>JAODLC010000001.1:30754841-30776260 GCA_026781145.1 Hippopotamyrus pictus
GCTTTCAAAATTATGCTAATCTTCCCATACGATATATCTGTGTTTTGTTTTACTGCTATGGAAAACGTCACAAAAGTTAGTTCATACATATGAAAAGAGCTCAAATCTGTGTATTTGTGTTGCTGTACAAATTAATTTAATTTCTTTCTTTCCTCGTGTTCAGAAAGAGAGAGAGGGAGAGGGAGGGAGAGAGGGTGGGAGGTGGGAGATTCACCAGGGGCCCATCTTCCTTCTCCATTCTGGCTCTGGCCACAGCCTGTGGATTTCTCAGCTTCACTGGGGCGAGTGTGGGTGCCAGTTCACCGGAGTGCAACTAGGGACTGGGACGCTTTGAAACAGCGGTACCTCCGCACCCTCCATTCCTACTTGACTGCCCACACCTACTCTACTTTTGCCAGACCGGCTCTGGTCCACTGCACCTGCAAGCTAGACGCTGAGCAGATTCATAATCCGGGACCCCGTGTGTGTTCCGAATGTGACTAAGATAAATGAAAAAAAAAACCTAAACGGCAGTGTGTTTCGTTGCTGAAATAGTTCAACCATCCATCCTGCACATGCGTATCCACTATAGGGGGCCTGAAATGTATACCTGGCAGGACGGGGCACAAGGAAAGGGACAAACTGGATGGAATGCCAATCTATTGCAGGGCATGTGCTCATAAACACAATGGGCAATTCCCAGAATCCACTTCACCCAGCTGCATGACTTTGGGCCGTGAGACGAACCTGAAGAAGTCTGAGGAAACCCTCATGACACGGGGAGAACGTGCAAACTCTACACACAAGTGAGATTCGCATCTCCAGCCCTGAAGGTGTGAGGCCGTAGTGCTTGAGAAACAAGGCAGGTTGACCCATAGGCACTTGATGTTCTCCTTGATGCTGAAACGGCACAGGTCTGATCCATTGAGTCTCAACATTAGTTCCCAGAACAAAAAGACTGAAATAAACCCACGAACCTTTTTGTTTTGCATCTTATTTTGGAATGACTTCTTCATTTAACCATAGGAGTACAACTACTTGGTCACCTAGATGAAAACTAGGTTAATATCAGAGAAGGCTGGGATTAAACGACTAAGTAGTGTGGCCTATAATTTTTTCACTGGAAAATCTGTTTCTATGGTGCCGGGGTTGAACATGTTTCTCCGTGTCCTGCTTTGCACTTCTTGATGGTGGAGTTAATTCTTACCTGTCACCTACCAATTCATTAATGGAACAAAATTGTTCTGTTGATACCTCCCCTGGTGGCTCCCTGGATCTGACACCAGGACCTTTCATGCGTCAGAACTCCCAGCTGGGTGCCTGTTGACCCACTTAAGCCTTGTGGGACCAGGCTGTTGGGAACAGACCCCTGAGGAGGTCTTATTTGGACTGTGCAGCTCCATACACTATGTATTGGTGAAAAGAGCCCACCACAGAAATCAATGTTGTAAAAGAGGAATTAGGCCAGACTTGAAGCCTGGGACTTTCCTGAAAATCCCCATCTGGGGGCATGTAAGACAGCATCCGGCTTGTCTGATCGGCCAAAGAACTAGCTAGCAGCATCCCCTGGGATTTCACATCCTGCACAATATTGAAAGTTAAGATCTGAGCCTCAAAAAGCAGACTATGCTTAAAAAATCCGATGGAAACATTTAAGCTAAATACACAGTTCTTATCTGACCCTTTTCTCACTAGGGCATTTGTTCACATGGTGCTTAGCTAACTGGTTACTATATCTCATCCGTCCTGGTGTCGGCTTCAGTTATACAAAAACCACCCAGCAGAAAGAGCCAGGATTGAATCAAGCGCCAAAAACCTGTGGTCAGGCGATGTGTAAGAACAGAGTAGGAGGCGTGGAACTCGGCTCGATTACGCTGCAGCTTATTCCCTCGTCTCTGCATGACGGCACAGACCCCTGGCCGGTACACTTGCCAAAACCAGTGCCCTGATGTGGACCCAGCTTGGGGGTCGACCAGGGCCCCAGCTGCGGAGGTATGATGGTTTTTACTCACTGCACAAAGGATTCATTCCACTTTTTCATTAAAAATGTGTCAGCCAGCCACAGAATGAGTATGCAAGGAGTTGATTAACACATTGCTAGTGAGACAGAGCTTACATCAAATCTCCAAGGTTATAAACATTTAAACGGCCTCTTATATACGCAAGTATTGCTCCTGTATTTGGACAAAACATATACTACTAAACTGTATAATGTATTACTGTTATAAATATATATGATCCAGTGTGTTACTATTATAACTTACCATGTGAGAGTGAAATATAAGCAGAAACACGAATCGGCTGAGGGAGGCCTTTACTTTTGGTTTGCATGGCAAGTACTTATATTAGCCACTACTATTTCTGTGAGCACGTGAATTCATTTTCTTTCTGTCCTTTGTTATCGAAAGAAACAGGAGCATAAATAAAAAAAAAAAAAAACCAAATCACAAGAACCTGAAACCAATTAAAGGGAATGGTTCTGTGGACCAGACTGCCTGGGGGAGGAGATAATGTTGTTTTTCCTTTTTGCTGTTGTATGTGTTTTTTCTGAATGTCGTTCATGGGTAGCTTTAATCGGGCCTGCTACTGCCCTCCCCGAAAGCACCCCCCCCAAATAACCATGAGTGTGAAAACGCATGTGCACCCACCCCCCCGACTCCGTACGAGTCTGAGCGTGTGTCTGCATGCTGGCGGCTGTCACACCACACGGACACCCCCGTGCAGTGCTCGGACTCATGGAACCAGGCTGGGGGGCCAGGCGGGGTCACTGAAAAAAATTGCTATATAACACCAAAGATTCCTTCAAAGAGTAATAACAGGCAGACTATTCATGAGGCTGGGGGTGGGGGGGGGTAGCACATGCAGCAGAACCTGGACATACCCTCTTGCAATTAGCAACATGCTAAATATTGTGCTACTTATTCACAACCCGTAGAAGTACGAGTATATTGAACAAACAGGGTGGAGTGAGACATACAGCAAGGTTAATCTCTCAGGTGCCTCACTGTTTCCTGGCTCGCCTGATAGTCAGCACGAAGACTGACAGCAGGTGCAAGAAACCACACCACAAGCTGCCATGCCCAGCATTCCACCACAAGCAAGCCTCCTGTGTGAGCCTCTGGAAAGATCTGCGTGTGAGGTATAATGCTGGAGTGTATGAAGGACCAACCCTGCAGGTGTGGGGCAGTCTATAAGGCTTATTAATTCACTGTCCATGCTGTAGGACGAGGGTGCAGACCTGCGCACCTTGGGCTTGTTAGGCACTGCGAGGGACGAGAACGTGGGAGGAGCTGGGATCAGGGTGGGAGGAGCTGGGATCAGGAGGAGCTGGGATCAGGGTGGGAGGAGCTGGGATCAGGGTGGGAGGAGCTGGGATCAGGAGGAGCTGAGATCAGGGTGGGAGGAGCTGGGATCAGGAGGAGCTGGGATCAGGGTGTGCTGCTATAGGGCTGAGGGTAGCATAAGATCAAATTAGTATGGAAACTCCGCCCCCCCCCCCCCCCCCATCCACAGCAATAATTCTGGGGTCTCCGCAGCCACATGCGGTTGTTCAGTCTCACGATTTATATTCTATAGCTTCTGGGGCTTTGCACTCTCAGCTACATACACTCTGAGTAAAGACAAATGGGACAGTCCAAGATTTGACACATGCTAAGAGGCGGGGCATATTCAGCCAATTAAAAAGCATCTCTAGCTAACACGTGCGGCATAAGCGGTAGCGGTGTTGGGGATGAGGATACGGATGTGGAAGTTGGGGATGCTCGCGTATCTGCCAGGCGCTGCGGTGCTGGCGTAGGCAGACAGAGGGCGTAGATGATGGAGCGAAATGTACTTGAACCCGCCTGTCGCCGGGGCTCCCTTCAGATGGATCTCCCAGCTGGCCTCTGTGCTCAGCGACTCGTTCAGATGGTTTCCAGCTCGGATAGTTAAAGGTGGCCTGGTGTGTGAAAGGCCAGGGAGATGTGGTGAGATTTCCATCCAGGACCTTCATCTACAAAGCGAGCAGCCACTTCCACATAAGGAGAGCTCCCAGAGCATTTCCGCCTCTAAACTGCTAAACAGACCATTATAAACGGGGTGTTTTTCACAACTGGGGCTATTTCACGCCATTTCCAAAATGGGTCTTAATCCAGATGTGTCACATCATTCTTGAGGAGAGCAGCCACTCTACGCCTGGCTTTTTTGCACCTCTGTGGGGAGCCGGGGGAACGAGCGAGACCGGGCAGAGGTATTTTCGGAGCTCTCCCACTCTCTCGTCTTGAATCCTCACCTCGAGTTGGCCCGCGTGCTCATGCTACATCCACGTGTGATCTTTAAAAACAGCGCACAGCAAAAAAAAAAAACTGCCTTTATCCCAGCCTGAATTTTCAAAGGATTCATCCATTTTCAAGTTTGTTCTTTATTATAATTATGGCTCTTGTTTCATCCATCCATCCATCCATCCGTAACAGCTTGTTCACTTAGTTACAGTGAACCTGGAACTTATTCCAGGAAGCGTAGGACGGAGGGGAGTGGTCACCACGGATGAGAAACACACACTATAGGTAATTTACAGAGCAATTTACTTAAATCTGATTGCTTTTCGATTGCAAGAGGGAATTGAAGTACCTTTAGGAAACCCATGTAAACAAGGAGAGAACTTCATACACAGATGGGAACTGAACCCACAAGTCGGCAGGTGTAAGAGGACAGCGTCATCCATCAAGCCAGCAGCACCCCTAGTGTTTTAGATTATTTTAAATACAGTCTATTGTTTTACTATGTTATATTTCTTAACAGAACCAAACAACTGTGAAATACCATACTGCACAAAAAGAGCTGGCCATATTTCTCTGGTGTCCAATCCAACATATCATCACCCTACATTCCACATTAATAAAATACACAAATAAACGCAGACAAGCGGACAAACGCAGATAATTCAGCTTTATGCAAAGAGCAGTAGAGTGTCTCGGCCACCCCCAGACTCCAGCACTCCTGCTGCCTGTGGGCGTGATGCTCTGAGATGTCTACAGACGTTCCTGGGGGAGCCAGCAGCATTGTATGCGGCGCGTGAAGACACCACAAGCATTTCAGTCATGTTCTTCGGGCAAAAGCACCAGGTGGACCATTTGCAACTTAAGCCTCCCTTAATACTGTAATTTAATAAAAACAATAATACTTATAAGAGCCACAGCAGTAATATTGCCTCCTTATACACACCTGATGCACCGCCAGCTCACCCACCAATCGACAGAGGCAGAGCCTGATCAAGGCCCGGGGGACACTGATTTCCGCGGCAACCTTCCAGCTCCGAGACGGTTTCGTCTGACAGACCTTAGGGGGACGGAGGCTGCGACGTCTGGTCACACTCCGGAGTTCCTGCAGGTTATCGGTCCCTGGCTGCCTCCTCACATTGACTTGTCGGGCAAACAGAGGGTAAACACTGACTAAACATCACCCGGGGTGCCAACCCAGACAGGGCCGGGTGGCGTCAGTCGGCACACGTTAAACCAGATCACAGCAACTGGTGCCCGATCGAGGCACACGCTGGGCCCCGATCCACCCAACTCTCTTTTAAAGGGTTCAGGCTCCGTGGGCTGGTCAGCGGAAAAAAAACAAAACAAAGGAAACAGTTACCCCCCCTCCAGTATCACCATAGCCCCTTTTTCACAAGTATGAGGGAGTCTCACAGGACCTCCACACTGTCACAACCCGTGCCTCCCCTTTCTGCCCCCCCAACCCCCCCCCAGCATCTCAGACATTATAAACCAGACACGTCTGTCTGTAGAAGAACCCTGTTGGCATCAAATTCACGGGGAATGACATTAACCAAAAAACATACAGTGAACCTTCATGAATGGGGGAGGGACGGGGGATACTGCTGAAAATGTCTTTCAGCCTGGGGGGTCATACAAATGGGGAGCGACTTCAGTGTGTTTTCAGGATCCCAGAGTATAAATCACAATTTTATACAAATCTGTGAATGCAATCAAAAATCTAAAACAGCCAAAAGCATGCATTTCGTTTGATTATGTGGGTAAGGTTAGGGTTGGGCAAAAGTTATGCCCATAGAAATGAATGGAGACTCCCTGCAATGATCGGAATATATTAACTGAGTGTGGGGACATTTTTTTGGTTCCTAAAAGGGGAAACTCAATTTTATAAAAATGTGTGAATGTGACCAATCAACTAAAAATGCCAAAGGTCTTGTGTTTTGTTTGTTTGGTTACTTATGGTTAAGGTTAGGTAGGGGTTAAGGTCGTTATTATGGGATTAGAGTTTTTCCCATAGAAATGAATGGAGAGTCCCCACAAAGATACAATTACAAACCTGTGTGTGTGTGTGTGTGTGTGTGTGTGTGTATGTGTGTGTGTGTGTGTGTGTGTATGTGTGTGTGTGTGTGTGTGTGTGTGTGTATGTGTACATGAGCTGCCTGTTCATATGTTAATGTGTGTGTATGATTATGTGTTTTCTTTACTGGGTGTCTCATAAGGATGTACACACAGTATGTAGAAAAATACTGTAGGGTAAGGATGGGCGATATGGCCAAAATGTCAAATTGTATCAATAGTTTTTCGTTTGAATCATGATGACAATATAAATCGCAATCATTCGTTTACAAACTAACCAAACTGAAATGTTTGTAGTAATGGTAATTAACCATTTAACTACTTAGCCAGAAGTTCTATCCTTATCATTATGCATAAAATAATAAACTTAATGAATCATCAATTATGTAAAATACTGTACATATAAAAGTAACGGACTCATTATAGCCAAAGTGCTTTTTGATTTTTTTTAATACTGGTTCAAAAGTTTTGAATACAAATGAAAATTTATCAATCAATAACTGTGCACTTCTGAACTCAGTTTACCACAAATGCAAACAAGTAATAACAGATAAATAAAAGATTTAAATAATAAATATAAGATTTTGAATTTTTATCTGACAGCGTAGGACAAAGCCATCTATTAATCGTGTGTTTTCCACGTGACATGAGTGCAATATTTTTAGCAGTCCGATGGTATTATTTTTTCTTAAGCAAGTTAGCTAACAGATTAGAAAAGATCGATTACGTTTTTAGTTCAAGATCTAGTCATTAAGCTGAGATCCACTGAGGCAGATAATTGACAGACAGAGGACTGAGATATAGAGACAGGGCTGAGATGTTATGCAGGCTGAAACTGCTTTGTTTCACATCGGTCTGTTTTTTTTGTTGTACTGTTGCAGCCCCTGAGCACACAGGCATCTTGTAACAGAAGCTTGGCAGGTTGTTCTGTCATTATAATAATGATGTTAAGTGATGTTGTATCGCGATTCCTGCAATACCTCTGAAAAACTTATTGCAGATACAGGTGCAACAAGTCAGGATATCGCCCACCCCTACTTTGTGTGTTCACTTGTTTGGTATAACTGTTCGGTATAACTGTATATGTGATTATAAATATAGATATGCAAATGTATCTATATATTATATACATTATGTAGAAGTGTGTGTGTGTATATATATATATATATATATATATATATAGTGTGAATGTATTGTTAGGTGGATGCATGCCTATCGATGTACATGTGTATGCAGGCCTGCATTCAGGGTTTAAAAAATGTAACCAAATAAAACACATTATGTGGGTATATTGGTGTGTGCTTATATGTGATTTAGTGTATATAAATGTGTACATTAGTGGGTAGATATGTGCATTACTGTGTGTGTATATCTAAGTGTATTAGTGTGTGTTTGTCCCTTTAAGAGGCGGTACAGCTGCGAACTGGCAGGCCTCCCTTTATTTACAGTGAGTCACTTTACCTCTCTGCTTTCCGGCTCTATGTTTAAGACCATAGCCAGTCTATTAATAGGCTTGCCGCCTGCTCTCTTCTTGCACTAGGGAGGAGAATGCATAACCATGCCACCTTCTGGCTGCCGGGCTGCAGCGGTGGGAAAGAGGACACGAGAGCACCCGCCTTGCCGACGCCGGGGAGCAGCGGGGTTACGCTTGGGCCTAGGTGATGGGCAGAGCCTCTGATCCACCCGAGTGGAAAAGAGCGCCGTCTCCTGGATGGTTCTGTGTAATGGCCCCTCTGATGGAAAGCATGGCTCGCAACCCTTCTGAGGGCGAACGACCTCGAACTCGGGCTGGTCCGACGAAATGACCTCTGGCAGTGAGCGTGGTGCAGGGGTAGGCCTGCTCCCCAGCGCCGCTTGCCAAAGTCCTCCGCGTCCTCTCCTCTCCTCGGCCAAGCGGCCAGCAGACGGGTGACGGAGCCGCAGATGAGCTGCCTTTTTGCCCGACGATGATTCACGCGGCTCGGGAGGGAGCAGAATGCCGGAGCGGCAGATTTGTGACATGAGTGCATGGCGTGAATCGGGCGGATGCGGAGCTGTACTCATCCGGTCGGCGTGAGCCGGCTGCTTTCTGCCTTTAGGACTCTATCCCAGCAGCGCCTAAATAAGGAAACTTCCGGAATTTAATTACCTGGAGTTACGGTCATGTGATCCGATGCCCCAGCAGCTATTTCCATCCAAACCCCGTTAAATTACATACAAATTAGACTCATGGGACTGAGAAGACAACCGGCTACAAACTTTTTGGTTTGAATAGCTTGCTGATGGTTTCCACAATAGGTGCAATGTCAGCCCCCGTGGCATTACACAAATATATGGAAATGTACAGTACGGAAATACAACTTGAGCAGCAGCACGGCAAGGCTCTGACCTTCTTCAGCACTCATAAGACAACAACACATTCTCCCAAGAACACTGTAATTGATTCTTAGTACCGTCTCCTATTAAGGAGACTTGGCTGAGAATAGGGATGCCATCCGTTCATCTTCCAGATGCTTATCCTGCTCAGGGTCCCAGGCAGTTCAGGCTGGGCTAGGCCATGGGATACAGAGGGTGCCAGTAAAACAGATATCAGCATGTGCAAATACAGCTGGAAGAGACTGAAATGCACTTCCTATAGGCCCATTGTCTAAGGAGTTCATAAAATAAAAGGCCAGATATACAGTGAAGCAGGCTAAGGCTAAATGGAGAGACTCAGATGTGTTTACTTTGGGTTTCGCCTTTGAAAAGCTAAAGCTAACTGGAGAGACAGGGTTGTGTTTTCTCTGGGTTTAATATTTGTAAAACGAAGGCTAACTGGAAATACACGGATGTGTTTTCTCTGGGTTTTACCCCTGAAAAGCTAAAGCTAACGAGAGAAACACGAATGTGTTTTCTCTGGTTTTCAGTTTTGCCAGGCTAAGGCTAAAAAAGAGAAACATAAGATTCTTCCTTTGGATTTCAGCTCTGCAGTTTAAAAAAAAAAAAAACAAAAAAAAAACAGTGGTCTCAGCGGTCCTGTTAAAATTCCTCACCGCTCCTTGTATGACAAAAATCTCCGCGCCGTGCCCGCAGCCTGTCGAGGCCCTCTCGGCACAACCGAAGGACGAAGGAGGGGGCCGCTTCTCCATGATCACACGTTAGCCGGGAACGGCACAACCGCTGGGCTGTGTGCCGCGCAGGCCTGGAAAAGCAGGCCCCCCCGGTGTCTCATTACAAGACCGGGCCAGAGAGCCTACAGTACAGCTCCGCTCGCTGCCCGCCCCCCCTCCCGCAACAGCTGCTCACAGACATCCAGAATAGAAGCGCACACCATGTCCCTAACATGCTAACACTATAGCACCTCATCAGTCGCCAAGAAAGAGAAACACACTTCCAAAAAAAGATGCCTCAATGTCTTGCATTTCTTTTAGCCTCCGTTCCCATCGAGTTTCTTTCTCGGCTCATCCGGTCTTCCAAGCAGACCGTCAAAATGCTACACGTTTAGCTGGCCTTACGAAGCCACTTTTTTATGCTGTTGTTTCAGCTCATCTTTTGTTTTTTGTTTTTTTCTTTTCCAAAGCCATGTTTGTGTCACAACCGCTTTGATTAAGGAGGATTTCGAGGGATTAAGTTCCACACCAGTTGAGGAAGCATTATCTAAACTATCTTAAGACAGCAGTGCCTTCAGCTAGGCGGAGACTGCCCGTGGGTGCAGATTTCAGAGGGATACCGACCAGGATTAGATGAGGCGGCGTGAGCCTGACAGTTCGCCACAGCTTAGGAACATCCTGATCCCATCAGCACGACAATATCCATGAATCCGTGGGCATTACGCTCTCAGTGGCAATCGCCACCACAGCTACTTACGTGCCGGGGGTAAAAGTGTAAATGCCCGCGAGTAGCCCAATAAGAGTTCGCCTTCACCTGTTTTTTTTTTTTTTGCCTTCCTCAGAGTCAACAAGAAATGGTGAGTTAATTTCAGGGGTTGTAGATAGAAGAGCTTTGATCTGCCATTGACCTGGAATTTCTGATGTGGAACGAATCGGAGTATTCAGTCAGAGCGAGAGTATATCCGGCTGGGGCGTGAAAAGCTTTAAGATAAGGTCTAAATGAAAGGTCGAGCTGGAGGTTTGGCTACCGGTTCACATGGTGACCCAGACTGAGAGCATATAGAGGTGGTGCCAAGCTTACTTTAGGTGCTCACACTGTGAGGCTGGCATGAAGATGGCAGGGGCGGTATCTTGGGATACAGTGACTCTCAGCTTGCTAACATTTGAGGGGGCCGGCTGAGCCTCTACCTTGTGCCCATTGTCCCCCTGGTTCGACTGAGGGATCTATCTGGTGCAGTATCCACACTCCCCTGGGCATAGTTACTGCGCATTGAAGGTGAGGTATTAGCATTAGCATTACCATACTCCTTTTCATACTCAAACTCTACTACTCATTACCGCTTTGAGTCCCTGAACAACACAAATGTTATGCATATATTTTTTTGATCATTTCATAATGGGAGAAAATACCTCATAAACACCATCCATCTTCTAACTACAGCCTCTCCCCAGGTTATGACGGGGTTACGTTCCAATAAACCTATTGTCAGGCGAAAATATCATATGGCGAAAATGCAGTTTAATAGAGTACAGCTAACCTAACAAACATCCTAGCCTAGCCTACCCTGAAAACATGCTTAGAACACTGGCATTAGCCTACAACTGGGCAAAATCATTAACACACGGCCTATTTTATAATAAAATGTCAAATATCTCATGCAATTTGTTGAATAATTTACCGAAAGTGAAAATCATTTACCCACTGTAAAGTCAAAATATCGTAACTCGAACCATCGTATCCTGGGGAGCGTCTGTACTTATTCAATACAGGGTCATAGGGGTGGTATGTGACACAAGGCTGGGGGACACCCTAGTGAATCAGTGCGTCACAGGGCAGCACCCCTCACAGACCTGCATGTCTCTGGACAGCAGGAGACGCACGTATCATGGGGAGAACACACCATCTCCACAAACGAAGCACAGCGATGGGATGTGAACCCTAAAGGTGTGAGGAGTCACTGTGTCACCACTCACTTAAATATCACCAAATTGACGGAAAGACAGTTCATCATATTATTACCATGTCATACGACTAGTTTCTGTTTTCAGCTATAGAGAGTTTAGATGTATTTTACACTACAAACCTAACAACCTGAATTCAAACCTGAAACTAAATTACTGCACCTCACCATGTGCCCACCTCCCCCCCCCCCATCTATTTTAAAATCCCTGCTTCTCTTTGTATACAGAACAGATTTCCTGACAGTTCATCCAGGGAGCAGTTTGAGGACGAGCTTGAAACCCATAACAAGGCTGGAGGAAGTGGAGATGTTCTTAACTTCAGGTGGTCATTCCACACACGTCTGGTCGCAACGGAAGCATCTGGAACAGTAAATCTTGGAGACGGCAGTATTTTTGGCTGGAGTACATTGAGGCGGGCAGGTTTGGGGTTTTACTTTGGGCTTTGACAGGCAGCTGAGCTACATAGCAGCCAACACCCAACACCCCTCAGCCACCCAGAAGAGTAACTAGACATACTCCGTGTGTGCTGCAACACCGACAAGGCAGAGCCTTCCAACAGGGAAGTAAACACAGACACGGGGCCCTCAAATGTCTTAGCAGAGCCTGAGTGTTAGCTGAGAGGTCCTAATCTAAACCTTCATCAGTCAAAGCACTTGTTAATGATCAAATTATAGCTGTAATAATGAATCATCTTTTATCTGGATTTCTTGTTAAAATTTAGCTACCAAAAACACAACGTTGCTAATAATAAATGAATAACAATGACAATATTTCCACTGAAATGGCAACAAAGATGAATAAAAAGAACAGAATGTGATGGCCAACGCTTCCACTTAACACGGGGCTGGCTGATTATAAACACAAACCGGACACAGGCTGAGAGTGAAGATGTGGGCTCTTACAGGGAGAAGTGCTGCACCTAAAAGCAGAGTCATGCATTTCGATTGTGGAACAACGTTTTGATCTATTTTTAAAACCTCCTTTGAAGTCATTCCTTTTAAATAAAGAAAGGCCTTCTTTTTGGATTCACTTTTTCCATTATGATTCCAGCACAATGAGCCTCAATAATGGATAAACAGTTGCAGCGCAGGGGAAGTTGACCAGAAATCCCAAACTCTTGCTTTGTTTTCAGGGTGGTCCGAAATCACTCACATTGACTCGATTGTGCGCGATAATAATATTATACTCAGGGGGCTGCATTCTTTGTTGACGTGCACCAAATTCATAGATCGAAACCTAACAAGAATAAGCAATCACCAATAGCACTTAGTCTTTGGCAAAAACAGTATTGCACCAAAGTACGACTGAAGTGCAAATCCGAATGACAGAAATTTCTAACCTGCCAGCTCTTCAACCAAAATAAACATGCCTCGCAGCATGCAATTCCGACTGAGAATGAAAACCTTAAATGGAAACATATTATTAGTCTTACACCACTACAGGAAATCAAACATTGAAAACACATAATTATTTAACACAACTTCAGTACAAATATTGTCAAAAATAGCCTAAGCCTTTGGAACCAAGACTGCGACTGGTTCCTGGGAGGGTTGTTTTTTTTTTACACATTGACACTCCCATTATTGCTGTCGTATTCCAGGTTCACTATGAAAAGTTAAGTTCCAAAAGGGTTTGGGGGGGGGGGCAGTCAGACAAATTAAGTCATCTTTGCATATTTGAAAGCATTGGCCAGTTGTAGTCAAGTAATCCAACTGGACCAGTAATGCAAGCTAATCTTGTTATTCACCAATGAATTGAGACGTGTCCAGCTGACAAACTGGACCACAATGAACTCACAGGCAAAACCCCACATCGCCTCTGTTTTGGAAAAGGACAGCTCCCGACTTTCCCCTTTCACAGCACAACCTTTTACTGTTTCAATGGAAAACCTCTTCATCCTCAATAAATAAAAGATCGGTGACACACCCAGTGCGCACAAACCAGCATGTGGCATCCCGGGTAACACAACAGTCGCCAGCTGAAAGCGTCAAACTTTTTTTCTGCAATGCCGGGGGTGTGTAAAGAACCCAAAAAAGCTGCTGTAAACTAAGTTTGGGGTTATTATGTCTCTGTAATTTTTGACAAATGTGATTACGCCCAGTAGCAATAATAGCGGTGGAACCTTCCAGCGTCATATCTCCTCTGTCAGCACATCGGGGCGCAAGGCGATGCCTTCGTTAGTTCAGCCAGCTTTAGTGAAACTCTCTTGCATCTGTCACTTGAAACGGCATTTTCGACCCCCTGTGTCTCTACCTCATTATGGGAGAGTGACCAATCACTTATGATAAAGGATATTCATGCTGCTGAAGCCTTTAACCTGAAACAGATTAGGAGATCAACTTAATCCCCGAGCAAAAAGGTTTGGTCTCAACTTTCTCTAAAAAAAAACTTTAGAAGTGCTAGGTTTAAATCGTAATACAAAACAAAATGTCACTCCATGATATCTTTGCTTTTACAGGAGTAAAGAATAACTTCAGAAAGGATGAGTAGGATTGGTGAGGACCTAAATCACAGTGTAATATCTCAAAACAATGTTTCAGAATAAAGTCAGACACTGATGTGGTCGAACAATCGATCTACGAATCAACGTGTGTCCATTAAGATGGAGGGATGAGTCCAGAGGCCTTAACAAGGATACAAAAGCAACAAAAAAAAACTCTTTTATGGAAAACTTGGATCCACCCCCAGCACAAAACATTCATACCAGAAGCAACGGCAACATGATGAAACTGCAAAAACACACAAAAAAACCTCAATAGTCAAAGCAGATTTAGAACAGCGAATGAAACACATTATCCAGAAATGCAGCTCACAGTTCAACTTTGTGGGACCTATTGAGTCATTTGAAGTGGCCGGAGTTTGAAAAATAGACTCCAACTGAGAAATATTTACATATGGCCTTTAGCGTCTATTACGAACATGTGAAGATGATTCAAATATGGCTGACCGGAATACGACGCAAGGCCAAGAGGTGGGGACAGACAGCAGATGAGGACAGCGCAGGTGACATTCTGACAGCGGGCTAGGGGACAGCCCTCGCCCCAGCTGCCGAGCCGGCAAACGTGTTGCTACGATACAGAGATCCAGAGGCAGTTCATTAAGGGAAGCTCCGAATTTAGCTGCCACAGCTCTCCATCTCCTTAAAGAGACCTGTCATTGGGTATTGTCCCCCCCCCCCCCCGCGCCCCCCGTGCTCATAATTAAATTCCAATGTGTACAAGTCGGCCCCTGTTCTGGTGAAGTACAGCCCTCCAGAAAGCTGATGGCTCCAGGACTGGACATCGCCTCACGTGCCCCCCCAAACACACACACTTCTCACTTCCAGCACCAGGTCTACTGTCAAAATGTTGCGGACTCCAAACAGCTGGTGTCTTCAGCAAACTGCGGTAGCAGAAAAATGTCCCTCCCACAGCAAATTTTAGGCTGAGGATTTTACCAGCCAACATAATCACCCATTTTGGGCTTGTCCCAGACTGTGTGGGGAAGCAGCACGCGGGTGGGCGGAGCACCGATAGACGCACAGTAAGCCCCATGCCGTGACAAATCCGTAAATCTCCGCCCCTCCGAGCAGGATGCAAAATCGGGACGTGCTCTCGTCTCCGCCCTAAAGGAAGATCGAGAACACGTGAGCACAGCAAGACGCGCTCTCACTCTCCTGACGGGCCACGGCTCAGCTTTCTGGGAGGAACAAAGGGTACAAAACAACACCTGTCCTATATAGAGCACTTTCTTAACTTCTTCTTTATAAAGAGCAAAATAGTGAAGCACACTATTTATATCATGATGACCTTGTAGAGAATGCAAAAAAAATCTTCATATTCTAATACTGTGAATAATAAGAGGCTATTTTACAGTTATGTGGGCCTTCCAGAATGATCACTTTTATAACTTTTTTGTTCGAATGATTATTTTCCCTGTGACGTGAAATGTCCTTGGGAGAGTGCTTCCTTTTCTTCCTTTACACTCTACGCTGCCAGCCTCGATTATCTCCAGAGTGCGGAGAGGCAGCCGCAGTGATGCGCGGCCCCTGAGAAGTGAGTTGTCCCGGTCGCATGCAATCTGCCACGAGCTCCACCACGGACTGAGTCACCACCTTTACCCAAACACCCCTCAGCCATTTTCGCCTGTGTTTCCTTCATTGCTTGGAGAGATGAACACCCAACAGAGGGCTAAGTGGTCTGTGAGCATTGGTCTTACACTGAGCGAAGTGGCATCTTGCATCGCACTCCCTGACTTACACTGCTTAATCATTCCCATTTTCATGATGAAAACGTAGCTCCCTCCCCGACCCTAATAGTCTTTTATGCGTGCACGGCAGGCCTTACTCATCCTGAAAGAACATTCAGGACATAAGCATGTGTAAGCTGTTTCTGAGAAAGCCTTTCAACAAGTGTGAGTCGACCTTGAAATTCAGAATTAATGGCGTAAGAGCAGCCCGAGAGCACCAAACAATAAACCGGACATTATTATTACAGAAGGTCAACCTTCTGTGTGCTAGCCACGGGCTCGAGCTAGAACCAGAATGCATCAACACCCAGGAAATGGTACCAAAGCAACAATATAATGGATAGAAACCCTATAGTTAGGCTAAGCTGTCTCTAGTCCTCATAACTAAGTTTCACCTCAATAAGCTTTGCAGTGCCCCTAAATTAAAAGAATGAAACAACCGTCATGATCATGAGGTGGTGTTATATTGTTACAATCTGTGTTACAGGGTGTTTTTCAATATATGTACGTGACCATACTTGTGTTCGCGCATAGCCATTTTGCATCATCTTCCATCGCTGAAGACCAGTTCCAATACTAAGAACAGGAGAACAGCGGATGCTACAAATCCCTGGATGTCGTTCTTGCCCCGGCCCAAATATCAAGGACACATAGGTCGCATCCTTTCCAGACGAGATCGTTCTCATGAATCATCCAAGTTTGTTCATGGGAGGCAAGTTAGTACGAGTCCAAATCGTAAGCTTACCCATAATACCATTCGATTTCAGTTTTGCATGGCACCGATTCGATATCTGCAGATATTTGAAATGTTACTGTGATATGATTCAATTCGATTCAGTAATAGAGAATCAATATTTTCAATACATCGAAACATAACCAGATTTTAGTGGAATTTATTCAAATTCAAAAAGACATACTTTTAGATTTTTCACTTTAACAAGAGAATATGTTGAATAACTATAGAGATTTAGTCTCAAAAATACAAACATGTCTACAACAAACACAGTCTTGTATTTATACTTTAACAAAAAACTATGTGTAGGATACTTTCTGAAAACATAGGAACACAAGTGTACTAAACTGCATAAATGTACTGTAATGATTTGGTATCTACTCTACTACAGTGAGTCTCTAGATTGATTTGTGTGAGAGATTTTTTCACAGTGTATCATCAAAATTTAATAATATGAGTCAATATTTATTAATTGAGCCGACTGAACTGTATCATGGCTTTAAGTCGATACATTGATTAGAATAGATGAACTGTTACACTCCTCAAATTACCAAAACCAGTCTTGCCAAGACCAGAAGTACAATCATTGCGTTCTTGGCATTAACACGGTCAGTGTTACAGTCAGTGTAGCTGTCAGAGTTACAATCAGTGTTAACAATCAGGGTTACAGTCAAGTCTTACAATCAGTGTTACATATAATGCCATACCACAGCATAGCTGAAACAACAGCTGTTACTCTTCAATAAGCAGCAAATTATATAATACTGCTCACTGCCAGAAGCACTATGGCTTGCAGTGCAGAGTGTATTGAGACAGGACCCCCGTTAGCTGTGCGTATCCATCTAACTAACAGTTATAACTTTATAACACACCAATTCTCCATTCAGCATTATACTATTTGTATGTACTGATTGAGTCTGTGTCTGAAACTTTGTATTAAATGTAATATAATTTGGCCTGCAATTAAATTCATATCAGTAAAGCAAGATCCCTAATATTATCGATTTATCATGGTAATAATTATTAAAATCATGCCAGTGAAGCAAACATGTTGTTACCAAGCTAAATACACAGTAATAATAAATTTAAAAATGTCTGTATGAAGCTAAATATATAGTTATAATCAATAAAACATCACTATCTTACTAAATATGCATTATTAATCTAATAAAATATGTACGTGAAACAATTCTTATCAAGCTTAATACATGGTTATAATCAATAAAACATGTTTAGTTCAAGCTGAATACATATAAATAATTTGATAAAATATGTAGGTTATACTATCAAGCTAAATGTAAATGATTTTTTAATAATAATTAATAAAAACCTTTTAAAAAACATTTGTAAACTTTTTTTATTGATGTAAACACTTACTGTCGCGGTAAGGGTGAACTTGAAAAAATACCGTGATATACTGTGAAACCACCAGAATCTTAAAAAATACCACGATAAATTTTTGGTCATGCCACCCAGCACTAAGTCAGGCTAACAGTCAGTGTTACAATCAAAGTTACAGTGAGTGTCACAGTCAGGATCACAGTAAGTGATACAGTCTGGGTTATAGTCAGTGTTACCACGTGTTACAGACAGAGTCAATGTTGTGTTCAGAGTTACTGTTAGTGTTGCTGTCAAGGGTACACTCAGAGTGGCCTGTTTAGTTCATTTTTTCAGGTCTCTGTCACCCTGAGAGTGTTAGCACAGTGATCCCCTTGAGGAACCCATGGCATGAGCCATGAAACGGCCTTCTTAATTAAATGTGGACGTTTAAACTGCCTTCCGGTAGTGTTTAAAAGGATTCTGCAAACAAAAGATGACACACATGGCTTGAAGCTCAGAGTAACAATGGGAGGAGACTCAATCACTCTCTGGTGATGCACAGATGCCCTCTACTCGTCCCCACTCTTGTCCCCGTGCCCCTCACCATGAGCCCCGGAGGCCCATGTTACAGCCTGGACCGTCGTCATGCAACTTGGCTGTGTTTGCTCACCTCCCACCCTGAGGGCCCTGGTGACTACAGACCCAGGTTTTCTGACAGGCCCGGGAGCTGCACTTTGTGAGTGGGCAGCAGGCCGGGAAATAGGCTCGCGATCCCGGCAGAGGGGGAAGCTGTCGCTGAAGTGAGAGCAGAGAAAGCAAAGCAGGCACACACAGACGCAGACACAACTGAAAGTCCCGCAGACGGCTGTGCAGGCCTACCAGCGCTAATCAGCTAAATAAAAATATCCATAAGATTCAACGTTCAGAGGTATTAAGATGAATGACTTGGCAGCAGCCACAATCAATGCTCATTTTTGTGAGAAACCTTCTACAGTTTACTTGAAGCGTACTGGCCAATTGTTCAGAGATTTAATTATGTTAAGACTGAGAAAGCAGGATCAGAAGCGATGAATATCACTGCCAGCTCAGATTCACGAGGCTAAAAGGATATTTGCTTCCTGCTGGCTAACACGGCCAGTGAAAACAGACGTCTGCGTTTTCAGTTCACTAATGAAATGCTCCAACAGAAATGACAGACAGCAGCCTGAGACAACTAAGGTAAAATACACCTTCATAGAACTTCTGTTGCTGCACTCAGTGTTTTTCTGTCTGATTACAATATTTAACCGTGAATTGCAAGGAAAGAAACTTGCAGACTAAATACAAAAAAGCTGTATGACTGCGTTTAGGGCCTACCTGTATTCAGACATGCTTTCTCAGCAATGTCCAATGACAACCAAAAAGAAGACTGAGTTTTTTATTTCTTTACTAAAGAAATGTTCTCCGTTTTCACACCTAAATGAGCCAGCAGATCAGAGGAAAGATGGCTGGCCCCTTGAGTTAACCCGAAAGGCGAGGACACGTGAGCAGAGAAACACTCTGCAGTTCTGCCACATGACCACACTGGCCAGCGCCGCTAATGAAGCACCTGGGGACTGTGGTCAGGATGTGGGGAAACTCACCAGCGGCGGCCAATTGTACCGCCATGTCAGCGGATGGCGACCTGGAGCCACCAATACAGGTGGCAATCCATGAGCGTAAGCAAGATTAGCGAGACCCTGAAATAAAACAGCCTCATTATGGGCTGCAAGGGACATGAGAAGCAGCATAAGGTGACGCCACACCCCACTTCAGGAAGGCCAGCTTTGTCTCATGACTGACCCAGGGCCCACAGGAGGCAACTGCAGAGAAGAAGATGGTGGCAAAACTGGAGAACGTCGTCAACAATTCTGCCCCTCCCCACGGTATGCTATGAAGCACTACTGGGGATCCTTTCTACCTGCTCACGGGAGTTTTACTCACGCAAAAATATTGAGGGCAGAATGAGAAATGATTGGTTCAGAGAGATAACCAATCAGATTGTAGAGGAGGTGGGTCCAAGCAACTAGAGGAGGCAGGACCAACCAATCAGATGTCTTGGTTCTCCCTCTTCTAGTTGCTTGGACCCACCTCCTCTACAATCTGATTGGTTATCTCTCTGAACCAATCATTTCACATTCTGCCCTCAGAACATTTTTGTGCAAGTAAAACTCCCAGGAGCTTTCTACCTGCTACCTCCTCCTGACATGCCAGCCCCCACCCCCAGCCATAACACAAGTCAGGACAGCATTTCATCTTTCAAAGATAGCACTGGAATTTCACTACATTAATTGTACATATGCCACCTGTTCATTTATTTATATTTATTTACTCCCTTCACAATTCTCTGTTTGCATAATATTCTGTTTGTGTACTTTATACTGTTTGCACTATTTGTACTTTTTCCACTACATGCATCATCTTTACACTTTCCCTTCATTTTGCACTACATGCTTGTATCAGTGTATTTTATGTACCTTGCTGCTATATGCAAAAACATTTCCCCTTGGAATCAATAAAATTTGCCACACTGATCACTTCATTTAAAGCGCCTTCTATGTTTTTAGTCAAATTATCAAATTTCAGTATAGGCCCAGTCAAATTTCAGCCAAGGCTCAGTCAAATTTCAGCAAAGGCTGTTTCCCCAGATACCAGAGTTCTATCTTTGTCGTCAAGCTTTGATCTCCTTTTGTGAACCTGAGCCCTGTTTCTGAACCCAAAACAAAAAGACAACAGGAGTAGTTATACTACCACTAATCCTTTGCATGGTCCCTCCTCTTCACCTTCTTCGCACTGACGGACAGATGCAAGCGGCGCTCTACAATGGCTTATCCAAAAAGGTTAACTCCTCCCTCATGACATTAAAACAAAACACACATCCCCACCCCCACCCTCACCATCCTGTAAGCAGCTGGCTGAACTCAGCTTCCAGCCCCAGAAGATAGGAAGCCATACTTTGGCCAAATGGACTGCCCTTATAGGTCAGCTGAGGAGGTGAGGGGTCAACTCCAGCTGAGGCTTTTCTGCGTCTGTCTGCTATTTAATGTTGACAGAGGCCTTTTCTGGGAGGGGCTCCAACAGCTATCCCTGGTGTGGAATTGTAGTCAATACCAGCAGTGGACAGACATTTTTCAAGAATGTGTCACATTAAAAGAAATGTAATCCGAGGATCACCTCTGAGATTTCTATGTTTAATTGGTTACATCACAGCAACTCCCAGTAACACCTGATGGAGGTGTGCAGCTTAAAACTTATACCAAGAGTCCGTTAATCAGCAAGCTGTTTGAAGATAATGGTGCTTGAAACAAAACTATGTTGACTAAAAACTGAAATATCAAGGTCCCCAAAACTGTGCTTGTCATACAGTCAAACCATTCACTCCAAGGACACGCTCCCTTCAACCAAAGTATTTGTGTTTGTCCTTTAATTAATCCAAGCTAAGTTTACATTTCCTTTCTAATTTCTTTCCTTCTGTCCTTCTTACGCCATCCAACTCATCACTGTCTCTTTCCTGTGCTAGATATCCCTGGTCATTGCACCCATCTGCTTGGCACATCTGTGCATGGTTAACCCCCCTGCCACTGTAACATACTGGGCCAGCACCAGCCAACCAATGGGTGCACAAAAAAAAAAAATAAATACACACACGTGCATGGTGTCCTTTCACGCAGCAAGGCGACTGCTTATTTGCAGCTTCAAACCCCCTCCCCCCCCCCCATCGACCCCCACCATCCGCCTCTCTTCTACTTTCGATGGGGGGGGGGGGGGGGGGGGATATTG
>JAODLC010000001.1:30787807-30805190 GCA_026781145.1 Hippopotamyrus pictus
ATGCAATCAAAAAAGTAAAAATGCCAAAAGTCTTGTATTTGGGTTGGTTACTTATGGTTAAGGTTAGGGATGAGTAGAGGTTAAGGGTGTCGGGATTGGGATTAGGGATTTTCCCATAGCAATGAATGGACGGTCCTCATTTAGATAGGTACACCAACGTGTGTGTGTGTGTTCATGCACGCCCTGTGATGTGTTGTCATTGCATCAGTGTGACCTGTTTGGTACTACCTGGGACATGTTTCTGAGTAACTGCCAGCTTCCATGGAGAATGCATGGATGCCTGGAACTCAGTGCTCAGTGAGTAAATTTATATATATATATATATATATATATATAGTTTTTTGCAGAGTAGTACCTTGGGTTGTTTGTTTTTAGCTCAATTGTCATGCACTTTGGCTTTTAGCGGCTTCTGGGACGACCTCTTCACAGAGAGCCAATTAATACCCCATTGTGTGAATAAGAACAGAGTGATTGCTTAAGATCTGCCATTCGTATGGGCGTGTCCCAACCCGAGATTAGCATTTACCATCATCTTCCAAGCACTTAAGAACCTGTCAGAGAACTACACAAAACACAGGAAGTTGGAATCAGACCGTGATCAGCTGACCCATAACAGCCAATCCCACATGTACGTCTGAAAGGTCAAGCCTCATGCAAATGCAGCGCTGCTACTGTTTGGTTCAGTCAGCGGCCCATTGAAAATCAGGCATGTGTGTGTCTAATTATGCTAATCTTTCTTTGCCCTTCATTTAGATGATCTCTGGATTTATGCATTTACAGCTATTGATTGGAATTTAAAAAAAAAAAAAAAAAAAAAAAAACTAGGCTAAAATTTTGAGAACTTCAAAAGAAACAAATGGGTTTCATTATAACACACAGTCTATTGTGTTTTAGAAAAGATAAATTATAATCCTTCATAAAAATCACTGAATAAAGCATTTTTTCCTTAAAACTGACACTGATACATTTGTTATTAGGTAATTTCCCTGCCCTTCTGAAAAATCACATAACTGATTTATTTTATACATTTTGTGTAAGTATTTGCCATACTGTGTAAAAGTTTTAAGCTGTCAGAGTCGAATATGTGTAAATTACCTTTATGTTAGCTTAGCCATTTCAAAGCCTCTTCTAAAGTCACTCCAGTAATTGCAGTCAGTATCCAATTTAGCCATGACTTGACCGCTAGTATACCATGTTTGGCTAATCAGTAACTCATCAAGTTATTTAAGTAATTAAGGGAGCTGCTGGTGAAATTTAACAAATGCATGCAATGGCTGCGGTGCTCCTGAAAAGAAATCAGGGAATCAGTGTTTTTCTAGCCATTGAAGAAGATATTTGCAATTTTTTGGTGAGCAAAAGAAATTCTTATTACTTTTTAGCGTTTTACTGTTCATTTGATTATATTTTAGCGATAAATGTACTTACTATGTAGTTAAATAGCTTTAGATAGTTTCTTTGAAGACTTTTGCACAGCATTGTACATGCTTTCACACACACAAATTACATTTTGATATAAACGCATTATCAAGATACATTTGTTCTCCAGACACTAAAGTGAAGCACTACCACATCATAAACCCTGTTCATACTGGCATTCCAGTGTATCACATTTCACACCATAGCACACAGCTGCAATGTTGGACAAATGCTTACTCAACGAACCTGCTAAACCATGCATACCTTTAGAAGCTGTCATTCTGACGCCTCAGAACATGAGAGGAGACCTTTTGAAAATTTCCTGCGAACCCAAAATCTACATTGTGCTAGTTTAATTAAAATCTGTACACAGTTCTTTTTATATATATATTCTTTCACTTGTATTTAGAGTTGTAGTCATTTTGTTACTTATTTTCAGGTTCAAGTGAAAAATATGCAGTGTTAATGTTAAGTGCTACTTAAATATAGGCCCCCTAGCAAGCTTGTTAATTGCCTGACTCGTTGAATTCAGCTGGCAGACTGGATAGTCCAAAGCTGACCAGCTGTACTCCCACTGTCGTAATTTTAAAACGGGGGGGGGAGTGTCCTAAATTGAACACTAATGATTTTTTCTCTATACACACGAATGACAGCAAAATAACAAATAGCATCAGAGTTTAGAGGCTGGAGGATGAGAAGGAGCCTCTGGGAAAGTAGCATTTAGTTTAGAGGTATCCCACACATATAGTGCAAGAAGACTGCGACCAAGACACATGTGCTTCATTTTTCTACACACCTGTCTTGTTATGGTGACACAAAAGCCACCTGATACTGATGTTGGATTGTGTCCACACTGTGGGACCCCAGGACAACCACTGTCTCAGGGTTGATGGACAGCAGATAGCAAGCTGAGAGCAAAATGCCCGCTACTAGAGGTTTCAGCACAAAGGGTGACCACTGTTAAAGATGAGCAGAGATCCATCTGCTTGAATGGTCTGTTGGTGGGAAGAGTGAACTTGTGAGCAGATGGTTGGGGGTTGATCATAGGACAGAGCTCTGTTGTGGAACTGAACAGAAAACCTTGAATCTTCTCAATGTCTGCATAATTCACACATCTCAACGTGCCCCTTATCCATCCTTTTACCCTATTCCTCATCTCAGCAGCTCCAACAAAATAGTTCCATTTACTCCATTAAAATTGCTGATGTACACACCTTAGTTGCCTTAGCTGAAAGACACACATGCATACAAAAAAAAAATACTGTGTCCCATTTGTTATTTAGTTTTGTTATTTGGGATTTAATTTTTAAATTAATTTAGTTTTTTAACTTAATCATACTTTTCATGTAATTGCAGCCTGGTGCTCTCAATTTAAATCAATGTCAGCATGTCATGAGAGGTAACTCAAAAGAAAATGTATCACTTTATAAACCAATTAAAATGCAGATATCCTCTGCCCCTCCCCCCCCCAAAAAAAAAAATCCACAGTTCAGTAGTTCTATCTTTTCACATAGCTAATCAGACTAAGTATACACAATATATACTGGTTTTGCATTATATACCGAATAAATGTATTACATTGCCACCTTGTACTGGGTCAGCATTTGGAAAATGGATAGATGGATGGATGGATTTCATATAAACATGCCTGTTTCCTTCCAGTGATTAAATGATTGTATCTCAGGAATATACCTGTAAATTAGTTATCATGCATCTATAGTGTAAAAATGTATCTAAAAAAATATACTAACAATAGAGTGTGGATAGATTTTCTGTTTTATAGCAAGGACTCATTGTGTATGTGTTGTACATACACAGATGAATTGAAAAATGCATGTTTTTTTTCCTGACGGGTGTGATCTTAATTATCGGAATGTTAGGAGACTAGCAAGAATTTTTAACACTAGTTTCTCAAATTTATCAAACCTGTTGCCGATAGGAAACGTATATTTTGTGAGAGCTGTTTGTGACTTTCTGTTGGGATGGAAATGTAAGAATACTTCCTGGTATTTTAAAGAACAAGGCCTTGGATTTATGTCGTTTGCACCGTATTTACTTATTTAGGAACCCGGTATTATAGCCAGGTTTCCTTCAGTACGGCTCTTGCAGGGGGACAGATCCGCAGAATCCTGCAGGTGATATAAAGGCGCCGATTGCTTTTCTAGCCTGCTGCCCTTTCAGAGGGTGGTTACACGGGATGATCGTGGAAAGAGAGCAGGGCATCGGCACAAACTGCGGCTTGTAAGAGCCGAGAGTCATGCCAGGACTAGGAAATGCAGCCATTGACTTGCACGCACTGGTGTGGAGGCGGAGCGACGCGCCGCGCATACTGATCAGCGGCACTCAGTTGTGGGTTATTAACTTTCAGCGGGGTATGCCTTATATATATATATATATATATATATATATATAAGCGAACACGTTTTCGGCAGTTTTCCAGTGTGAAATCTTACTGGTATTTGCCAGTAAATCATAACGCAAAGAAAATCATTGCATTTGGGGAATTTTAAAATAATAATAAAATAAAAATTCTTAATGCGTTACACCACAAATATTTGCATTGGTTATCAATTATATGATTTTAGTGCCATTTAATGAAGAAACAAACACTTCCGCACTTTAGCAACTAACGTTTTGCTTTATGATACAATGGTACTGGTTTTTAGCAAACGCGTTCTGCTGTTCATGTGAGGAATTAAGATGAATGAATTATTAATTTTAACGCAATTTTGATTTGATTGTACTTGCCTCTATGAGTGTTTCCAAACACTTAAACAAATTGGGAAAACGAGACTTCTATTAGTCAAGTGCCTTTGATCAGTTACACTGGAAAATTAATTTATTTTGTGTATGTTACCCTGCTGAGAATTCTTCAAAGCGCCATATAAGTGTGTAGAGACCAATAGAAGAAAGAAAAACACAAAGCAGTAATGTGTAGCTCACACTTGCTTTGTTTGTAGGCCCGTTATTAATCTGTTTTATGAAACAGGATTTAAAAGTGTTTTTTTCTTCTTCATAGATTTAATACCCTTTGTCGCCACTAGAAGGCGTAAAACCGATTAATTATGATGAATATATTATGGGCGACTAATAAGATTTGCTGTCTTTTCACTTAAAATATGTGCTATGGTACGTAATAATTCTCGATGGTAGTACATGGACTTCTCTCTATTAGGCAATTTCATTAGGAACATGGTATGCTGTTCTCATATTCAATTAAATGTGTGTATACCTGTGGTCAGAGATCTCAAAAAGAAAGGCAATAAATTATGTTGACACACAGATTTGTAAATAGAAAAGAAAATATTACATAAATATGGAAAAATAATATACAATGTATCACTCGCTGTGTTTCCAGTAAGTGGGGTTATGTGACGTCTGCATCGATATAACCAGTATCATTTTCTTTATTTTCATCTAAGAATCAGAATTGAAATGATCTTTCATGGTGTGAAAGCCTGAAGCAGCTTCCTGCCTCAGTTGTTGTCCAAAAAAGCTGGAGGCCGTGCTGTTCTGCTTCAGGGTGTGAAATGAAGCAGCACGTGACCCTACAGCTCCCCTCGATCCAGTGAGCAGGGTAGCCCCTCTGCAGTCGGCCTTCGTGATCCTGGAGTCACGTCTTAATCCGAGGTCATGCAGTGTGCTTTGCCAGGAGCAGGTGTCCAAATCCCTGCGCCATAAAAGTACAGTAAAAGCAAACAGAAAAAGAACCCATAAAACGAAAAAGCAGCAGCCTCCAGCACGTCACTATACTGCTTGTGTAAGCAGAAGCCATACCACCGGTTTTGTCCGCTGATTTGAAGTCAGATTTCTCTCTGCTCATAACCTTCCCTTCACTCTCCATAGCCAGCTGGTTATGGGGACCCCTGTCGCCACCCCCTGGATCATTTCCTGTTCCTTCCAGCACCTGTTCCTCTCTTGGGTGCAGTGTAGGTTGCTGTAATGTTGGAATGCAGCCAGCAGCTCCTGCCCCCCCCCCACTATTCCTCCCTCTCCCTCATAACGATAAGAGTCTGTTTGCTTCTGTTCTGTGCTGCTTCTGGCTCCTGGCTGATACCTTGACTTCAGGCTCTGGCACTCACTGGCAAATGTGATGCTTGTCAGGTGCATGTACCATCCATCCATCGTGTGTGTGTGGTCCAGGGATACCTTACCTTGCTGGGACCAAATGTCCCCACAATGTGATGAATACTCAGTTTTTTACCTTATGGGGATCAGTTTCCTCTCTCCACCAAACTTTACACTTGGCACAATGCAGTTAGGCAAGTACTGTTCCCACTCTGTGATTTTACGTGGCCTACCAGTTCATGGCTGAGTTGCTGTTGTTCCCAGTTGCTTCCACTTTGTTATAATATTACTAACAATTGACTGTGGAATATTTAGTAGCAAGGAAATTTCACAAATGGACTCATTGCACAGGTGGCATCCTATCATGGTACCACGCTTGAATGAGCTCCTGAGAGTGACCCATTCTTTTACAATTGTTTGTAGTCTGCATGCCTAGATGCTTGATTTTATACACCTGTGGCTATGAAAGAGATTGGAACACCTGAATTCAATGATTTGGAGGGGTGTCCCAATACTTTTGGCAATATAGTGTATGTATGTATAATGTATAAATTTTCTTAATTACCATTAATCCCGTAACCCGAGCAATTGATTATGTGATTAATTGCATATTCAATACTGTTTTAATTTGTTGAAAATATATGCACTTATATTCACCAAAAGGAAAAGAAACATTAATACTTTGTAGAACAAACAAGGCAGCAGTTTGCTATCATTAAAATAATTGTTCAAGTACAAAAACATTAAAGAGAATAACAGGATTTTCCTTGGTAGGCAGTCTATAACAGGCTTGACTTTGTATATGCCTTAAATAAATGCCAAAATTTACAAACACAAAGGATGGAAGAGAAATGGGCTGAACAAGTTACAATACAAAAAGTTAAAAAGTGAAACAACAGCGGGAAACAGCAGGGAGGAAACAAACTAGGGATAGCAGTTGCATTACATTGACAGTGACAGACAATCCTGCATTCCTTCACTACTTATGTATCAAGAAGTTGAACAATAATTGTAGGAAAGTTTGCGATGCAGTCAGGCAGCATTATATTCTACACGTCTGTATTTGTGAATGTAACACACGGGCAGAAAATGGAGACTTCTTTCCCTATACATGGACTTTAGACCAATATTTCTGCATAATTTACATTTTAAAAAGCAGATGAAGAGAAAAGTATGTTGCTATTTAATGCATGTTTTTTTTTATTATTAATACTGTACCTGTATGAATGAAATTTGAAAACTCCAATGTGAGTTTTACACGCTCACTATTCCCAATGGAGTCAAATTCACCATTTAAAACGAACATCTGTAATGTGTCATATAATGAACGATAAAAAGCAAAAGACTATATTTTGTGATTAAAGGATTTGTCATTTTCTTCTTTTCTGAGTTTATCAAGCATCATAAATGAATGGCAAAAAACAAGTGTTCTTGCACAATGCATTGTCCTGACCCCGTACAGTGCTCCACAGTACACTTTGTGTGTGTGTGTGTGTGTGTGTAAAACTTATTAATTAATAATCTATTTTGCTACTTATCCAGGTCAGAGTCGTCCTGGGTATGACGTTAATCTACATTCAGCCCTATAAGGAGGTCCTCCAACTAACAGGGAAAATTGGGGGTTGGTGGCAGGATTGGCAGTCCAGCCACCGGAAGAAACTCACACTGGTCCATTGGGACTAGCGTGGTGCTGAGGTATCACCCACTGCATGGCTGTTCTCAGCCCTGAGGTGGTTCGTCATGTGGTGGGTGCAGCAACGCACTGTAACTAGCACAGGCCCTTAACAGGTCAGAGTCATGGGGGCCTGAATCCTGTCTCAGGTACTGTAGGGAACAAGGCCCCACACACTCACAGTCATGCATTATAGGGAATTTAGACAAGCCGTTTCACCTAACTGCCTGTTTCTGGACTATGACAGCATCGGTCAATCCTATTGGAAGACAGGCAGCTGCCTTAGGGTGCCAGCTTCTAAGGGGGCATCGACTTGCCAGCCAATTTCTCTTTGCCTCGGGTGGGGGGGAAGCACTGGCTGTGATGCTCGCCTAGGGAGCCACATTGGCTAGAAGTGGCCCTGGGCTATGGGTCCGAGCCTACACGATACAGGGAGCTAACGCTACACACAGATTCAAACGCCCATCCCTGGAGTGCATGTGTATATACAATACATATCCCACAAGGCAAAGTGTTGACGTACAATACACTAAAGCAAACATAACTGATGTAAAACACAAACTTCTGCTAGGACACACGCGCAGTCACTTTATCTACTCCATATGAAGGAATCAGCCACACGCCACAATTATGCAGTTACCGCAGAATTCAGTTGTATGTTTTAGCATGCACCTATATGTTTATAACACATATTATGATTAGCTTGCCGTTTCACAGCAGCAGCACTCCAGCAACATGTGGGATATGTGAAGCCAGAGTGACATCCCGGGGGGGGGGATGAGGAATCCCTGAGCACCAGCACCTCAACAGCACGTGGGACACGTGAAGCCAGAGTGACAACACTGGACACCCAGTTCATCCAAAATCAGCGACACTGACCCTCAGCCAACTCCACTCCGCACACTATAACCTTGGGGGTCAGAACTAGCTATCGGCTTTGTCATCCTATACTAGACTAAACAAGTGAGTTTTTAGCCTTGACTTAAATATCAGGAGTGGGTCTGAATTTTGGATGTTTGCTGGTAGACTTAGGAGCCCGATAACAGAATGTTCTCCAACCAAATGAAGATCGTTCCACTCTAGGCAGCACCAGGTAGCCCCCCCCCTTGAAAGTGAAGCATACGAGGGGGGCTATATGGAATCAGTAAACTACTCATGCTAGACAATTCAGTGCCTTATAGGTAAGCAGTAGTACTTTGTAGTCGATATGGGACCTAACTGGGAGCCAGTGGCATGAGGCCGGTACAGGACTGATTTGCACTTGTTTCTTAGTCCTTGTTAGGACACTTACTGCAGCATTTCGAACCAAATGGAGTTTATTTAATGATGCATAGGGGCACCCACCCAACAGGGCATTGCAGTAATCAAGTCTAGAGGTTATAATGGCTTGTACTGTTTTTTCTGCATCCTGATGTGAGAGCATTGTTCTATGTTATGAAATATTCCTGCGATGAAAGAAAGTTGTTTTAACCATGTTATTTATGTGAGCATCTGGAAACAAGGCTGAGTCAATAGTGACACCAAGGTTTTAACCACCGTGCTTACATGAACTAGGCAGCCATCAAGCTTTAAGCTATCAACAGCACCCTGGGCTGTCCTAGGGCCCAGTAGTAAGGATTTAAGAAAAGGAAGTTACTAGGCATTCACTTCCTAACCTCAGCCAAGCATTCCTCAATCTTTAAGAGCTGAGGCAATACATCTGTTTTAACAGATTTGTCTGTCGTCTGCATAACAATGAAAACACACTATATTTCCTAATAATATCACAAAGGGACAGCATGTATAAGGTGAACAGTAGTGGGCCCAGGACAGAACCTTGCAGGACACCATACCTCACTCTGATGGAATTAGAGTATTCATTGTTCATATAGACAAACTGGTGATGGTCAGTTAGATATGAGCAGAGTCAGGACAGTGCCTGCCCATTAACACCAACCAAAGACTCTAGCTTTGCCAATGAAATGTCATGGTCAAAAGCATCAAATGCTGCACTTAGATCCAACAGAATGAACAGGGATATGCAGCCACCAGCAGCAGCCATAAGCAAGTCATTCATGACTCTCACTAGTGCAGTTTCTGTGCTGTGATTTGGCCTAAACCCTGACTGAAACATTTCATTAATGTTTTTTTTTTTTTTGCATGAACAGAGATAGAGTTAACAACTACTTTGTCTATGATTTTGGGAATAAATGGGAGATTATAAATACAGTAGGTCTGTAATTACCCAAATGAGTGGGATCCAGGTTTGGTTTCTTAACGACAGCTCTGATAACAGCAGCCCAGGGTGAATTTGGGACATGCTCCAGTCTTAAAGATGAGTTTATTCGTTATTACGTTTTAAGTATTGTGCTACTCATTAGTGGTTCAGTCTCGTTAAACAGCATTGCAGTTATGTTGTCTAACAAACAGGTTGTAGGTTTCATTAAAGATTTTTAGTCAATCAGATTCACTTATCAAATACCTTATTATTTATTTTATCAGACATAGCAGAGTCAGGTGTCTGAATGAAATGAGCAGCCCATGTAACGTTCTGAATCATCTTTCTAATATTGGTTATATTGCAATCAAAATGTGCAATAAAATCATTACTGCTTAGTGTCACTGGAATCTGTGAGTTCAATGATGCACGATTCCTTGTCAGATGTGACATAGTACCAAATAGGAATCTGAGATTGGTTTTGTTATTTTCTGGAGAGCCTGGTGCTCGATAGGGCATGTCTGTATTTTGAGTCCCTTTCTTTCCAGGCAAACTGGAACACTACTAACTTAATAGCATTAGCATCGAGCTAACGTGTGGCTTGCTTAAGCTCCGAGCTTGTTTCTTGTCTCTAGGTCATTTTTGTTTTAATGGAGCAACATAGTCAAGACTGCTACCAAATGCCTGCTCGACTATTTGGAACACAAGTACCAGTTCAGCCTCACTAGTGACCTCACCTAATGTGTGTCAAGTGTGTGGAAGTTTATCGACAAGAGCTGTAGCGTTGGAAAGACCCATCAAACAGCTAGAGCAGTACTTAGGAGGTGACAGTGTCGCAGTATTACTATCTGGGGTTTTATTATACATGTTTTATCTATAATTGTATTTCCAAATCTTTCCCTAAAATGTCAACATCATTGTATTGATGAATTTTATGTGACTGGTGCGGTTACTTGTCATGTAAATATGAATTATTTCACAGTATAAACAGTTATTATTATGCAATATTTGCAAGCATTAAAACAGGCTGCAATAAAATACAAACATTGAAACAACAGTTTAAAATTATGAGGATAATTGTGGTACTGGATGAGTACAATATATGGTGGTATTACACCAATGCTAGTAGCACAGTTATCTAATAATTTGGATTTAAACTCCACAGTGATATGATAGGCATAGTTATAATATAACAAACAATAATGAAATTGTGCTTATTTTATTGTATTTCAAAAAAATGAATTAGAGGTATTCTTTTATGGAAAGCAATGCATATACCATTGAGCAGCATCCTGTTACTTGAGCAACATGAAGTTGATGTCTGATGATGTTTGACATTTGCTGCGAAAGAGCAGACCTGAAGTGGTGAGGAAGATCCTGGGCCACCAGTTAAGTGACAGGAATTGCAATCGAGAAGATAAAGGGGAAGAGATTTGCTGGAGTTGTTTTGTTTTTTTTTTGTGCCCAGCCAAGTGTGAATAATATTTGTTTGCAAATGTTGAGCGGTATGATTTATTCATTTCCCAGAGCTGGCTGCTTCATGGGTAAAATCTTCCCCCACCTCTCTTTCATCACTGCCGCTTTGACCAAGAGCTGTGGCCACTTGTTAAAAGATGCGTGGAGGAATTGATTTTGCAGTAGGGTTAACTAATTCTGATTCTAAGGGTATTTTATGTTCTTTGGTGTTCAGTCCACCCAGCCTAATTATTATAGGACCTGCGACCAGGAACAGGGGGTGCAGCTTGTTTGCTGTGTGTGTGTATGTGTGCTATGTATATGCTACATTGTAGGGACCAAATGTTCCCCACAATGTAATAAAAACCTGTTATTTTGACTTTGTGGTGGACCATTTTTCTGGTCGACACAAAGATCTGTGAATGCAATCAAAAATTCCAAAATTCTTCATATTTTGTTTGGTTACTTATAGTTAAGGTTAGGGCTGGGTATAAGTTAAGGTAAGTTTTCCCCATAGAAATGAATGGTGAGTCCCCACAAAGATATAATTACAAACCCATGTGAGGACCAAAATGTCCCCAAAGTGTGGTAAAACTTCCTTACTTTTGGAGCCATTTTTCAGGTTCCCATTTGGATAACCTCAATTTTATAAAAATCTGTGAATGCAATCAAAAAAATAAAAATGTATTTTATTAGGTTACTTATGCTTAAGGTTCAGGCTGGGTAGGGCTTAAGGGTGTCATGATTAGGGTTAGGTGTCATGGTTTTCCCCATAGAAGTAAATGGAAGGTATCCATTTATATAGGTTGACCAACATGTGTGTGTATGTGTGAAGGTGCAAAGAGGAAAAGGTCTTCATCCTCAGGTAGGTGTAAAATCTCATAAACACATGTTGCCCCAAACACTCCACACTCACTTGTTTTCCACATCCCTTTTACACACTTTTTTCTCACTGTTTGTCTGCACAATAACAGATGGTGACTGAAATGAACAGGGTGAAAATAAAGATGCACGACACGGCTTAGTGCGGGGCATGACGAGCAAACCTAAAAGTGTCTTAAAAGCTCCAAGGGCACTTTTAAAGAAAATACACCGTATGTCTCAATAATTCATGGGTGTCATCCTTAGGTTACAAGCTGACAGTGGGGAATCGGGGGAGGGGGGAGCTTTTAAGACATTTAAAGGTACCACAGTAAGTGTGTCATCATTCTCCGGTTTTGAGAAACAGATCTTAAGACCATGCGGAGTCTCTTCCCCGGAGACCCTGTAGCACCCTCTACAGCAGGCCTGGCATTTCTGTTCTGTGGGGGACTGACTCCGAGCTGCTCATGAAAGCAGGGGACATTTTTCAATGGCAAAGAAAAATACAACAAAATCTAACAAGTACAAGTTTGATTGTTGCTACCCATAGTCTGAATATAAAAGGGTCTTTATTGCCTCGTTTTTATTCCTGTTGTCCTTATGAGATTGATTTTTGGGCATTAATATTTGGTGGTATTTTATGTTACCATGGTACATTTTTGTCTGAATTTACACTTCATTCAATAACTGTTTAAGCCGTTTCCCTACTGAATTCAAAGTAAATAGTTGTTTTGCTTCCTATATTAAGATATCAATTTAATACAACGATATTATAATAATGTATTACCTTTCCAGCTTTTGTATTTATGTTAAATTTTAGGTGTTTTTAATGTGTAATTATTGGAAGTGGTATTATTTTGCTGAGTAAGATTTTGTAATTCCCAGCTTGCTGCTGGGCTGTACTAGGAAATGCACTTTTATTACATGGCCATATATTTACATTACAATTACTTGGAGTAAATTCTAAAAGCACAGTATGTACCAACTGTTTCCAGTAGCTGGTGTGTAGATTTTAATTACTATGGTACCACAGAGTCCTCAAATGGATATAAAATGCTAACAATCAGTGGTGCAAATATTAAAGCCCGCTGAAACTGCCTAATAAAACATATTAAATCAATCGTACCAATGCAAATGTTCAGACTGCGGCATTTTTTATGAAACCTTTTCCCATTAAATTTAAGCACTTCATCCCTCCAGGAATATAACATCACCTTCAAGCTGCTGACTTTAGTGATGCCTATAGCAACAAAGCCGTGTGATGGATACGGGTACAGTGACGGCCCTCTACACGTCCACTAGCCTAGCGTCTGTTCAGAATGCAGCCTGGCTTCAGGAGCGAAAGCAGCATTTGTAAATCACTCTGGCTGGGGACAGGTGCCCTAGGGGAGGGCATGACACTGACTGAAACCCCAAAGGCCATGTGATTTGTTTTCTTGGGGGGATGGGTGAGTGTGGCCAACTTGCAGCACCTCCCATTGCTCGTGGCTGAATGTCCACAGGAAACCTCCTGCCTGGACTAGCCTACCTCGGGGTCTCAGAGCGTGTGCCACACGGACGATTATTTAACCGCCTTTTCAGGAGGCTGCTTTTCTCTGCTTGAGAGCTGTGCGTTCTGATGACCGACCAATGAACTTAAAGCTGTGGGATCTCTCCTGTCGCCCCTTTAATATTTATGGGTGAGTTCAGTACCGCGTGTCTTGTGCTTGTCCGCGTGGGGAGCAGTGGTTGGGGGCAGCGTCTCTCAGGGGCCTGAGCTGCTGTCACTCTGAATTTACGCCCTGTGAAGCACCAGGCAAGCCGAAAGTGTGGCCACCTGAATCCTGATTGCCTCTTGGTTGCGTGCTGCTAGTTACTGGCCCCTCCTTCCTCTCTCTGTCGCCTCCAGCAGACTCAGGCTCATTAGCATCCATTGGCCCCACCTCCTCTCAACACCCAGCGACCGACAGCCCAGTGCTTCTGTCTCTGGCGTGCCGCACAGCCCTCAGACCAGCCCTCGGTCGATAGTGATCCTGCTGCTCAGTGTGCGACTGGATCTTCCCACATACCAGTGCCAGCTCACCATTCCACATGTGCCCGATTTTCTGTGACTGTGGGGGCTGTCTGGGACAGCAGCACGACCGCCTCACTCCCTGGCGTCGGCTGCCACTGCTAACGCGAAGGAACAGAGAGCGCCTTAAGCTCTGGGTGACTCTGGGAACAATGAAATCTCCAGCCACCAGGCACCATCCTGAAGGGTGAGCTGCCTGACACTGTGGACCTGCAAGCTCGCGGCAATACTCAGCTCATTAGAGTGAAAAGCTTGAAGGTTTACAGAAAGGTAAGTGTGTTCATTTCAATGCTCCATTTCTAAGTTATTTATGGCAGAGCTATGTATGTGTTATGCATGCATTCTCTCATGGGTAATTAGTAAAATGTGCATGTAATCAATATGACTTCATGTATAAAGCATTAGGAATTGACTTTTCAATCTGAATAAAACAAGCAAGTGCGTCTGGCAGGTCTTCACGTGGTTATCTCGCCCCGTGTATATCATGGCTAAATATGATTATGATTTCTGAGGCTCACCTGACATTAATGATGTTCCCTAACAGACACTCCTGAGCACACAATTACATCCACCCACTGTTCTTAAATGGGACGTTCATGGACCTGTATGAGAAGAAGCATGTTGGTGGGAAAGAAGAGGCTCAGCCGCCCCCATGTGGTGGCCGGTGGAATCACATCTGCATTCTTCTGCTGATTTGTTTGTAATGCATTTGATACCTCTCCCAGCCTCTAGGTGGAGATATGCATGCATATGATTTCTGCAGGTGCTGAATGTCTGATTTCACAATAATCACACCTGATCATCATCGCGGTGTGTTCTGCGGAGACTGGAGTGTTTTTTGTTCATTGTGACTGTACTGTGAATGGAATTTTAAATTGACTGTGTATTCAGATGTAGCACATTTTTACAATAAGTTCTTCATGTACAGGTCTCGGATCACAGGGATATGCATCTCATTCTCTTCCTCACTGCTGGGGGGGTCACTGACAGGTGAAGAATGCATGAATGGAGAAGCTGCTATTATTAAATAAATGTTTTAAAATACACACTGCTTAAAATTTAGGGGGTAAAAATAATGCCTAATGCTTAAGTAATCTGAACACTGCATGTGTACAACTGGGAAATTACAGATGATCCAACATGATTGAATCTCAAACATCGTTTGACCAACAGTTAAAGCAGGTTCATTATAATATCTCAGCATAGAAAAAAAAGACCAGCAAACACAGGAAGAGGAACTGTAAGCAGCTTTGCCAGCTGTTGCCAAGTATCACTCAATGTACAAGAATAAAAAATTACCTTTCTTGTTAATTTAAAAATAAAGATTATATCATCTTAGGTAGGATTCAGTCCAACTGAACCTGCTTCAGACTAAGGTCCATGGTGGTGTGGCAGGCAGTAATACTGCCTTTGTGACTAATCAGCACTAAACTAGCTTGATTCTTCAGGCCAAGTTTCCACATGTAGCTGTAGAATTATATGGGACTTCTTGTCTCCCCCTACTGGTTATTTGGAGACTTGCGGCAACTGTTTCAGATATCTATGGCTACATTCACACTGCCAGCCACATCGTTCAATTCCGATTTTTTGCTCAGATCAGATTTGTCTATCTTGATGGTTCACATTCATAACTACAAGTGACCTGTATCTGACTGTAATGTGAAAGCATCGGTCCTCCAAAACGTCACGCATGCGCACATTGGTACATTTTTACACGGGTCAACTGCGTCACCAACAACAAAAAACATCATATCTGTGGGACGACATGGCATTAAAAATGGGGGTATTAGTAGCTCACGCATATATCGCACTTTTCTCTGGAGGACGACAAACAGTGAATCAGCTGTACCTGAGCAGGTCGAAAAGGAGAAAAAAAGTCAGGTGGCTAGCTCTTCTCCATTTTTAGCTTCCCGCGCTGCCAGTGCAGGCTGATGATGTCAGCGCATGCGTATAAGCAAAAAGCCGCACGAATTGCGATCTGAGCGGTCTTATTCAGGTCACATGACCGCGAATCGGATACGTATGAGATTTAGTACCACATATGAAAGTGACACAAATCTGATTTGAAAAGATCAGATTTGCGTATCCACACAGCCCTGAAAATATCAGATCTGTGTCACATTAAGGTAAAAAATCCAATTTGAGTCACTTCAGCACGGCAGTGTGAACGTAGCCTATGTTATAGTCAGAAGTTCCCATCCCTACAAATCTACAAAGTACCATCTGTAATCAGTACATCCAAAACCTTGATATGACTATTATCCTTAATGTTAAATTTTAATCAGTGTTCTCCCTGTGCAAGTATGTACACTGTGGTGGACTGCTATCCTTTCCCGGGTGTGCCCTTGAATTAGCCCTTGCTGCCAGGAATAGACTCCTGGGGCAGTTTTCGAGAAACGACCTATCTTAGACAGGAGATACGATAGGATCAACAGGTTAGGAAGCATCTGTAATAGAGCGCTTGGCCCCCATCATGACACTGATTTGGACAGACAGTTCGATGTTTGGATTATTGGACAGGTTATTACCACCTCTTGAAAAAAGAAAAAAAGTCACATCTTTTAATATTTGCCATAGAGGAGCTCTTCAACTTTCTGGAAGCACTTGTGATATTACAATTCAAAAAGGTTTAGAGTCTATAGAGTGGGAGGTGGGGACACTTTAACACCAGAATACAGATTAGGCATCAGCAAGGACAACATGAGGTGGCAGGAGTTTTTAAATATTACCAGTAGAGGGCATGACCAAAAATAACGCAACCGCCAATGTCGGGAAACTATGCAACTGATGACTGGCATTCTTAAGAGTAGGCCGGTTTAGAAAATATTGAATGAGAATGAAAGTTATAATGGAACACAATCAAGACCATGCGCCAAGATCTTATGTCATAACCGGTAAAAATATGTCAAGTACAATGGGATGTGTAATGATTGAGCGCAAATCAAGTTGAAAAAATGTGGCATTATGCTAGCAAGTTCTTGGAGAGAATGTTGTCAAAGAAAACTATTTTGATGTGCTACAACCATTCAAGAGGAATTGCTATATGGCATTATGCTGACATTATCCTACCTGGTTAAGGATTTGTAACAAACAATGGTTAGACAGGTAATCGAAAGAAGGCTAGGTTTGGTCCTTATGTTTCAAACTGATGTATAATTCCATTCAAAGCCAGAACCACAGCTTAAGAACAAAACCTACACTTGACTTAAGACATTTCATGGTTGTGGAAATGACTATGGATATACATTCGAAACTTGCCAAGCTATCCTGGATATCACCATGACATGGACCAAGAGTTCAACCTGGTTGGTGAATGATCAAGAAACACCAATTCAACTGACTTCACAGAGAGCCCTAAGTGAACTTTGCCTGAACAGGGACTTGAACCCTGGCCCCTCAGATTAAAAGTCTGATGCTCTGCCAACTGAGCTATCCAGGCTCTGAGAAGATGACCATCCGCCAAGATCTTATGTCATAACCGGTAAAAAAAATGTCACAGGTACAATGGGTTGTGTAACGATCGAGCGCAAAACAAGTTGAAAAAATGTGGCATTATGCTAACAAGTTCTTGGAGAGAGTTTTGTCAGAACTATTTTGATGTGCTACAACCATTCAAGAGGAATTGCTATATGGCATTATGCTGACATTATCCTACCTGGTTAAG
>JAODLC010000001.1:30810014-30820750 GCA_026781145.1 Hippopotamyrus pictus
GCCCGTTGCTTCCGGGATAGGCTCCGGACCCCCCGCGACCCAGTAGGATAAGCGGCTTGGAAAATGGATGGATGGGTGGATGGATGTCCATCCTGTTTGACTCCATGATTGATCACCTTTTCAGTGATTGACTAGTGATGCCTTTTTATATCTCACCATGAATGTGCATTATTCTGAATCAGCATCTTCGGATTGACAGAGCTAATTGAAATCAGCTGTTCCGGAACTGTATCATCCTCAGTTTAGGCTTTCAATTTTGCTCAGTCTGACAGTGGGATATGGTATAGGATTAGTTATTTCCTCTTATTGGAACAGGTCTCAGGAGTGATCTAGACTAAAATAACAAGCAAACCCAGACTAAGTTTGTGAGCACCCCAGCTGTCTTACCTTTTCCCAAAAGAATATTAGAACAGAAGGACAATAAATTTCCCTCACTCCCTGTTTATTGGAAAACAGCGCCGACACAAGTACAAAACAACAAGGCAGTCACTCCATACGCACCAGACGAATGCACAAATAAACCAAAGCTACAGTACAAAGAGGGTAGGTGAAAATCATAGTCATTAACCGAAGCGAAAAATCCAAAAACCTGAGCAATCAACAAAAAATTAAGACAGAGGTTCCAAATTGGAATAAGCACAAATGGGAACCAGACACACAAGCCAAAGTCAGTTACCGAGCATACAATCAATCAAAGAATAGCCAATACAACAAAAATAAGTGAAGCTGGTTTCTTTCAAGTACGGCGAGCTTTTGAACTGGTGGAAGGTAATAACTGGAAGCAGGGACACGGAGAAAAGAGCAGAAATGGTATAGGTGAACTGGACTATAACGACGAGAATGACAAAGACCTGAGGCTTTCTTTCTTACATCTCATTTATTCTGTATAAATCATGTATGACCAAATGTCTATGCAGGGCATCCTGAGTTGACTTTGAATTGAGTTGAATTTGTGGCAGGACTGTCCCACTTTCATCCGTATGTCTACGGCAGCTGGTTCCTCCTGTGGACTGACCACATCTTGCTACCCTGGGTCATGAATTTCAAGGGGCCAGAGGGTCAGGCGATAAAGTGGTTGGAGAAGGCGCAGACCTACGACTTCAATGTCCAGCACGCGTTGGGCCGGGTGCATGGCAACACAGGGTGCGTTGCGGACATTGGCAGCAGCTGGAGGTGGGTCAGCAGACGGAGAGACCGGAGTTTTCGCAGGTGACAGGTGCAGTGCCAGACCAAACCACAGCTGTCCACCAGGGTCCAGAGGTGATGGAACTTGACCTGGAGCCAGCAGAGATGAAGGGTGTCACTCCAGACTGGACCACCATACCCCAGCAGCCCAAGGAGCATCTGGTCTTCAGCCTGGATGAGTTGATGAGTTGGTCTGAAAATATTGGCTGAAAACAATATAGCACAGGACATATGCAAGTTGTGCACAATACTGACAAAGCAGGCAAATAATATGAATTGTCTAAACATTTGACGAACCGACACTGGACACAATACAAAGAGTTTCGAGAGACAGGTATCCCATTTCTTAATGAATTAAGTATTAATCTGCCTGTTGCGGCTGAAGCAGAGAGCAGTTTTTCTATGCGTTAAAACACTTTTGTCAGGTGTACGCGGTCCCAGAACAAATCACCACTGTGACAGTGCCCAAGTTGGTGGAGAAATTCTTCATTCGGTTAGGGGAGGTCTGCCGGATGCTGGGCATATGGAAGACGTGTCATGTGTACCACCCCTCTGCACTCCAGGGCAATGGACAGGACGACCTTCAACCAGACTCCATGGTCTACCAAACTATTTTGCATATCTTGACATGCTGGAATGGAACCATAAATATGCCATCTGTACGTAATAGTACAGTATATACGATGTGCCGTGTTTTCACGATTGTGTTGTACTTAGCTGTACCATGTGTCCATTGCCCACTCCTCATGTATTTCTGCCCTTTATGTAATTACCTTCCCTGTGTCCAGCATGTGGCCTCCCACCTTTACCCCGGCGTAAGTGAAGTGGGAGCTGGATTCAATCTTGTTTGTGATTGAACAGAGTCCTTTAAGGGCTGTTAATAAAGGAGCAATTGCTTTGTGGTAAACCTACCTAGGTCTATTATTAACATTGTGTCTGGGCATGTGGGACACTGCATTATCACTGGTGTGTCTTTTACACTTCTTACTCTTGTGCACAAAAAATGTTAGTCATAGAAAATGAAAAATTTTTAGACAGAAAAAATGTAAACAATTTAAGACACAGACAGTAAGACATACACAAAGAAATACAGTTAACTGAATTGGTGGGGAAAGATAAGAAAAGATAAGATAGGACTTTATTGATCCCACAGTGGGGAAATTTGTGCGTTATCACAGCTCCAGACAGATAGCAAGAAAGAGTTACAACAGTAGAGAATATAAAAAATAGAAGAATAAGAATACAAAAAGAAAAATAAAATAAGATAAAACACTAAATACAATAATACACTAAATACACTAAATACAATGAACGGGTGTAGTTTCTGAGTTAGTTTCAGCTGATAAATCCAGTACTTTCTAGAAACTGTAGGTGTTGAGAGGTTTGGGAGGAGTACAGATTATATGGGAGGGAGGTGATGGAGCAGTCCAGGGAATAATTGTTGTCCTTCCAACACCCTATTTTCTATCTTATCGCTTAATCCCCACCTGCATAGGATGCTCTCAAAAACCAGATACTTATTTTACGTCTCTCACATCTTAACATCGGGTAACCATTATGTGGTCAGTAGGGCTGACCTGGCATTTGTTTCCTGCAACCACAGACCTACGTGGTTGATAGAAGTACAGCAGTGTTCCCGTGGGCTTTAGGCAGCCTTCGCGCGCCCTGATGTTAATAGAAAAATGCTTGCTTAGAATATCTCACCCGCCACGTTATCCACACATCTGGTCAGTAATCATTACTAAGCAAACTGTGTGTGACGGTGTGACTTGAAGCGTAAATGCCGTTGTGCCTCCCGGGCGTAAGATTCCCAAGCTCCGCCCTCGCCAGTGTGCACACCGCCCGTACGCTGCATTCCTGTTACAAAATCCTTGGGAAAACAGGGCCGGACCATTCTCTTCATTGAGGAAGTGTTTCCGGAGCTAGTCTCTGATATAAGCGCGTGTTTTCAGTTTTAAATTGCCCGTTTGTGCCGGTAAAGCTGTCATTATACATAGGATCTGACTGACTTCTTAAAGGACGAAAGACAGTCGTAATTCTTTTGGAGAGAATAAGCGGTGTTTTTTTCCTCCCCCATTGGTCCACCAATGGTTGTTTCTTCCTGCTGCCATGTTGGATAGTCTTAATGATGTTGCAGTTGGGAGTTCCGATAAAAGTTTGGATTCTGTAGTCTCTGCGGTTCTGGGGGTTACTGTTAATTTTTCGAAGGATTTGGGATATTTACAGTTATAACTGGACAGAAGAGGAATTTTGGAACATAAGACAAAATCCCGAGTTTTTTTTTTTTTTTTTTTGCTACCCGGTCCAAAACAACAGTGCACCGATGAGGGAGTCGGGCTGCAGGCCACGGTGACCAATGACTGCATACATTTGCACGTAAAGCACCTTAAGGGATAGATACACGCATTTTGTGTTTGTCGGGTTGATCTTTGTCAGACATGAGTGGCCATCCGCCGCAGCGGCGGGTCGCAAACATCGGATCTATCGTCCTGACGCCCCAGGAGAACGAGTGCCTCTTCGGGTACCTCGGGAGGAAATGCATCGTAAGTTTGTTGCCTGTCTGCCAGGTCGGCTGCTTATTTACTTTTCGATTAATGCTCTTTCGGATTTTGGCGCTTCCGTTTGGAAACACCAAGCACTGGTAGCGTGCAATTTGATGCTATGTAATTTTACGGTCCATTGTTTCTGTCTGATCGCCATTGGGAAGTTAAAAGTTAAGAGTATAATAATACTGGCATTGTGTCATTTCCCGCTGTTATCCCGAGGTATCATATGATTCCCGAATCATTCGACATTTGTGCATTTGTCCCAGGAGTCAATGTCATTCTGAAAAATACATTTTACGAGAGCGAGAGAGAAAAAAAGAAAGATCGCTCTCGTTTCTGACCGCGTCATGGAAATATCCCTGACCGCTGCGGTTTAATTTTTACTTTATTTTAAGGATGCATCTGCAGAGCCTGTTAACAAGGCACCGAGCTGGGAGTTACCGCTGCATTGAAAATAGAAGGACAGGACTCCTTGTAATGAACATATGTGTAGTCTTTGTGCAGCTGCTATTTAATAATCGACTTTCTTATGCTTTTGGATCTTTTTTTTTCTCCTTATAACTGTATCAATCAACGTAACATTAACGGTAAGCGGTGTGCCCCCCACCCGCCGTGTTTACGTTGCTGCAGTGTACTGACTCCGTTACAAGGGGAGCTGCAACAGTGTCGCAGTGCCAGTCTGAATTGGCCTTCATAAAAGCAGGTCCTGCTGATGACTCAAACTTTAATTGTTCAAGAAGGGCGCAGAAAGCATCTTCAGATATTTATTTGGCAGGCATTATGTAATGGAACTGTGCATGCGATCCTACACATACATCCACACTAACACGCTGCATACATTGGCGTGGTAGCCTACAATAAATTAGTATTTGAAGGTTTTTAAGAGATTCACCCATTTTGTTGAAATGTACTTAAGTAGTTAATTGAAATTCAGTGATTGCTGCAGTGAATTGATGGACAGGCTTTTGCGTCACGGACTGAATGCCCCCCACCTGCTTCCTGTCGGCCGATCGTATTATTCCCGGAGTTGATGTGGTGCGGCTGTAGTTTAGTTCACGTTAGTTCACTGACATCTGAACCCTCGCTTCGCTTGCAAAGGGCATGTCACCCTTTTGCAGTACAGATTGCATGGAAACCACACGTTAGAGGTTGGGGTTAAATCGTTACAAGCATCTGCATGTAAAAGGTTTTTAAAAATCCCATCGTGGATAAATAAAGTACATCTTATTAAAAGTCAGTTAAAGTAATTTTCTTTTTGTAGTGTATACAGGGTGATAGTTGCTGTTGTGTTTAGGATTACTCTCTCCCTTGTAACATTTTCTTAATATTTTAATGTCCATTTTCCAATAAGATGTTTGCCTAATATCTGTGGCACTTGAGTTCAAGACTTCCTCATATTATTGTAAAAGATGTGTATATTTGCTTAGAATTGTTAACATATTGCATAGATCTGTCTTTTTGTGACTGCATGACATCTGGACTACATCAAATCCTTCAGCTTTGTGCTTAGACCGTTCACATATGTGGTTAACCACCAGCTGGTCCTCGTGCATCTCCGATTCAGCATGGTCAGTAACAAGGGACACCGAGAATCAGAGAACACTTTATATCAAAACCAAAATGCCAATAGATGATAATATTATGCAGTGAAAGTAACATGAATCTCCTGTGCGACTGAGTCAAGCTAACATTGTAGGAATAGTGGTTTAGCAGGGAATTCCACAACCTTCCCATGAAACTGAAGTCCCAAGACTTTTTTTTTCACCACCTCTCTGGGAGAGCATCCTGTCCGCACAACAGTGCTATAGTGTGTGGGGGGGGGGTGGCATGGCCTAGATGTCTGTTCATAGTAGTGCTGAATCAGCAGGAAAGGTTGCTCTTGGCCTACAGGAGCTTTCTGGCTTCTGACTGGATGCTCTGACTTGCTTCCCTCCTGTTTTCTTCACTAGTGTGTGTCGAGGGAGGGTGGACTGGGGGGTGGGGGGAGTCGCACTGTCAGGGTTTCTAGGCAGTCAGTTACATGATTTCCTCCTGCAGCCTTTTGCAGGTCTGGGCCTGTAATTTTGCTGCATGCCTCATAAGCAGCAAAAAGTTTTCATCTTAATTCTTTTTACGTAGTTTGTTTCTGATTCCTTCATTATTCTTGTTAGGATACCCCCCTCCCAACCCACTGGGCAGTTACTTTGACTTGAGGAAACTTTCTATGCTAGGATGTAGCAGACAGGAAAATCTAAAGCATTTCAGGCACTATCTTATGTATTTAATTAAGCAGAAATTATAAGCAGTGACGGGTGTTTAATCTAATGTTATACATAATCCACCTTGCAGGTGAGGAAAAGAAAACAGTGATATAGCAGTATGACAAAATGCAAATGACAGACGTCCACTGGCAGAAAGCAGGAGGAGGCTTTGCTGTTCGGACCTTCACTCCAGCACGTCGCTAAGCAGACTAGTAGTGAGTTTAGCAGATGTTTCTTAAGGCCAGATCAAGCTGCACGGAGGGAGCGCAAACCGTCGCGTTCTCCCATTTTTCCCACAAGTTCGTCGGGGTCGTCGTGACTCGGAGAGCTCTCCCCGGTGCGCGCTGCCGCTATTTATAGTCAGACGATCTCCGAATTGCTGCTATCGTGACTCAGTTTTATATTTCATGGAAATGGGATCTTTGGAAGCGACATCTGCGGTCTTGTGTGTTTCCAGTTCTTTGGCGCTTTTACAGCAGCTCTTTGCCCTTTGCGGCGGTGTTGGGCAGGGATAGTTCAGCAGGTCCGCGCCGAATCAGCCTTCCCCTTTGTATGGGCCCGCGGGTGCATGTCTAAAAAGACCGCCACGATTAACACCCCGTTCTTAATCGTGCTGATCGCTTCTAAATTAACGTGAATCATGGAAACTCGCGTCTGTGAGTACTGACTGTGTTGTGATGGAAGAGAAATTCCCGGTGACTTTTAGATGATCTATTGTGGGATTATTGACATGCTGCCGAAACGAGGAAAAAGTCCTGCCACTAAGATGCCGGCTGGAGTGGGCTTCTGAGAAACGCTGATCACTTCTGATAATGTGAATGTGGATGGCGCCAAGGCATTGCGCTCCTTGGGGGGGGGGGGGGTGGCTGAGGTAGGCTGAGACCATCCCAGTCATGGTTGCTGTTACCCATCAAAGCCTGGGACCTGTGCCAAAATAAAGGTTGTTCCCAGAATGCAGTTGAGAGGAATTGAATGAATTAAACTGATCATTCCCTGCCATGAACAGGAATGCGATTTAAGATGATTTGGTATGACACTAAGATGGTACGTATTATCTGTGCCCTGTATGTATCTTAAGGATTTTCTCATAGTTTATCTTGGTCAGTCGGCCTAAGAGTATGTGTAAATGCATATAAACATTCTGTTTTTATGTATTGATTGTTCTATTTTAAAATTTTTATCTGTTTAATTCTGCTGAAACGGACTTGGGCAGTTGTGCCTGGCTGGCCTGCTGAGCAGTTTATTTTTACTGGCCTGCGTTATCATTAAAATTGGAAAGGAGGGGGGGCAGGTAAAGATTTAGGGGACTTCAATATTAAATCTCAAATACAGCTGGTCCGTCTATACCTGCATGCAAACAATGAACCTCTCCACAAGATAACATTGTCTGTTGTCATTTTCATTGGACATAAATATCTCCTGGCAAAATGGTGAAGGTAGTATTTGGCCCTCCGCAGAAAATATCTCGAGCAAATCTCCAAAACTCACTCAGCACACGGGATACACCTTTAAAACAATTTTCATGGACTTAGTGAGTTTGGGAAATTTTATGAAACGTCTTCGTTGGATTGCATGAGGGCCGAGTGAGTTTTGGTTCCCAGTCTTGTAACGTATGATGAGGAAGCCTGACTTTAGGTCATTGACTGTTTCGTCTGAAAAGCAACAAAAATTTGTGGGAAATTCAATTGTCCCAACCTGCTCTGATGGAAATAGTTTAACTGTTTCTAAGTAGTCTGCTGTATACCTTGCCTCAAACGCTTGTTTGACTGGGTCTCTCCCCCCTTCCCCCTGCCGAAAGACTTTGTGTTCGGCTGTGGTCCAGGTCTTTGCCGCCGAGCGGGGCTCTATGTGGGTGAAAAAGTGCTGTGGTGTGGCGTGCCTGGTGAAGGACAACCCCCTGAGGTCCTACTTCATCCGAGTCCTCGACATCAAGGTGACACTGCGCCGACAGAGGGAATGCCCCCTGGCCGCGGGGGGTGGGGGGGGGGGTTGACTCTTTAAAAAAGGCCCTGTTCAGCATTAACAGCCTACTTTGACTAGAATTATAATTAGTTGCCTGGTGAAGTGGTTGTACAAGCAGTAGGACAAGGATGGAGGTGATTGAGCTCCGCTGGACTTTTTGAGTTGGGCGCAAGGAGGTGCTGGGATATTTCTGTTAGTGGGAAGCCGGAATTGTGAGGGAGAGAATGTGTTCTTCCAAACTCCTGCTATCTTAGCATTGCCTGGTACCATACCTTTCAGTACCGCATGGGTACCGGGCTTACCACTCTCTTTCTCCTTGTCATTCCAGGAAGGAAAACTGATGTTTGAACAAGAACTCTACAACAACTTTTCAATAAACTGTTCAAAGTCATACTTCATTTCGTTTGCCGGAGATGTAAGTGTCGTCAGATCGTTCTGGTTTGTTTTTTTTTTCTTTTCCTGGGATACAATAAATCTTTATAGATCAGAATTGTTCACTCTAGCTTTCTATGCAGTTCCTGTTTTTGGTTTCACCAGGGAAAATCCTTTTTTTAATAGATACCCCGATGTTTACTAAAGGAATTTACACAAAACTTCTGAGCGGTACAATCACTTTTCTGTGTTCATTCCCAGCCGATGATGATGTTGTTGTTGTTCTCTGTTTCCTGGTAAGAATATGGCCACTCAGTGAGAGGATTAGGGAATAGAAACTCGATGGGGTAGGAAGGAGTAGAGAGAAAAAAACAGCCAGTGTTCAGCACATAAACTAGCTGCTGGCATTTGGAAATGCAGGTTACATCGCCTAGTGACGTAATTGTATTTTCTAACCACATTTCTTGGTCATCTGCGATGGGCTGGCCCCCCGTCCAGGGTTGTTCCCTGCCTCGTGCCCGTTGCTTCCGGGATAGGCTCCGGAGCCCCCGCGACCCAGTAGGATACGTGGGTTGGAAAATGGATGGATGGATTTCTTAGTCATTCAGAGTGGATTAATGATCATGATCGTCTGTGTGCTTTATCTAGTGCATGCGTGCACGCACACACACGTGCCCACGCACACACACGTGCCCACGCACACACACGTGCACACGCACAAGTAGAGGTTTGTTCACACCTGTGCTTCTCTTTCTTCATGCATCAACCTGCCTCCTTAGCTAAAGGTGCTGTTTTTATTGATCTATCAGCCCCTGGGAAGGAGGCCATACCTGCTTGTTAATATTCAAGGATGTCCAATTAAAAATGCTCCATGTTTGTGAAAGGAGACTGACCCACCTCCCTGCGATTCTCCGCAGACCTGCCAGGTGGGCCTGAACTTTGCCAGCGAGGAGGAGGCCAAGAGATTCCGGGTGGCGACCAGCGACCTGCTTAGCAGACGGCAGAGGAAGACTGGTGAACAAACCCCTCGGCCTGCTCTCCGGCTCTGCCTCTCCGTCTCGCTTTCCTCGGGCTTAGCTAACAAGCGCCGTCTGTCTTTCCGCCTCCTGCTGCTCCTTCAGGCGGGTCTCAAAGGGCTCACATTGCTCCCGGTGCCATGGCCCGTTTTCACGCTCGGCTAACTGTCGCCTGACTGAGGTCGTGCGAGTGTGCCGGGGCAGAGTGAGTGCTGATTCCCTGCGTTGGGCGCGTGCTGCGCGGCGCCAGCCTCTACTTGGTCTGATTCTCTCCTCGCATCTTACCTAAAACACAGCCTCCACATAACCTGTGTCCTTTTCCCTTCTGCTCAGCTGTTACTCAGCTATTACTCAGCAATTCCTCAGATTCACTGCAGTGCACCACCTACCTATACTTTTTTTTTGTGTTAATTACTTTAATTTTTGTTTTGCAGAAAAAAGACGTGACCCTCCAAATGGTAGGTTATTTGATTATGTAAGTTTGCTGACATAAGTTTGTAAAAATTAAAAACAATAAATTCTGCTGCTTTGGCAGTCGCTTTTAGCTGTCCGATTTGGCTTTTTTCCTACAATTGGTAATTAGGTTTTGAACGACCCTATTCATTTGTCCTATTTTCCTAAAACACTTCATATAACTTGCTCAATTTAGTCCCAAAAAATAATCCCCCACCCTACCATTAACACAATCATATAATATACTTTGAGTACCAACACCCACCTTAAAAAGTAGTCACCAGTCCACCTAATATGAGTTTTTAGTGTGTCAAAAATGAGCTAATTTGAGGTCTCAACTCAAATTTTGGTCTCAGAACTGATTCTGCACTCATGGCTTCTTCTAATGTAAGGTGACATCTAAGATAAAATCCCAGTTCCCCTGGAGTCTTCATTGCTTCAAACCCAATCTAATTCTGGAAAGTCCAGTGTTCTCTGAATGGGAAGCCCTGGTGGGTGTGGCTTTTTCTGCTCTGTTGGTTTCTCTTTGAGGCTGGTTTTCACCAGCATAGATTTGCCTGTACCGACACTCTGAGCGGCTGTCTGATTATGGTCCACTGCTGTGACTGGGCCGGTTTTTCATCTCGTCAGACAGTCGCGGGTTTCAAAGCGCAGAGGCGCTGGTGCTGCTGTCTGTGTGGCATCATTCTAACTGAGACCATCGGCATTTGGGTTTCCCAGCATCAGAACTGGCGTGTTTAGAGGCAGATAGTGTGACTTACGGGTCCCTGTATGGTCTGACACAGAGAAGATCTCTGCTGGCCTTTAGGCTGAAGTGGTCTGACAGCAAAGAGAACTGAGATTTGGTTGGCCAACAGCGACAGACTGCGGGTATGTTGCGTGCGCGCGTGTGTGTGGTGGGGGGGGGGGGGGGTGGGTGCGTGTGTGAGGGGGGGGGGGGGGGGGGGGGGGGGTGGGTTCCT
>JAODLC010000001.1:30828293-30839941 GCA_026781145.1 Hippopotamyrus pictus
TTAGCAAATGGCTGCAATATAACAAAGAGTGAAAAATTGAAGGGGGTCTGAATACTTTCCGTACCCACTGTATATAAATACTTGCAATATACAAATACATGATATTTGCCCTGTAAATTATAGCAATTCCTATTGGAGATGGGAGTTTGAGGAAAAACCAGAATTCCTTGCCAAAATATTTTTTCTGCTTTTTCTGGAATGCCGAAAAAGACAAATAAACATAGAATATGAATCAATGGTCAAATGTGGAAAAAGAATTTGATTTTAAAGGATTATATTGAATGTGTATTTCAATATGTAAGTTACATGACATGTGATAGAACCAAATTATACCCAGAAAAATAAGACCTGAATGTTTTTTCCTTCCCCTGAATTGTCTGTATAGAACTGGAACTTTCTTCATGTCCTGCAGAGAGAAATCCCTCAATACTCTATTAGCCATAACACGTCACCTGCAGTTCTAATGAGTTCACGATTCGTCATCTTTTTTTGAATTTTTCCTGGGAGTCGAGTATGTAACTCCCAAACAATGCTTATTGTGCACTGCTTTGTGAATCCATGCTTGGAGCTGTGCTTTCCTATCAAGACAAGAAAAAGTGTCTCTATTTATAGCTGGACCTAGTGGGAGATCTTTGTCAGGAGAACAGGTTTCCACAGCGGGGTCTTAATGAGTTCTTCTGCTTGACTCTTCTGACTCTTCCGCTTGGCTAATCAAGCAACAGTGCCTTGATGATCAGGCCCTGTCATGGCAGAGTGCTTTTGTTGACAGAGCATGATGCTTTGCCACTATTGTGCCACACGTTCATTGAAGATTACACCTGTTTGCTAACAGCTGGTTTGCCAGAAATAGTTCTTTAGATTTTGGATTTCTGCTGAAATGATTTTACCTTCTGGGGAAATGTGCCTTAGGAGCAGTACAAATTAGGGTGACTTTCAGCTCTGTTAGGCCAAAGTTTCAGCACTCAATGTCTTCTTTCCCCAGGAAACAATTCCTGTATGTTTTTAGTGGAATTTAATTTGCTTGTATAACATTGTTAGGGGTGGCATGGTGGTGCAGTGATTAGCCTTGTTGCTTTACACTCCTGGGACCTTGGTTTGAGTCCCTGTCAGGATTCAATATGTTTGCATGTTCTCCCTATGTTGTTGTGGGGTTTCCTTAGGGTACTCTGGTTCCCCCCCCCCCTCCAAAAACATGCTGATGCTAAGGTTACCAAATTGCCTATAGATATGTGTGTCAGTGAGTGGTGTGTGCATGTGCCCTGTGATGGGTTGGCACCCCATCCTGGGTTGTTCCCTGCCTTGTGCCTGTAGCCTCTTGAGTAGGATCTCTGCCCCCCCTATACTGGGCAAGTGGTTTCAGCAGATGGATGGAATATTGGTAATGCCATTGTAGTATCTGACTGATAGGTGACCCTTAGCACTACTGCATATGTGATGGCTACACTATAAATAGTCACAAGGTGAGTCATTTCTCACGTGATCTCATTGTATGCTGCTGCAGCTGTCATTAATGGTGCCCATGAGGTGTAAAGATGATCAGAAAATGCTTGGTATGTTTTTAAGCTCCGTCTGCCCCCCCGCCCCTTCCTTGGGCTTACGTCGGGGATTCTCCTGGACTTTGACTTGCTTGCCCACTTATTTCTTCCTGGGTGAATACCTCTTTTTCCAGGGGATATGGGGAGTTCTTTGGTGAGCCCTTCTGCATTTCAGGAAGCGCCACTCCTGAAGCAGGGTTCCCACTTGTCCTGGAAAATAGTCAACCAACTTCCAGTCATGGAAAACACATGGAAATTAAGAGCAAAGTAAAATGTCCTGGAAGTTCTTGTACTGTCCTGGAAAAATATGTCAGCAAATGAATAATATTGCCATGTGAAGTGATAAATATACAATTGGTCGACTATTTTCTAGGTTTTCCAGGATGAGTGGGAACCCTGTGAAGGTGTTTCTGTTGCTGGTTCTGTGCAAGCCATTTGGATCAGCAATAATGGGGGAAAACACAACACACCTGAAGCACAATGAAGTGAAAAGAAACTAATAGTTTATTTGTCTATTAATGTGTTTGAAAAGTCCACTGCATGAACTGAACTAGATGTAGAAGTAAGCTCAACCCAGTTGGCACTTAAGAGTTTGGTTTTTTTCAAGTTCTATGCACTTGTTTTCTTTCATATAATATGAATGAGGATGCATCATATGCAAGTACTTTAAGAGTAAATTTAGATTTAATTTATATTTCATCTAATGATGAAGTTTATATAAAACCATTTTAGAATTAGCGCAATGTTTCATATCATAACCTTTACAGCAGTTAATTCTGCGTCCTTAGCTACTGCACATTCAAATGTAATGGCAATGCTATAATTACAGCTTTACAGATGTTTTTTTCGGGAATCTAAAGCGGATAGAGGTGATCTAATTTGTGTGTGTGTGCAGAAAATTAAGTGACATTAAAAAAAGAAATGAAAATGATGTATACCTGTTAGTTTTGTTGTGAGAGACATAAATCAATTTTAAAATGTGAATAATTTTTTTTAGCTAAGGTGTAAGTGTTAATTGTTTCACTGTACTACTGTACAGCTGCGGGAGTTTCTCAGAGGTCAGTGAAACCAACAGATCATCCACATGCACAAATCTCCAGATCTTCGCTTTAGCTGCCTGTCCACTTTCCGGTTACACCTCTTTGAATCCCAGTGCACAGTGGATGCCCCAAGCAGCCTTAGAGGAAATGAGTGGACAGACAGTCACTTGGTAATATCTAATGTTTTTGGGAAGCGAGAATTAACAAGGTGTATTTATTAAAATAATGTGAGCTCACTTTGTGTCCCTGGTCCAGCCTGTTAGCCTCAGGGTGGGGATGGGAGGAACTAGGACACTTTGTCCAAAGAATGGAGGGGGGGCAGTTAGGGTGATTCCAAGGACCCCTGAGTTAGAGGGGCCCTAAAAATCTGGATTATTTTATAACCTTCTATTGTACAATGAAATTACAATTCACAGAATATGTTGTTTTGTTAATTGCTAATTACTTTTTGGTAATTATATTCTGTTTTCCTTTTTTGGCAAAAAAAGCAAATCAGACATCCTCTGTGCTCCTCCGTTGTGGCTGGAATGATTCTGCCCTCCCTGCCTTTTCCCTCATGACACATTGCTTTGCCAATATCAGCAAGCCAGCCTACGTTTGAAGTCAGTGCGACTCGCAGTGCGTGCATGAAATGCCGAAGTTCAAATCTGGTTATCAGAAAAGAAAATTAAGACTACTAAACAGCTGAAAAAGAAAAGAGAGGGCAACAATTTCTGGCTCAGGTTTTCTCAGCAAAAGATCAGTTTATTTACGTTACTGTGTCCATACTTCGTCTCCATGTGATGCAAATGAATCGATCACTTCTAATTCTATAGCTACAGAAAGATTATTTAAATTAGCTCGCTAGCCCAAGAAATAATTATATAATAAAATGTGTTTCCTAATTCATTATTATCTCCTCATGAAAAAAACAGTACAATTTTGCTGCTTTGTCAGAACATTAACTTGAACTTAGAGAAAGCTGATATCATTCATGCTCACTATCTAAATCAGTTCTGCCCTGGACTGTCATGCAAAATGTTAATGGGACACAATGTATGTTTTAATAGTGATAAACACACTTTCATAGCTCTTAGTCTGTAATATAGAGTATGTATATCCTCCTGAGACCCAAGGAAAAAAGTGTCCTTCAATTTTAGGTTATTTGTCTTTGGAGGAAATAAGACATCTTACAATTTAGATATTTTCAAATTTATTTTTATTTTTAATTTGACAGCATGTCCTCTTTAGTGTACAACAGGAGTAAATACGTTTCCTAGCATCAGTGAAAAGATGGATGCAAAAATATAATGTCCACTACAATGGACATACCTGTAAATGAATGGGTGGGGCCTCAGGGGGTTACATATGAAATATATACCAAAGCTACAAAGCTACGAAGGTAAAGTTAATAAAGAAATCATAGTTATTAAATCTTTGAATGGGCCATAAGGATTTCGGGGTGGGGTGTGTGGTTATGGATATCGCACAGGGCAGGATTGGTCTGGTTTGGGGTCCTGATATATGCTTTCATGGGGCCCATGTTTCCCACTCAGACCATGCTGCAATCTACAGTATTACAGTATAGAGGTGGCTTTTACTGAAGCACTTGTTGCTTTTTACTACCCCAGAGTTGAGAATCCTCTGTATCTATTATTGAGCTCTCTGCCCAAATGGGGGGGGGGGGGGAATTTGGTGGGGGGGAGCCAAATAATATATTCATGATATCGGACAAAAATATCAAAACTAGGATACATCCTTTATTATCTTGTATGCATATTCTGAACCTTGTGAACTTTGATTTGAAGTCTTTAATTTCTGAACCAAAAATGGGTGCAGGAGATTTAAATGAGCTGATGACTGATAACAAAAGTAGCTAGTGGAACCAGGGCTGGGTTTGTTATTTCTGGCTGAAACAAAACATAACTTAAAATTCACATTCATCATCCTCACAATCCACCTAGCCGGGTTTCAGTAAAATTGAAAGTAAAATTTCTCATACAGAAATAAGGAAGCAAAAAGGGCTGCTTAAAAACAAGAAACATTAAAGAATTTTGCTATAATTTTGCTAGTAATAAATTGTGCAGTCTAGGTCAACATGCAGTGCAAGCTTCAAATTTAGTCTATTTTTTGTGCAAGTTTCATGTGTTTGAGCTGGAGATTCTGCTGTAGAGATCATACTCATTGTACAGCAGGTAGTCCTTGAGTCTGGGTGGAAATGGGGCAGCGTTCATGATGCTGGGATCACACAGCCTCGTCATGGTCATCTGCTTACGGATCAGCAATCTGCATAGGTGCTTCAGCGATCGCGGGTTCCCTGGGGGAAGGTGTGAAAAAGTGCAACATTTCACTCAAAGTGCCAAGCACAAACAGCTGCAGTGTTGCGGATTTAACTCACCCAGTATGTCACAGATTTCAGGCCACTCCCTTTGCTTTTCCAGGAACAGTTTCAGTTTTGAGCAGATGGTCACGTGACTGACATAGTCCACAAGAATCCTGACCACTTTTCCTGCCACGTCCTTCAGCCAGGCTGAGCTGATGAAGTCACAGAACTAGAAAACCATTAAGACAAACATGTTACTCAATCTATTGGAAAATTTATGAAGATATTTAAGTTTCTCAATGCTATTACAGTAAGATTCTGTTCTGTGGCCCAATTTTTGCATGTATTATGCAAAATTTGTTTTTGACTTCACCGAAGGTGGAAAAGATCCACACTCCCAACATCCAGATTTTTTGTCTCTAATAATAAGACATGGATGTATAAAATTGTTGCCCATTAGGTCTATCTTCTATAGTCACTAGATGCCAGAGAATGTCCTACAAATAAACACATGGATGGACTACTTGTAACAGGAAAAATCGCCCCACCGTTGGAAGAATGGTCACATGTGCATGAGCCCGTGACCAAAGCCCTTAACCCCTAGCTTCAGGGGTGCCGTGCACTGTGACCCCAAGCCTGCCCTCACCTGCATATCTGCCTGTGTGTTTCATGTAGAGCAAGATGAGGTAGGCAAAGAGAAGCATTCCAATGTACGTGTGCAGATGGCAAATAAAGGATTTAATCATGTTTCTCATGTTCCATCATTCCAGGTCTTTCTGTAAACCTTATAGTGTAAATCCCCTATAAAATGGCCCAGTCATCTTGTCAGGTTCCGCCTCAGTGTCTAAAGGTGCCGTCAGCTTGGAGAGGGTCAGCGGGTAGGGTGGCAGGGCATGTGCAGACTGCTGGGACAGAACCTATGCGCACTTGCCGATGATTATTATTTGGTAAATAGCAACATAAAGCAACAGTACAGGCAGTCCCCAGGTTAAGAACATTTAACTTACAGGACAACTCATACTAACAAATGAACTGCCAGAAAGCCTATTCTATTAAAAATTCAGGTTAAATACAATGCTTCATGGAATGCACGCACAACTTTGTGACATGTGTAGTTACTTTTAATATTACTGTATAATAATTATTGTTACTGTCATTATGTACTGTATTATTATTTTTCTGTCTTACCAACAATTTCGACTTAAAGACATACTTAGGGAACGGATCTGGTTCATAACCTAGAGACTGCCTCTACGACCCTGAATGGTCATGGTCGCCCAGAGGGGGATGGGCTCCCCTTCCCAGTCTAGTTTCCTCTCAAGGTTTCTTCATGCTAGAGGGAGTTTTTCCTTGCCACATTCGCCTCAGGCTTGCTTGGTGAGGGTTCAGGCCAGTTATATGTAAAGTGCTTTGTGACAATGACTGTTGTTAAAAGCGCTATATAAATAAAATTGAATTGAATTGAATTGAATCATTGTAAAAGCTCTGTCAACATGATATTAAACACTCACAGGCATTTTTTCTTTGGAGCGGTATATCTGATAGGACGAGAGATAGCTCCAGGGAATGTACATATCCCAGCTGTTATCATGGTTACAGCAGAAGCACCTGTAGGCGTCGTAGCCATTGTTCAGGAGCAAACGCATCATCATCTCGTCCCTCAGGCAGTACTGCAGCGCCGTGGGGAAAACTGTGTTGCTGACTACCGTGAAGTAGCAGTTCACGTCCGCCTGATTGGCCAGGAGCAGCTTCACAGTCTCGTACCTCCCAGCCCTGACGGCCACTAGGAGGCAGCGCAGGGGGTCATGGTCAGGTTCTGCACCGGCATTGAGCAGCATCTCGATGCAGGTAACGTCCCCGTTAGAGACGGCAAAGTACAGTGGACTTCTCCTCATGTCCCCGTAGTTCTCGGAGACATGTTTCTCCAGGAGCGTGTTGACGTTGAAACCATTCTCAATGAGCAGCTGAAGACACTGGACATGGCCTCCATCTGCTGCTGAATGAACAGGACTCTGACCGCAGTCCATAATAGCGAATCTAGAGGTTATTTGAATCAGGATCTGTAGAGCCCTGTGAATTCAATGAAAGACAGTTCGGTGATTTGTTAACAATTCCCCAGGAAGAATTGTTGCTAATCCAGAGTTCACCTGTTAGTTGAATTGAATCTTGAATCTAAACAATACTCTTTAAAATATTTATACCACAAAGTATTTATAATAATACTCTAAATGATACTCTTTAAATTATGTAGGTGACCACAAAGCAATGGACCCCCAAAGACTAGAGTTTACCTGAATTTGACATATGCAGGGCTCTACTGCCATAAAAACTCACAGGTAGTGTCCCTGGTAAGCTGCCCGGTGGATGGGGAGGTGTCCGCTCACACTAGCTGCATCAGGATCAGCTCCATACTGCACGAGAAGCCTGATACAGTCTGGATTCCCTGACCCAGCAGCATCATACAGCACAGTCTCTCCATTGTAGGCCCGCGCATTGACATCAGCACCTGGTGGAATTTAGTAAAAACAATGGCAGTGGCTGATCTGGAATTGCTTTGATGTGTAGCGCTTTGTAGGTCCCTTAAAGACCTGTTTTATAACCTCCATACGTGTGCCTCGTTTTTCATGTAGAGAAACGGCAGCCCATGACCCAACATCTGGGTTTAAACTGTCTTGCATTGAACCACAGAGGAGGTGAAGGGAAGAAGTCAAGAGCTGAATGCTGACATTTATGTGTTTCCGAATCAATGAGCACAGCATTTTTGATGATGCCATAAAAGGTGAGCATCTGAGGATGAGTCTGGTGATCGGGTGGTTACCTTTGTGGATGAGGATCTCCAGCACCTCGGCATGGCCGTACTCTGCCGCTACCCCCAGGGGGCTCACCCCATGGCCATTCGTTTGCATGATGTTGGCCCCGTTCCTAATCAACAGCATCATGATATCGCTGCAGCCCACCTTGGCTGCTTCATGCATGGGGGTCCACTTCTTCAGGCAGATCTGATCCACAAGGGCGTTGTTTCTGAGTAGGGTGGAAACCATTTCGTGGGACTCGATTCTCACAGCTGTATGGAACAGAATAAGTCTCTTTATTTATTTAGTCTTAAAATTTTCACTGACCAGTAATTACCGTATTGCTCCGAATATAAGACGGTGTTTTTTTTCCACACAAAAATGAGATCTATAAAACTGGGGTCATCGTATATTTGGGGACTAGAATTTCATGTAAATGTCATTATAGACATACACCAGTAGATGGCGCAATTTATCAGCCTCCAGGTTAAAGGTGGCCACATACTGTCCTTCAAATGTAATTGACGGAATCGACGTTCTTTTAGCAATGATCCCATCCGCTGTCCCCGATTGGCTGCCGTAATGTGACACGGCACACATCATCACCTAGCAGCAGTGGAGACTCATTCTTGCTGTTGGTGTTGTGTGGCGATGCTCCGTGTTCCAGTAGGACCGTCATGTTCTCCAAGAGTCCTGCCTGGACGGCCAGCGTCAGAGCCGTCTCCCCCGCCACCGTCATCTCCTCCAAGGTCAGCTTGTATGAAGCTGTCAGCCCACAAAGCAGAGCGGCAGGGTGAGGCCACATGGTCCTGGAGCTCCTTCACTTAACATTCACGAGAACCTGAGCATGTGCCACTCCGGCCTCTTCACTCTGTCCGGTTCTCCCTTTTTAAAGCTCATTCGCTGTACTGGTGACTATGACAGATTTGTTACAATGTGGGAATGCACTGGTCTCACCATTCAGCACTGTCCACAGCACCCGGAGGTTGGGCTGGATGGCGGCCTTGTGAAGAGGCAAACATCCAGCCCCGTCCACCTCGCTGAAGGCAGCTGTGAACTTGGAGAGCTCCTGCAGGGTGAATTCATCACCTGTAGATAAAGGGCAGTCTGACGATATGAATACCCTTCAAGGATTCATAACTCAGATAATTAACCTGTGTATTTGTTTAGAGTAGTGCTGTTCAAATCGGGACCTCGATTCCAAATCCAGGCCTTGTTTTCAGTTCTCCCAGGTAGTTAGTTTGATATTTACCGTTTCTGATTGGCCACAATGGCTTTACACCTGGTTCCTGGGTAAAGGAAGGCTGTTAAATAAGCAGTGCTCAGCCCTTGAGGACCGTGATTTGAACAGCCCTGATTTAGAGTGAGCTACATTCACATCTAGCAGTGATAACGTGGCAAGAAAAACGTATCTTACCTTTCTCAATGGCGGTTATGATTTTGAAATATGTGTCACTGGTTGTCTGTAAGCTTTTGAAAGGAAAATATGAGATGTTTGATAGTACTGAGTACTGATCAAGAGGATATCAATATTATGAAAATATTGAAAAACCCGTGGAATTTAGAACACAAAATGTCATGAAATTACTATTTAGAATTTGGTTTTAAACAGTGCATTGTAATCCAAACATATACAGCAGTCACTGTGACCTTGCATTCGATGAACAGTTATGGAAGATGGAAAGATGAATGAAAAGATTAATTGGATTGAGGGATGCATGGTACATACCATGGTGTTTGTACTGAGGCTGGCTGTTTGCACGTCTCCTGCACACTCAACTGAATTGCATATTCAATGAGCTGGTCTTCATCCATTTCATCAATACTATCCATGACCTTAAAATGAATAATAGAAAAAAAAAATCAGTATGCCTCAGCTACACACAGCAGATCTACAGAAACCAGAAAGTCAGAGAACATATGAAATATCTTGCTGGTGAAACATTTAACCATGACAAATGCATTTAGTTTTCTCTGAAAGTAACCCAAACTGCCAGTTTGAGTCTCAAACGATTTGAAGAGTAATGTACTGGAGAAAACATAAAGCATCATGCTAAATTAGGTACCTATTCAAAGTTTATGAGAGAATAAGGATCATACTTTGAGTAGATCTTTGAAAACTTACCCTTTTCAACTGACTTGGTTCACTAAGCTTACGCACCAGAGACTTTCCGCTAACTGCGTTGTATAATGTCAGGTGTTATGGAGTCTCACAGTGCAGACGCAGCTCTTACGCAGTCAGGCTGGATCTGGTGTTGCGCTGTTTGTAAACCGAACTCATTTATATTTAGATGTGACCTGCTTGTCGTGCAGCCGCAGACTGTGAACACAGCTCATAAACTTGCAATTTGCTTTGGTGTCAAATGAGCATAGTTGACCATGCACAATAGTACTGACTCAAAATATTTTTTTAAGTGAATGGAAAATGATCATTTGTTTTCTTTATTTGCATTAGAGACAAAATACATTGTGGAGCTGGTCATATTCTGAATAGAGTCTCACATAATTGAAACAACAAAATGAATGCAAATTTCCAAGTAAAAATAGATGATAGAAATAGATGGTAAACATAATTCATAAAACAGGGAAAATATTTACAGATGGGAGAGACAACTGTTGCATGTAAGTGCAACCAACCAGATTTCAAGACATAAACACTTTTAATGCAGATTCTTCACTCTTTTTGGCCTATGATTGTGCTGTAGAGATCATGTTCCTTGTACAACAGGTAGTCCGTGACTCGCGGTGGAAACGGGACATCATTCGAGCTGTCCAGGTGACAGAGTCTCATCAGGGTCACTCGTCTTCGGATCACCAGTCTGCACAAGTGCGTCAGCGGTCGTGGGTTCCCTGTGTATGGGTTGAGAATGAGTGGGCATATAGCTGTTATTTCAACAGGTGTAACCGGTTTGGCTTATTACTCTGTTTTAACTCACCCAGGATGTCACAGATTTCAGGCCACTCCCTTTCCTTTTCCAGAATCAGTTTCAGTTTTGAACAGATGGTCACGTGACTGACGTAGTCCACAAGAATCCTGACCACTTTTCCTGCCACGTCCTTCAGCGAGGATGAGTTGATAAAGTCACAGAACTACAGAACACAGAATCCAGCAGCCAAGAGAAACACAAAAATGCATTAGAAACACTAGCCAAATTAGTTATTTAACATGTTCTGGATGGATGGATGTGTTAACAACTGACACTGCATTGAACCAGATAACTCACAGGAATCTTCTCTGGCAGGTGTGATATAGCACATGGCTGGTCATCTGGCCACGGCAAGCGTGATTCCCAACTGCAGTCATGGTTACAGCAGAAGCACCTGTAGGCGTCGTAGCCATTGTTCAGGAGCAAACGCATCATCATCTCGTCCCTCAGGCAGTACTGCAGCGCCGTGGGGAACACCGTATCGCTGACCACCGTGAAAAAGCAGTTCACGTCCGCCTGATTGGCCAGAAGCAGCCTCACTATCTCGTACATCCCAGCCCTGATGGCCACTAGGAGGCAGCGCAGGGGGTCACTGTCAGGGTTTGCGCCAGCATTGAGCAGGATCTCCGTGCAGGTGATGTCCCCGTTAGAGACGGCATAGTACAGGGGGGTTCTCCTCAAGTCCCCGTAATTCTCCGAGATGTGTTTCTCCAGGAGCACGTTGACGTTGAAGCCATGGTCAATGAGTAACTGCAGACACGCTGGGTGGCCCCCATCTGCTGCTGAGTGAACAGGACTTTGTCCAGACAGACGAATGGCTCTTTTGGTGGTGATCGGAATAAACTTCTTCAGAGCTCTGATATTGTGACATAAATTAAGTCTTAACAACAACTTCAGGTCAGTAAGCATAAATATTCCCCATTAACAGAGCAGGCAGGAAATATCAGCTTCCCTTTAGTCAATATAGTATAACGTAGGGGTCTCCAACTCCGGTCCTGGAGAGCTACTATCCAGTAGGTTTTCTATCATACCCGGCTTCTGATGAGCCACAC
>JAODLC010000001.1:30840041-30853221 GCA_026781145.1 Hippopotamyrus pictus
GTAGGTTTTCTATCATACCCGGCTTCTGATGAGCCACACCTGTTCTCAGGTAAATACCAGGAACAGGTGTAGCTCATTAGAAGCCAAGTGGGACAGAAAACCTACTGGATAGTAGCTCTCCAGGACCGGAGTTGGAGAGCCCTGGTATAAGGCTTAATCATTTGAAGAAGATAATATTTATATGATAATCATGTTGATATCAAACTATCATATTATGTCTCTCGAAGTGTGTTAACTTAGTCATTTCAAAACCTCTCCTAATGTCACCCCACTGTTTGCAGCGACCATCAGATATACCCATGTATTTCTTGACTAGATCACTAGCACATTTCATATGGCTAATTAATACCAATATTGATTTTTCACACTAATTAAATTCATTAATTAAATGAGCTGGTGGTGAAATTAAATGAAGAGGAGAGGTTTCGGAACTGAAGCTGTATTCATCTAGCCATCCAGAAAGATTACGTTTTGGAGAACAGAAGAAATTCTTATTAGTTTTTGTTGTGTTACTGTTATTTAGCATACTTTCTAATGTTAAATTGTTTTTTCCTGAGCAAATATACGCTTACTACCCAGAAAAATAGCTTTAAACTTTGATTGCCTAAGGCTTGCACAGTATTGTACATTAGTGTCGTCATACGAAAAAGGCACCAACACTCACGGATAGTGGCCCTCATAAGCTGCACGGTGAATGGGAAGGTGGCCACACAGACTGGCTACGTTGGGGTTTGCCCCGTATTGCAAGAGAAGATCAATGCAGTCAGGATTTCCGGAGCCAGCTGCATCATACAGCACACTGTCCCCATTCGCAGCCTGTGCATTCACATCGCCACCTTTTGGGTAACAAGGGAATGGTTTTCATCTTGTGCATAGTCATGCACACGAAAGCCAAACGTTCCAAAAGCACTAGCTCTTACCATTTTTAATAAGAACCTCTAGAACCTCCACTTTGGCATATTCTGCTGCAATGCCTAGTGGGGTTACTCCATGTCGATCTCTCTCTGTAACTCTGCCCCCGTTTCTTAGCAATAGCAGCATGATGCTACTGCAGCCCACCTTGGCGGCTTCGTGTACGGCGGTCCAGTTTTTCAGGCAGGTCTGTTCCACAAAGGCCCCAGCCATGATGAGAGCAGACACCATTTCATATGAGCGTGTTCTCACAGCTACATAGAACACAACATTGCATTTAACTTAATCAGGTTCAACTCAGTCATGTTCCGTATATTTAATGTTGTGAGCATTTCAGTACTGATGTGCCATCAGGGAGTTACGGAGTGATTTGGTGTCATGCAGTATAACTACTGTTACCCAGCAGCAGTGGAGTCTCATTCCTGCTGTTGGCGTTATTTGGTGATGCTCCCTGCTTCAGAAGGAATCTGACATTCTCCACCTGTCCCGCCTGAACCGCCAGTGTCACAGCTGTCTCGCCCTCTGCTGTTCTCTCCTCTAGAGTTAACTCATAGGAAGCTGTCAGGCCACAAACAGGTGCCATACTTAGCCCTCCATATTGTCAAACGGTTTCATTACATGATTGCTTTTAAGTCGTACTAAGCCAAAGCGCCTCGGGGACTCACCGAACAGCACCATCTCCAGAACCTCCAACCTGGGCTGGACGGCGGCCTTGTGGAGAGGGAGCCAACCGACGCCGTCCACCTCCCTGAACGCAGCAGTGCACTCCGAGAGCCGCTCGAGAGAGAGCAGATCTCCTGGATCAATGAGTCAGCGGAGGGGGTTATAACGTGTTACGTGATTAAGGATTCATACATGTAGTAACTGTAGTAAGTGTGTTATTAACCATCATCTGGTTTTATGAAACTTTGAAGTGAAGCTGAAAGTCAGCCTATGGGATTTTGAAATGCTAACTGTACAGAACTTCATAAAGTAAATACATAAAAATTATAATTTTATATATGAAAATAATTAAGTACCATGTTCAATGGCTGCCAAGATCTTTAGATATTCGTGACTGGCAAGTTCTAAACTGTTTAAATAATGGGAAAAAGAAACATACCATTTGAAAGAGAAATTTCACAAAGAAGTTATATATAAAATTTCAAGAGTAAATAAGGAAATATGTTGTAAACCAACTCTCACTCGTGTCCATACCTTTCTAATGAACTTAAGAGATGTCTGTTACAGTCTTGAACGCTCATTTGAATTACATACTCCATAAGCTGGCTATCAACATCATCATCGGCATCCATAACTTGAAGGGAAAATATACAAGCATAATATTAACAATATATAGCTGAACGCAGTTCAATGCACAATTTTAAAAAGCCATATTTTAATTTGTGTATTTGTTTAAAATGTTTACAAAAAACGAACAGCTGTCTCACCTCTGCAACGTGTGTCACAGGGTCTTAAGCCGGGCAGCGTTTGCTGTACGGCGTCAAAACTGGACACGGTTCTGTGGTTATTTTTAAACGTGACCTTATTTCATTCGAGCTGGAATTTAAAACGCAGTCCGGGCAATACTGCTCTTGCATGAACTGCATCCGGAATTATATTGACTCTATATGATTCAGTTTTGTAATCGAAAGTATCTAATGTTCTAATGATTTTATACAATAATAATAATAATGATTGAGAGAGGTCGATGCTTGTCAATATGAAACCAAAACATCGCATAACAATATAGTGCGTTTTACAGCTGTTCGGTTATACGTGCAATAACGTCAAACCCAAAACCGAAAACACATGGCGTTGTTTAGCAAATACTTCTCGTTGTAAAAATCAGTTCAAATAGACACATTCAAATAAAAAACAAAAAATCAACATTCAAATTCAAAAGCATCATAGTTTCTTTCAGCACTAATGTGAAATACGAAGTTTATTGTATATTTAAATGTACTGCTTGAAGCCACGCGAGTAACTTGGTTTGGAATCCAAAACCAAACCAGACGTTCGATTAATACACTGCTCGATTAATAGGGCTTGAATGTGCCTGACGTTCGATGAATCTCCGATCTATTATGTCTAGCAGTACCAGCGGGCTTTGCGTGTAATCATGGCTGGCTTGTTGAAAAAGGTAATGTTGGAGGTCATATTTTGTTATAATTTTACATGTAATGGATTTTCTTTGTATTAATCAAATGCACGCAGGTACATTGATGTTTTATTCGCAATTTTCAACGTGACTGCTACTGTTTTTGTATAGGTAATTTAGCGTGGTGACTGTGACTGTACAGTAACAATTAGCTATCAGGCTAGATCTGTAAAAGATATTTGTCAGTCTTTGTGATCGTTATGGAATAAAAATCTGTTATAACTGCTCATAGTCATCTTACCTCAAAATAAGGTTGGTACTTTTTGCTACGACTCTGATATTGCTTTTTGTTTTTCTTATTTTGGTTCCGAGCTAAGTAGCTGTTCAAGATATTATTATAAAAAAAAACTGTTATTTGAATTTTAGGGGAAGTAACGCATATATAGTTAGTGACTTAATGCGGTGTTGTATGTTTTCTAAAAATATAAATGTAGTTAATGGTTACAATATCGTTTAATAAAACGTAGCAAATGATGGTAGTAACTTGATTTCACAGACCACTGGCTTGGTGGGACTGGCTGTATCTCAAAATCCACATGAGGTAGGTTACATACATTACCGATTAATGCGAAATTGTTCTCTAACCGGATTCAGTAAAGTTAGTTTTGTCTTCTGTAAATGTTAGGTATTTAATTTTTCAGTGGACACTATATATGCTCTTGCAGCGTATTGAATTGGACTGGCCAAGTTCTATCAGTCATTAACTGGCTGTTCTTTAAGTATCCTTTACAATCGTTTATTTGTAATTCACACGAGGAACAATGAATAAATTGCACAATGCTGCTTAATGGAGAAATATACTGTTTGCATTTATTTCAACAGTTGTATTGTGGCGGCTGTTTTATGCGTTTTTCCGCCATTACATGTAATTTTGCATGTACACAGTATACCTCTCTCGTTCTAGCGGCTTCGGATTCTGTACACCAAGATTCTGGGGTCACTTCAGACAATGCCTCAGGACGCTGCATACAGGCGATACACGGAGCAGATAATCAATGAAAGGTTCAACCTTGTCAAGACGGTAATATCTACAGATAGGACATTTACTCTTTTTTTTGGCCAGGTGGCTGTAGAGCATAAAATGTATTCTGTACTGTATAGGACTATGAGAACTGGAAAAAGGAAAGTCCTGTTAGACCATATGTATTTAATTTCTCATGTGTCCATTACTGTAGGAGCCCGATGTAGAGAAGCTAGAAAAGAAAATCAACTGTGGACAAATTGAAGAAGTCATCTTGCAGGTGTGGCACTAATTTGATAACCAGCACTTTGCATTTACAGGATTCTGCACATACATAAACGAATAAATGCATATGAATGATATACAATAAAAAATAACAGTATTTAGAAGTAATGTGATAAGATGTTTAGAATTAATTCTGTACTCATTAGAGTCTTTATTGCTTACTGCTGTGTTAATCACTATTTCTTACTCGACTTAATTGTATTTAATCAAGTGTAAGTTAACCCACCCGCATACAACTTGGCGACCTCTTGTTTAAAAAGCTTCTATTTTGACTACAGTTTGCCTGTCGGTGTGCTAAGCCTATGCCAGTCTACATAAATGTGCTACTTTGCAGGCCGAGAGTGAGCTGGCTCTCTCCAGAAAGATGACAGAATGGAAACCATGGGAGCCACTGATTGAGGAACCTCCTGCCAGCCAATGGAAATGGCCCATTTAAAACATGGATTATCAATATTGTTAAATATCTAAGACAACTGTTTGTATTGGTCAGGTTTGTTCTGTCTTGATGCAAGTGTATTCCAGTTTTCACGTGCATCGAAGCATGTAAATATTAATAAAGATTTAAAGACTGAACCTGTGCCTTGTCTTGCTGGTCTTCCTTTATACTGTTTACGTACCATTAAAATGTGTCAGGAGTCACACTTCTACCTGACATACATTACCCTTTTTTGCACTTTTGTATTTTGTAATTTTATTTACCTCGCAGTTTAAAACAAGTTTGAAAGGTGCTACTAAAAAGTTGTAAAACACGCTTTGAGTACATGCATTGTGTACAGGGTGGATTGATTCAGGCTGCCTTGGACTCTGGTTCCTGGAATCGCGCGGGCTCTTCCGGTCAGCTGTTTGTTTCCATGGCAGCGGCCAAACATGCTGTGGATTCGTTCTAATGGGAAAGCAAAGCTTAATATACAACACGGAGAGTATAAGTCCGTATCCTAAGCAGTGTGTAAATATACTACATTTGCAGTAAACACATTTACATAAAACGCATTTTATTTTTGTTTTCAGTTCCTTTGTGATTTTAAACCGCAGCTAATAAACTGAAATATCAGTCAAGATCCGACAAGATTTCACAGCCCAAAGGAGAAATTAACGTGGATGAAAACATGGAAAATCCTGGTAGAAGCGAAGATCAAGATAAAACAAAGCTGACTTCGGAGATACAAAATGAGACAGTCGAGCCCGTGGCTGACTTTAATGATAAAGCGGGGGACGGGGATCCTTTGCAATGTATGCAGGTATCGGCTTCTGTTTTGGCGTCTGTTGAGGTGGACGGTGTCGTAGATAAACCATCCCAAACGCTGGAGGAGGAGCAGAAAGAACGTCTCGATCCCGATCAGCAAGACCGTATGCTGAACGACGAGGCTACACTGTTTACTGATGTGGGAAACACAACCGCCACGGGTAATTGGTTGGCAATCCCCTTTTCGTAGTTACCACAGAACCAGCTGGAGTTAATGTGATATTCTAGACGTTAAATATGTACTAGAAGAATTTCTAAGCTGACGTAAAACGGAGCTTACATCTTTTTCACTACAGTATCTGAATGACAATATAGTAAAGTGTTCAGAACATCTATTTGAATTTTTTATATTAGTGTTCAGTTACTGACGTTTTAGATGTCTTAAAAGTGTTTGTAATAGTGTTTATTTTCTTGTTCATCAAGTGAAAATAATGTTCCTGCCAGATGGGCATATGATGACCATAGCTTTTGCTATTGGGCTCAGCATTCAGGACCTCAAAGAGCATTTTTCAAATGAACTTAAAGTGCCATCTGATGTCATCCAAATTTTACTTAATGGTAAGTCTTTTGTAAGTCCTCAGTGATTATTCATGCCAAATTGACTCATTTAATCCGGCTGGCATTTGGTATTACGCTAAAATTGGTTCTATTTGCCTGCAGGTAGCATCACTGAAAATAACGAAACTCTCGTTAGCTTGGGTGCCCAGCCGCATGGTACTATTCAGCTGGAGATGTCTTCCATTGACCCTGAAAAACACCCAATACGTCCTGTCAAACCCCAGCCAGAGTACAGCATGTCAGATGTCATCACCGTCAGGGTCCAAAAAGGTCAACTGAGATATAAATACTGTCAAAAGTGCCCTATCTCACAGTGGCTCAGTGGGTAGCAAAAAGAAACATTGAGTAAGATGCAGGATTTCACGTAAGGGTAAACAAATGCTTTCCAGGATCCGTGAAGGGAAGTTCTGGTACCTCTGCAACATGCTGAGTTTTGACCTGTTGGCCGTCCACATGCAGACACAGACCTGGTGGCCTATCAGGACGTGGTGGTGGAAATAGTGCGAGCCCCACACAGCAAGGCCTTTCTGGGAGGGTACCGGCATCGCATCACAGGGACAGTCTTCCATCACGCCGCAGTGCAGACTCTGCCCAGGAAAAGACCGGAACGGGGGGTGGAGACCTTCTGTCGTGATACACAGGTACCTAAGATCAGCAAACATCTAGATCCAGAAGAGTGGGAGTCAATGCCAGGATATGGACATTAGTACTTCCTGGGTCACATCCCAGGAAAAGGAATTAGCTTCATCTGACGGGAGTACAAGGCAGACATGCTATTAGAGAGATTATGTTAAATTTGTATTCTGACTTTTTCAGTATTTAGTCTTTCAGAGCTATTTCTTCAGAGTATATGCAACAAATCTTGTTTTTTCCCCAAATTCAGACAGTGGAGACAAAGAGTCAGTCTCAGCAATGCTTCAACAACACATCAACACAAATGACCAAAATTGGCTGCTATGTGTCCAACATGGAGGACAAACTCATTTCACCTGGAGTTTACATCACTGCCGATGAATACCACAGCAGGAGATTGAAAGCGGTAAAGCGAACCTGTGTATTGCTCCCTGAAATTGTGCAAATGTCACTGTATTCCCACAAAAACTCAATTTGCTTGTATCTCGTTCCTCAGGTTGTGGTTCTGCAGAAGCACGTGAGACGCTGGCAGGCGAAACGTTTCACAGACCAGCTCCGACGTGAGAAGGAGCACCATCAGGACTGGGTGAAGAAAGAGGAGGTGAGGCGAAAGCTAGAGAAGGAGGAGAAGATAAAGGCTGAGCATCAGAGGAGGATGAATCCAGCCACCGCTGAAGACTTTGAACTGCTGTACTACTCTGTGGAAAGTACGTTTCTCTCTTCCAAATGGGCAAAGATGTCCCTGCAAAAGATGCGCCTTTGCCACCTCATTCCCCATCTCCCTGTGGATAGGGTGGAGGCAGCAGGAGGTGCAGCACATCGATGCCACGCTCTCAGGGCCGGAGCGCAAGGCTGCCCTCTGTGCGCTCCTGGACCAGGAGACCCAGTTCCTCTTTTCGGTTGAGCAGCATCGCACGGCTGCCAGACAGAGGAATCAGCAGAAGGCTGTGCAGGCCCTCTTGGACAAGGTTTGCCAGATTCTGCCTGTAGGACACACGCTCTGCCATTAATTATAGTATGAAATGCCCAAGAGGTGCTTTTCTCCAAAGGGATGTGCAAGTTATGCAAATTGCACATCACAAACATACAGGCTGGAAGCCAGAAATAAATTTCCTGGGGTGCCCAAGCACCCTGCTGACTGTCCCCTTCACTAGATTTTGCCAACCAGGGGTGACAGGGGCAATGGGGGAGGGGTCCCCCTAGAAATTATTTCTACGATTTGTATAATTTTACTACCTGTGTACATGCCTGCAACCATGCAACAGTCAAGGAGTCAACTAGGCATATGTGCAGCTAGGCGGAGCTTCCAATGAATGCCCAGGTACAGGCGTAAGCAGTATTAGAGCAGGAGCTACACATCACTTTTTGAATATGACAAGAACGTATAAGATGCTAGTTACAGAGTAGTACAGTCTAGTAGAGGTACTAAGGCATTTCTTGAGGGATGAGAGGGAATGTGACCCCACTTTCTGTCCATTTGCTTCCATAAACTTTGTAGTCTTTTATTCTTATATTTTATTGAGAGTGTACCGTAGGTCATCTGCTGTTTTTTAATTTCAAATGTGCCAGTGTGCTGCCCCCAGGAGGTGGCAGGCATTCGATGGACGGATGACCCTCATGGACACGCAACACACCATCAGGGCGCAGGAGCTGAGAGGCCTGTACCACAGTGTCAATGTACAGGATGTGAAAAGAGAGGAGAGGCTCAACGCACTGCTGGCTGTCAAACACACAGTCAAGGTACTGTGATAAGGACGTAGACTCCTTAAGTTTGTATAAACCTTCACGGGGAAATCTGGAGCCTATCACAGGCAGCACAGGTCACAAGGAGGGGGTTCAGCCTGAATGGGATGCCGGTCTAAGCGGGGCGCACACACACGTTCACAACCGTACTCTGTTGGCAGAGTAGACCTGTGCAACATGAGAAAAACATGCAAACTCCACACACAGAGCAGAAGTGGGATTCACACCCACAACCTCATGTATCTCATGAGGAAACACATAATTTACATTGCATCACAGAAGATAAACATGATGTTGTTTTTTTGTGTTAGGAGCATGACTGTAAGCTGACACGGGACATCGTGGAGCTGATTGACAGGGAAACGGACCTTCTGACGAGAGGCGTTAAGGAGGCCAACCTAGGTGGTCTGAGGAAGAGGATCTCAACACTCTTCCTCCAGTATATTAAAACTCCTGCCTTCAACCCTGAGGTTGCCAGACTCCTGAAAGTATGCATATCTTCAGCCACTGCCCTTCATATTTTGTAACACTTAAATCTGGAAGGTAAAACTCATCCCTGCCCCCCCGCGCAGGTCCCGCAGGACCTGGCTCAGATGAAGAAGGACTTTGTCTTCTGCCAAGGCTGCAGCAGCTACCTGCCGCCCGCAGACTTCCCGCTGGAGTACAGCGCACGCACAGCGGGCCGCTGCCGTCGGTGCAGGCGGCTGGACAATGAGGCACGCGGCCGCGTGGACCTCTCCCTCCACAGGAGCATCCTCAGACGTCTGCAGCAGGACGAGGTCTCCCGTAACAGGGACTCCAAGATCTCCTTCCTGCTTCAGGTACAAGTGCACTTCCAAGCCGATTCTCACTCATCTGGCTTGACTCTCACGCTTTCAGACAAGAAATCTTATGCAAATCTATATTATTCTATTATAAACCTAAAATTATGTACATCCAAAGTCCTGGGCAGTTTACAAACCCTACAGACCATTAAAAAGGTAATATACCACTTCCATACATGTAAATGTGTGTGCAGACTTGTCTCAAATTGAAAATCTCACACCAGCCAGCTGACCAAAGTTGGCAACCCTACTCACGCTCAGTGGGACAACATGGGTTATTTAGAGGAATCAGTTCACTGAATCACATGTTTTTAAACTGTGAGAGGAAACCCACAGAAACACGACGAGAAGATGACAGCAGACTCTTGGGATGGCCCCACGTGCATCACTGCATCGTACTGTGATCACACTGTGATGTACTATCTGCTTCACCTGTATGTAGAGGAGGCCATTTCAGGTCCAGAAAATAAAAATCTAGTTCGGGATTCTGTTTCAACCAATCAGTTCAGTACTATGTGACTGTGACTCTTTATACTCAACTGGTTGGCTGAAACAAAATCTTGGTCTGGATTTGTACTTTCTGGACCTGAAATGTCCACCTCTGCCTGCACGTTATTCTGGACAAGAGTGTAATGTCCACTGATGCCAGGAGCAGGACCTACGCTACCTGGTGGATGTGGTGTGGGGGGCCCGGTCGGCCCTCAGCACGCAGGACGACATGCACGACCTGGCGATGGTGCGCTGGGAGCCGCTCTGCGACTGGAGCCCCTGGAACTGCATCCTACTCACCAAGGAGGAGGCCAGCGCTCATCTGAAGGTGGAGCACCTGGAGAAGGTGTCACACAGTGCAGATCCGCCCGCCCCTCGCGCCAGTCCTCTCTGTTATGTCAGTGTTTCCTGGGACTGGTTTTATCTGCATATTGCATTTTGTCATCAACCAGTTGAACATTTTGTAATGTGTAATACAGAAAAGGTGCATTGTGGGACCTTCAAGTGCATGACACATAGATGGGGGACTTTATTTGGGAAAAGGATCTACAAAGAAATGGGGAAAACCAAGACAAAAAAATACCACCTTTGTGGCTCAGCAGAGGTGGAAATTTCAGGTCCAGAACGTAAAAATCCAGGCCAAGATTTCGTTTCAACCAACCAGTTGAATAGTCTGTGACTGTGACTCCTTATGCTCAGCTGGTTGGTTGAAACAAAATCTTGATTTGGATTTTTACTTTCTGGACCAGAAATGTCCAACTCTGTGCCTCGGGCATTGGGTCTGGAAAGGGAAATAACTAGGATCAGGCAGAATCTCCCTGTTTTTCCTATGGTGAGAGACAAAAGGGACGTTTCATATGAATATTATTGAAACACGGGCTCAATTGCCGACCCCACCTCAGGACGTCCATGGCCTCCCTGTTATAACATAACATATAAGTAAATTGATTATTTAGTATTATGAATGTTTGAAAATGACAAAAGTCAATAGAAACCTCTCAAAAAACATATCTCAGTGAAATTTAAAGGAACACTGGTGGGATTTCAGGGTCATACACAAGTGAACCACACCTCTAATCTGCCTCATGCATTAGCTTCAGTGTACTTGCACTGATTTCTCTCTGCAGGCATACGGGGTGGTGTTCATATGCAGCGTGAAGCAGAAGCACATGCTGGCCCAGAAGTACTTCTCCAAAATCCCAGCCATGGCCCAGTTCCTGCAGAGCACCAGCCCCCAGCCAGGTGCCCATGGTGACCTGCTGGTAACCAAACCCATCACTGTAGAGACCAAGTGACTACAGGGCAGCACCCAGTCCATCACAACTACCCACCTCCCCCCCCGAGACTGAACGATCATATTAAATCCTGCACCCTTTGGGCTATGATACCAAATTGAATGAATACAAACATTTTCTTCCTGATGTTCTCAAATATATCTAAAATATCCCTAACATGTTTTCCGTTTATGGATGGAAAAAAATGCTGCCGTGAGGTAAATCGTGTTTTATAGTATGTCGAATAGGAATCTGAAATATATTACAATAGATTATACTGAGATGTGACCAGTAGAGGGCGGTAACACTATATCGAGGAAATCCGTGGCTTGAATGAGTCAGCACGCGTCCGTATTTTTCCGGAATCGTACCGTATTGAGGGGAAAAACTGTCCCCCGTTCTGGACCAATACGGGACACAACGTTTACTATATTTTCCTCTCCGCCTGATAACCTTCTAATATTTTTTTTTTTTTTTTTTTTATCAGGCACAAATTCGAAAATCGAATCCGCCACCATTTTTTTTATTGGTCACAAAATGTATGTTGTTTTCCTAAAGGCACGCAAAGTGGTACTGGTACATGAACGTGCAAGAGGAGATGTGTCCTTATTGCTATAATGGGTCTTCTGTGAAAAGGCCTGCCATTAAAGCTTTTTTGTTTTTTTGGATGAAATTTCTCACGTTACTTCACATTCCAGGGAAAGCACTGAATACCATAGCTCTATGTTTTCATAAGAACTGGCTTTTGAACAATATCAGTGCCACTAGAATGAAAGTATGGCAATCAAAAACAATTCACTTAATTTTTTTCCAAGCATAATTAGTAGATAATTGATGCTTCTGACAAAAAGCAGTGTGACCTTGATTTGATATTGTGTTCTCAATGTTAAACGTCTGAAACTTTAAAGCAAACTACAGAACTGTAATTTTTATTACAGGGATAAGGGATTTTCTCTGTCTAGATAAATCAATAGCTACATAAGCTCAACAAACCTCTGTATACAAAACCACAGCATTTATTACTTAACTGCCCAACAGTACTGTGAATCTGGAAAAAAATGTAGAGCTTAGGGGTTCAGTGATATCTGTTTGCTTAGATTGCTGTTGTTTGAAAATAATAATTAAATAAGATCTTAATTGTGCGGTGTTAGAAAGACCTGGGTTTCAGTGAGGGAGCCTATTAGATTTTTCTCTTGATAGATTTGAGACCCCCACCAGAACAGGATAAAATACACTAAAGATTTCACAGTAACTTTACTTGAGGGGATATAATAATAATGTAGTAATACACGCTTGCTTAATGAATTAATGAACCAGTAACTAGGTGCTTGGTCAGTACTGATCCCATGTTCATTCATCATTAATCAATCATAACAGTTCATGTATTTCATGGGAAAACCCACATTAGTTCATGATTTATTCTTGAGTAGTAAATGAGTAATTGAGTAATTTTTGCCACCTCAATTGGTCTTACCATTATTAACTAATTAGTTAACTTAACGAACATAGTACCTGAATGAGACATGAACTATCATGATTGATTAATGATGAACATGCATGGGATCAGTATGAAACTAACACTTTGTTACTGGTTAATTGATGCATTAAGTAAGCATATACTACTACATTATTCATGTCCCCTCAGGTAAAGTGGCCAATTTCATTTGCTATAAATAACAAAATATCAATGTGCTGTTATTAAATTTAAAAAGAATATTTACTTGTTATAATGTATAGAAGGCACTGGTAATTTAAGGAAGGCATGCCATTTTTTCCATTTCAAGTGTTTTGGCTGAATAAAGAAAGGGTTGTCAGTGTTCTTTGTCGAAGCTATCATTCTGTAGGTGCAGCCTTATCACTGTATAATGGTCCTTTATCTGTTTAAGACAGCTTTCTAAATGCCTTTGCTGTTATACACTGCCATTCATTGCTGTGTTAAGAGCTGAAGTGCGTCTGTCTGCATTTACTTTCTGTGTTTCAGCTCAGACTACCCTTCCCGCAGTCCAATCCCACTAAACCTGGCATCATTGTGTACATGAGAATTGCAGAAAAATCGCTTCACATTTCTAGAACTCTGGATCTGACTCCTAGCCCTGGCTCTGTGTGTGTGTGTGTGTG
>JAODLC010000001.1:30856127-30868596 GCA_026781145.1 Hippopotamyrus pictus
TATCTATCTATCTATCTATCTATCTATCTATCTATCTATCTACCTATCTATCTATCTATCTATCTATCTATCTATCTGTCTGTCTGTCTGTCTGTCTATCTGTCTATCTGTCTGTCTGTCGGTCGTGATCTGATCTGATCTGATCTGATCACCACTTATCCAGGACAGGATCATGGGGCTGATTTTTCATTTACCCATTATTTCACTTTGAAACAAACACATTTCCATTGCTAATTTTCTCCACTTTCTCCCTCAAGTGCAGAATACTTTTTGGTGTTAGACTGCATGGCGACGACAGAGCAGTAAATGCAAGTGTACTGCAGTGGACAGACCCCAGCAGGTCCCTGTCCTTTGCTGGAGACAGACTGATCTCAGCCTGGGTGTGGAGACAGACTGATCTCAGCCTGGGTGTACTTCTCTCCTGACCTGGCCTTTGGCTCCACCCCCTTGCCCAAGAGGTCCAACAACTGGATGGTGGCTGCCATGGCAACCTCCCTATCGTGCATGTGGTTGTCCTGACACTGCTCACTGGGCCCCGGTCTGATTGTCACTGGAGTGAAAAATGCTGTCATTTATGCGGTTGTTTTGAAGTTGTAACATTTAGTTGAACTTTTCATTAATTTAAACTCTGTATGGGCCTATTTGTTATATTCAAGCACCTGCATAGCTGATTCACCTGCTTATAAGCTTAACCATCAGTTTATGGTTCTTGGTGGGTAAAGATAAAATGTATTTAATGACTTGAGGAGAGATTTGGGAATCACTGATGTAGAATATCAGGATGGTTTCAAATAAGAAATGTTTACTACTTCTCCTCTGGAATAACAGAGAGAGAGATTGTACTTCTTTGTATCTCTGGGGGAAGATAAAATGTCTGTCCCATATAAATGTCTGTTAATGGCTGATTACAGAATTTACAATTAGAGAGACCACCTTAGCCTAAGTTGTAAATATTGTTGTTAGCACCGTGAAAATACTGTAATAATCTCCATCACTTTTCTTTTCAACAGCTACGATTTTAATGCTCCATAACAAATTCTAGACTTATGGGGTCTTGGCATTCCTTACCTGCCCTTTGCAAAAGGCCACCTTTTTTTATTAAAAAAAGAAAAAGGCTGGTTTCACTGTTTCACTAAAACAACACTGACCCCCCACCCCCACTCCCCGAGCCGGCTGAGTCATTGTTTACTGGTCTACAAATTTTGATTACCACACTTTAATTGTTGAGTCCATATTTGCTCTGGGAACTTTGGGAAGTTTGCCAGAGAGTAAATTGAATTTGACGTCATCGGAAAGAGACACTAGGTTTAAATAACACAAAGTAGTATGGATTCATCACTACAATGCAGCTGTGTGAACAGAATCATAAAAAGATTGTTCTTTTCAGTGATTTCAGGGTTTTATCCAGAAAGCAGCCCCGCAGCCTGTTTCGGATGTTCTTGGGTTCTGTTTTGGGTTATACCTGTTCCTTGCTTGTTCCCCTGTTGTGTGACAGTGTAATCTCAGCATAACCCCTTTGCGTTATGTACACAGCTGTATGCTTTGCCCTTCTTTAATGCTGTATTGGGGCTGAACAGTGGCTCAGCACAGGACATTCGAGCACCTCTGTTACTGTGGAAGAGAGCCAGCTGACTGCTGTCATTTATGTTACCCTGCATTCTCTTAACTTTCCCTGGTGCTAATTAGGGGGCTTCCAAGTTGTGCGCCAGCCCCTGGTAAAGACCCCATAGCAACAGTATCACTGAATGATGGCTTATTGCCGAAAGCAGGATTAACCAGCTACACAGGCTGCAAGCAGCATCGCTCACTGCGTAACAGGCTGGTCTTTGTCTGCCATCTTTGTGTTCTGCTGTCTTCATGGAAACCAGCGGTGGATGTAATGGACTCTGCATTAAAACTTTTGATCACTGTAGGGGGGTGTAGCTCAGACTCTGCATTCTCATTCCTTTCCATTCCCCCTTTCATCTCCCTTCTAATCTTTCCATTGCTATTTTCCTCTTCTCTGCTTCTGGCATTTCTGTGCTTGAACATCTCACTCTTACCCAATCCAAGCTTCATCTCTCCCTCCCTCTCTCTCCCTTCTCCTCTTCTGTGTTGCCCTTTTTGTACGTGTGTGTGTGGGACTTCGCTCCAGTCAGTGCTTAATTAGGTAGCTACAGAAGAATCTCCTCATTAATCCCAGCCCTCCCCCCGCTCCACCGCTAATTAAATATCACTGTGTCCGATCCCTGCCGAGGTTCAGAGGAACGAGGCCTCTTGGAGAAAATTGGGATGGGGGTCATGAGGGACACCGGTGGAACACAACAAGAGACAAGAGGAGATCCTGTCTTACAGTGAAGTCCGAATCACTGCCATCGTCACGGAGTCCATTTCAGAAGTGTGCTTCTGGGAGAGGTTGACACAGGTGGTGCTTCAGAATACAAGACGCTCATATCTCCTTTCTGTCTGTCCTGCCGGTGACTGTGTTTACGCTGGAGCTTGTTCGTTCACCCAGGTCAGCTACGGCCTCCAGGTCTCCACCCTGGCGGTAGGAGCCCCTGTCCAGGGTGACATTTGAGGGTGAGCCACCACCACAGTGGCAGGTACCCGGGAGCCCTCGTTATCAAAATTCCTTACCGTACATTTTTACAGTCCATCATGTCCTGGGAAGTGATATAATTAAGTCCCCCTTTAAACTGTCATAGCAAGAGTGCAGCAGTGACTTTTTAATGATAATGTCAGACATCCTGGATATTCCCAGACTTTTCATTAAAAAATAGTGTCATTGATCATTTTTCCTGAAACACTCTGTGGCCATGAGCTTGGGTCCACCAAGGCCAGTGTGGTCCTGCAAGATGTCTCAGGCCTTCTCTCCACCCTGAGGAAAACAGCAAGATCAATTCATTTGAAAGGGCTGGCTGAGGTACTTCATTGTCTCGTGGTGGAACAGAGTCACACTCTGGGTCCTCCGAAGGCCATCTGTGTCTGACATCAAGGCTTAGATGTAGATTAAAGCTTTTCCCTCCACTTTAGGGAATAGAGTGCAGAGGCTTATGATGACAAAGCCCATAGATATAGCTTGTGTGTGTGTGTTTGTGTGTGTGTGTGTGTGTGGGTCTTCAGGCTCTTCAGGTTGCCCTCCCCAGTGAGACAGCTGCTGGTTCCTCTTGGATCTCACCCCACCCCACATCTGCCCAGCTGGGACATCTCTCTATCCCACACACCAGGCTGATGACATGTGGACATCATGCTTTTCAGCCTGAGTGGCTCACAGATTATGGAACAATCTCTCACTGGTGCTGAGGTCAGTGGAATCAGTCACACTGTTTAAGTGTAAGATAACAACATGCTTATTTAGGGTGGCCCTTGGGTACAGTACCTGTGTTTTATGTATTTTACTATATTGTTTGTTCTTCCTGCTTGTATGCTACCTTGTGTGAGAAAGGCGCTATATAAATAAATTTTGCTTTACTTACTTGCTTACACACCCAATTCTCACCATTAGCAGCATAACCACTGAATTTCCAAGTATCCAAACCGCATTTCTGCCCCGCTTGTGTACTATGCCCCTATTTGCGTCACACGAACACCATCCAAAAATGAATGACCGTTTCAAAATGTTAACCTGCAGTCAGAGATCCACGTTTTGCTTTCACATCACATAGTGCTTTAAACTTTTACCATGTTTCCCTGAATTCGTTTCATCTACATGTATTTTAAGGGTCGTTAAGGCGTTTGGCCACGGTATTTCACGCTCACTTAAGTCCACCTCATAAAATATTTTTTTTACATGCTAGTGTTACTTTTTTCAGATTCTTTGGTGTCTGTTCTGAAATTAACATGCATGCTAAATTTAGTGGATTGAGTGGGTGTATCACTTTAATGTTGATAATAACAGCTGAAACATATAAAAGTAGTGAATAGAACTAATTATTGAAGGTTTCCTACTTTTGAGTCTATTTGACACAATATACATTTAAGATGTTACATAAATTAAATTTGGGGGGTTTTTCGTATGAAGTAAAAATGAGGCAATCACACTTCTTTTTCCATCTCTGTCAGGAAATCGCTCCCACATCAATACAAGCAGATCATTATGAACTTAGGCACAGAGACTTGGGAGTAACATGGTGACGCAGTGGAAGGTACCACTGCCTCGCACCTCAGGGACCGGAGGTCAAGTCCCTGCTCTGGTTCTACATGTGTAAAGTTTGCATGTTCTCCTCATGTCAATGTGGTGTTTCTCCCAGTTCACAGTCCATAATCAGGCTAAGGTGAGTTTGCCAAATTACCCATTATGTTTCTTTCAAATTATTGTGACCAGATCTCCCTACATTGTGATAAAAACCTGTAACTTTACCTTGTGGAAACATTTTTGGTCCACACAAGAATGGCCTCAGTTTTATAAAAATCTGTGACTGCGATCAGAAAACTAAAAAGCCTTGTATTTCATTTGGTTACTTATGGTTAGGGTTAGGGCTGGGTAGGGGTTACGGTTGTCATAGATGAGATTAGGATTATGCCCATATAGATGAATGGAGAGTCCCAAAGAAGATATAGATACATGGACTCTGTGTGTGTGTGTGTGTGTGTGTGTGTGTGCATGCCCTGCAATGCTGCAATGGGTTGGGACCCCATCCTGAGTTACCCCCAGCCTTCTGGGATAGGCCCCGGAGCCCTGTGTCCCTGCCCAGGACAATGAGGTGTAGAAGATGGACGAGATGGTTAGAGTCTTAGCAACCATGACAGCAAAGACATTTTAACTATCTTTGTGAGCCACCACTTAACTAGAGTCTGTGCTGAGACAGAGTGACTGAAGGTGCGTGAAGGTTTGTTTTGAGAATGCAGCCGCAGAGATAATGTTGGTCTCCCTTTGATGCTCAGGAACATCCACAGCCTGAGCTGTATCACCCCCACACTTCTCCTAACCCTGGGGCTGTACAATAGCCTCCCACACACCCCATTTCCTGACTCCAGTGCAATTTCAGCACCTACATCTTGGCAAAAACATGTGGTGCACTCAGCATGAATAAATGCAACACTTAAGGGTGTAGCTGAGTCTCCCAGTTCCACTGCCTCGTCCATGTCTCCTTCTGGAAGCCCTCGTTTGCCTTCCACGAAGCTTTGTTCACTTTAGGAGACATGACACCCTGCCAGGCATGAATGAAAACTTCAGCATGTGTTCTTCAGCACTTTTACGGTCGTGTCAGTGTGTGCATGCTAGTGTCAGCTCACTTCTTCACAGTTAGACGTGTCTCCTGGTCATGATGAACACAAGAATGCCTTTTATGTAAATTGTATGGTTCCAAATGTATAAATAGGCAGTACATTGGTTAGCGAAATAGCCTCACTGTGTGCAGTTTGCTTGTTCTTCAATATATTTGCCTCTCTGTCAAGTAATTGCTCTGAATACCCCAGAGGGCTGGCGTATGTGTCCTGTGATGGACTGGCATCCGATTGGTGGTGTCCCCTGTCCTTCCTTTTCTGGCATAGACTTCAGACTAACTGACTTTGTAATGGTAAAGTGGTTAAGGAAGGTGGATGAAAATATATACTTTAAATTGTCTTTTTAATATAGAAAATGCTCTAAGTGTTTCATACATTAGGGCTTGAGTATTTCAGTATTTGTGGTTCATGTAGCTTTAGTGACAAAAATAGACCCACAGTACCCACTGGTTAAACAGAAAAAAACATTTCCTGTGCAAATTAAAAAACAGTGTAGGAGTTGGAGAGCTTCCTTACAGAGAATGCTAAATTGGTCGTCTCCAGAGAATTTTTCTTGCATGAGGTAAAATTGGTTTCTATGTACCGCGCTTCCGCATAGACACAGTTCTGGCAAGTTCAAGGTGTCGGCAAACACATATTCGCAGCTGGGATGAGTATCGAGAAAAACTGCCAGTGTTTACTCACCTCAGTCGGCACAAACTTCAACGGCGGCGCCAGCAGACAGAAGCTGCTGATGGCTACAGACCTGCAGCCAGAACAGGAGACCAACAAGCCTCAGAGGATGGTGCCAGTGCTACCAGCGTGGCTGGCATCTCGTGCTGGACACCATGTGTCTCGCAGATGCGGCATTGCAGAGGGGGCTGAGTGAGCTCAGACATCGACGCCATTATGGATAACGCAGCTGTAACTAATTTCGGTCATTGTTTAAGAAAACACTTCTTTACACAGCGTGTAGTTAGAGTACGGAATAGTCTCCCTGCTGGTGTAGTGCAAGCTAAAACCCTGGGTTCCCTTAAATCAGAGCTAGATAAGATCTTAACAACTCTGAGCTATTAGTCAAGTTCTCCCCAAACGAGCTTGATGGGCCGAATGGCCTCCTCTCCTTTGTAAATTTCTTATGTTCTTAAAGGAGCTAGATGAATGAGACACCAACAGGCTGTAGGAAATGCCTGATTAGGAGCTGTATGGTGACTGGGGACAGAGGGCAGTTACCCATGATGCATCTTGATTCAGTCACATGAACTCTTCCTAACTGATCTTCAACCCGGCATGCTAAGTACAACTGACAAGTGAGCTGGACCAGGACTTTCCATTATCTTTTTAAAAGCAATAATCAATATTATTTTACAATTAAGCATAGGCCTAATCAAAAACCAAATGATGCACATATCACATCCATAATAATCCATCCAAAATCAAATTGTTTTTGCCAATATCATTCAATAGCTGTTTAAAAAAATATATACAAGTACACTATAAATATGTGCTGTACACTACTTGTGAAAATTATGGTTCTGGTATTCTCATAATTGGGAATAATATTAACACTATTTTTTTAAGCACTGTCTTAGAAAATATTATGCTGTATGACATTTGCAGGATTCAGTTACCAGCTACTGTTAATCCACTTCCAGCTTCAGCAATTTAGTGGAACCACTTCTTTCAGTGGTCATTTTGCACTAATGATCTGAAGTGTAATCTGATTGTTCTCCTGTCAACGTGGAGTTTCGGCAAGCGGCTTTGAGAGACAGCCTAGTCACTAAAATAACAACACTGCGCCCTTTGGCCGTCCTTGACCTCAGAGATGGCTGTAATGGAGGGCTGTGTTTCGGCTCGCAGTGTAGTGACCGTGGAGAAGCACTGCATTTGAGGGTCTGTTGTCTCCTTGATGTGAAAGAAAAGATGGCATGTCTTGCTGTCCAAGACCAGATGCAAATCAAATTTTATGAATTCAATTCAATTCGATAAACTTTATTTCTCATCGAGGGGCAATTATAGGCACACAGCAGTTTAACAAAGGACACAATGACGTAAAGTGCAACAGTATTTACAGTATTTAAAAGATGAAATTAAGTGACGTATATACATTATACAATGAAAATATTAACTAGTCCATGTTCTGTAACTGCATATCCCATACAAAGTCATGGTCTATTTGGAGTGCTTCCCAGGAAACACAGGACACAAGGCAAGAGGACACCCAGACCAAGTTGCATTAAAATATCACATCAGTATAATGACACAAGAATATAAGGGTTGAAAGCATTTAGCAGCACTTTAACACAAATAATAATAATAAATATTACATTTTATTTATAAGGCGCATTTCAGGTCACCCAAGGACACCGTACATGAAACAGAGTAAACAAACTAAACCTTTCTGCCAGGGTTCATGTGGAAGCGGTAGGAGCAGGAGCAGCGCTGGCATGGATTCCTGTGATGAAGAGATCTCCTCCCACCTGCTGCAGGTGCTACAGGTTGTCTACCTGCCTGCTGGCGCTCAGCTTGCAGCCTGGATGGATGTCCGTCCCGGATGAATGCGGCGAACCAGGTGACACAAGCTCGCAGAAACTCCGCCCTGCCGATCGTACCAGGCAGCACTTCTCTCAAACTTCGTCTGTGGTGAAGATACCGAAACGGCACGGCTGGGCTGCGATCGAGCTTCCCTGTGAGCAGGACTGGGTCCTCACCGACTTGAATAATGCTGGATCCATCCTCCAGCGAGGAATCGGGCGAAGAAGTGTTGGAAGAGGAGCCTCGGGAGGCTCCGGCTGCGGTGGGTTCCCAGAGGTGTTTGCCTGCCCAAGAGCGAGATTGTCGGAATGAAAAGCGATCGGGTGCCGGGCGGCCGCGACCTGCTAGTCCCAGCCCTTCTGTCTCCAGCGAGAGGGATAAACATGAAGAAGAAAGGCTGCAAAAAGAAAAAGAGGAGAGGAAAACTAAGTTACAGATCTACGTCTTTGTGCTGAGGTGTATCGCGTACCCATTTAATGCCAAACAGCCCACGGACATGGCACGCAGGCAGCAGAAGGTAAGCGCAAGCGACAGCCTGCTTCCTGTTGCAAGTATTTGGCTTTCCCAGATCAATACCTTAACTTTAACTAAACCTCAAAAACTTCTGAAGGATAGGGAATCGGTGAACCGGACGGTGTGTTCAGGCTGCTAAATGCCGTTGCTCCCTTGCGCATTCGAGAAGCCAGATTGTTTTTAGAGGAAACATGAACTTCGAACAAGTTGCGATCTTCTGCAAATGTCAGTATCAACAGTTATTTAATTGCGCGCAGAAAATCCAAGCAAAAGTTGGACCTGGCAACTTGTTGATAACAGATGTTTCTAATTAAAATCCCTGGCATAAGGTGTTACGAACAGAAAATATCCCAGGTGGGCTGTTATGTCACTGGTCTAGCTATGTTGATCAGCTCCATGATTCGTATGAAGCAAGAGGAAAACTGGGGGGATCCTGAAAATTTAAGTAAAGCAATAAAAACGTTTATATCTATTTTCCAGTCAAACTAGTGGTAAATGCATTATATTTAACTAATACAGGTGATCATACCCAGTAAAATGAACGTATGTGCATTTATGTATAATTCATACGCATATTTTAATGTACATTTAATGTTTATTTGTGGTCGCCCGATCATAAATGTTATGCGAAGGGCAATGGCTGATATGGTTTCTTTATGTGTAATTAATTATTTTGGTAATTGTAGACGCCACTTTTCAGCTTTGCATTCAGCTACACCATACGATCTTCAAGGTTTAATGTACGTACTTATAAAGCCGAGAAAGATCTTTTTTAGCGTATTTACAAATTTAAATCCAGATAATTCTGTCTTGCCCTCCTTTCGCCTCTCTGTCTCACTGTAACATTCAGAACTTAATAATTTTGTTTAATGTGTGCCCGGTTGGCTTGCCATATGGCTCTTCTGCACAGGTGTATGCCGAACACATTTTAATTTTCTGCGCTAGCAAAGTGGCCATTTTCCACTGCAGGTCATTTTTCTCTTTGGGTCTCTCTCTCTCCTGGAAAAATACCAGCCGTATGTAGGCAAGGCAGCTAGAATGTATAGCAGCTGTTTGGACAGATGTTGTCATGCTGTTGAGTGACAGCAGACTGTCACATTGCTGGTGTTTCACATTGGCACTTGAGTCCATTCTGGTTCTCCTGGACATCAACCTGAGATGCAGGTTGGCTGCACATTGTAACCCCCCTTCCCCACTCCTCCTGATCACAGCTGTCTAACTCCTTGGATAGTTCCTTATTTCAGGAAATCACTGTCAGACAAACGTTTTTTAAATTTCCCCACTCCCAAATATTGAAGGAAATGACTTTGAAATGCGTCCCTCACATCTTGTTCCGATTAATTCATCTGTTGTCACCTTATTATTTTGTGCTCTTTTCCTTGTATATAACCAAAATTTTTGTCACACTGTAAAATCTCACTGCTGTATATTTAGACTGATTGGTAGTGGAGATAAAAACTTGGTCGGAGGAAATCCTCCTCTTCTGTCCTTCCTGCCTCTTTTATTGTTCTGTGCTGCGTATTACCCCCATTTGTCTGCAGCCTGCCTTAAATAATGTCGCAGTTTTAAGGTCCCGATGAGTCTGCGCCCTGGGTGTGTATCCAGGGCCTGGGATGATGACAGGGTGATGATTTTCTCATCGGTCTTGGTCTAGGATTATAGTCTTTGTGTCATGAGCAGGTGTTCATGTGGCCAAACATGCAGACACAGTCACCCCACTTCGGCTGAATGCACTGCCTAGTCAGTGCCCCCATTAAGGAAGGCCTTTCTTGTACGGGGAATGGAATAAAAATGTATAGTCCCTGTGCTGGTGACCCCTATCTTTGTGGATTATTTTGAATCCCATGGTGCATTGCGGTTTGGTCACACACCCCTCACATCGGTTGGGTTTTGTAAAGGGGGGTGCGGAGGGTTTGGGGTACTGAACGTCCAACAAGCTTGCTCATTCACTTAACCTGTGCCTTATTTCTGAGTCACTAGTGCAGAATGTTCCCTATTTTAAGGATTTGATTTATGCATCTTTTAAATCTTTCTGGTGCTTAGCTATGGAAATCCAGCATCAGAAAAAAAGGAATGTACCAAAAACACAAATGTGCTGTACAGTTTTTTTTTAGTTTTGTTATTATGCAAATCTAAATGGTGGCTTCATCGGTCCCTATGCATTGTACTGAGCAATGAGGGTCTGGAAATAAAGACGAGGTCACCAAGTAAAGAAAAAGACTCTAAAAATAGCTTTTGCCTGACCCTAGCTGCTATTTGGTGATATTACTCATTGGCCACTTACTGTAAAAGAATATTTTCAGCATTAGAGGTTAAAGATTAATATGTGGTCAGTCCTTTCACAGTACATTTTAATGTGCAGAGTCACGTTGTTTTCCGTTGCCATGGAGAGCCGTGGCATTGGGGAATGCTTAGCTGATGAGGGCTGAATTCGATTGGGCACCACTCATAAGCCCTACTATTGAAATGCAGTTATTTGGCCATTCCTGTCACATTAAAGTGACCATACCACATACACGTGCTGAAGCAGTTCATTGGCTGGCCTGTGTCTTTAACCAAAAAAAAATCCCTAATTTACATGACTTTTAGCATAAAATTATACAAATAATTACATTTATGCTACGGTGGGTGATGGGGGGTTTTACAGCATTGATATTATTTGCTCCTCTGAAATTCTTAATTGTACCAATAAGCATTAAGTCATCTCTGTGTAGCAATAATGGGTAACACTTAAAGCAGTCATCATAATGCCTTATAAATACGTTCATAATTCATTCATAATACAGTATTATAAACATGGCTATAACTATTTCTAAAAAGGCATAACATCTTATAACCATGTTTATTATGCATTATGAATGCTCTATGAAGCTCTAATCTATAATGCACTATAGATACCTACATAATGCATTGTGATGTTCAGTAGAGTAAAGTATGAGTGCTTTAAGTAAAGTGTAACCCAATATTGCTTCTTTATGAAGTAATAATTTAGAGTGAATATGCGTTACTTATTTGACTTGGTTGACTTTAGAGGGTCTGGTCTGAATGTAGGTGGTGTAACCTGAGCAATTATAAGTCTTTGTTCTTCATCCTGAATATTAACCAGTTTAACCTAATGCTGTTTTTCATATTTCAGTGAAGTGTATTAGCATTTACCATACTTCATTGCTTTTTGATTTTTTTTTATATAGTCCCTTGACATTTGTACAAAAACCTCGATTTGGTGGTTAGATTAATAATAACTTAGCTTGATGCTTGTGGGCGAGGTTTTTGCAGCAAATAACAAGGGTACCGGCTTCCAGGATAGGCTCCGGACCCCCTGCGACCCAGTAGGATAAGCGGGTTGGACAGTGGATGGATGGATGGATAACAAGGATACTGATGAGGTGAGAGGTACAGGTCAGCCTGTGTAACAGCGATGAGGTGAGAAGGTACAGGTCAGCCTGTGTAACAGCGATGAGGTGAGAGGTACAGGTCAGCCTGTGTAACAGCGATGAGGTGAGAGGTACAGGTCAGCCTGTGTAACAGCAGTGTTTTGAGGGGTGGGTGTTGCTATATATGTATGTGTAACTACATGGCTGATTAAAGCACAACACCCATGCTGAAACATGTGGTAAAATTGGCCAACCATCATTTGAACATAAATAATGCACTCATACAAAGTCTTTAAATAGATTTAAAAAGTCTTCTTTTCTCGTTTCCGGCAGTTGGTGTCTCTCAGGTACATTACAATACAACAGAACAAACCAGTAGAGATTTAATACAATATAAAATAAATCTTATTTACAGACAGAACAATGTACATGAAGTGCAAACAACATACAAGGTGCAAAGTGTATGGGGTCTTAGATTCAGTTCAGTGGTGTGTTGTGAGTGGAGCAGGGTGTAGCAGTGAGGGAAACAAGTGAAGGCTGTTGTTGGAGGTCAGATGTTTGTAAGGGTGATGGCTTAAGGGAAGAGACTGTTCCTGTGGAGACCGATCCTGGGACCTCATGCATAACGACGTGCGTAGAATTCACACTAAAACATGACGTACGGACAAAACTAGGAATGTGCGCAAGCAAGAAAAAAAATCCAGATGCATAAAACTGCGTAAGCACAGATCTACGCACATTCCCTTTATAAATCCCAATGAGCCTGAAATTTTACGTACGTGAATGATAATTATGTATATTTGCATATGTAAATCTGTATAAATGCCCACTTTGTTCTATGTTTTTCTTAAACAACAATGGAT
>JAODLC010000001.1:30879661-30894665 GCA_026781145.1 Hippopotamyrus pictus
ATTATAATTATTATTATATATTATCCTATACACAACATGACAATTTTCTACTTTCCCCCATTGTTTGCTTTGCTTTTAACTACAAAATTAAATTGAAATCAGATGAAAAACATTATCAGCTAAGCAAACAGTTGTCTTTTCCTGGCTAGTATTGTGTTTATAAAAAAACAGCATTTAGCTGGTTTTTTTTTGATTGGCTATAATGACCCTTTTTAAAAAAAAAAATTCCACTCATGAACAGAGATGGAACTCTGGTCCGCTACTTTGTGACCTGAATTTGGCTTCCTGTTTGCCACTATTCTCTCTGTTTTGTTAACAGATGGCTGTTTTCCCAAGATGAGGGTTGTCACTCAGTGGTTGAAGGGGGGTTATGGCTTGTCTGTTGTGTGCATCCAGCAGGTAGATATGCCAACATGTATTAATCACAGTTTATATTTGGATCAAAACAGACTATCGGGTCTCAAGTCAGTCTCAAAATGATCTTGCAATTTTTAAAATGTGGTGCCCTAGATATTTTTGATCATTTCTCATGTTTACAGCATAAACAGTAATGTTTCTCATATTGCTTTGCCGTGGTTTATATATACTTATATATATATATATATATGTATATATATATATATATATGCACACATATATTATGCGGTGGTACCTTGGAACACAAACTCAATTCATTCCTGAAGGCTGGTTGAGTTGTGATTTGGTCCAAATCGATTTTTCCCACAAGAAACAACATAAATGAATTTAATCCGTTGCAGACCCCCAAATGATTACCTATTTAAACTTATCTGCCTAAGTAATTCACGACAAAAAGCATTAACAATCAGTATTAAATTAATGCACAAATGAAAAAGCACACATACAAAAGCAATACACTTGAAATAAATGACAATCCCATGTGATGGCTGTTTCGAATCCCCGATCAGCAACGCAACACTGAGGTACCCTGAGCAAAGTACCGCCCCCCCCAAGAACTGCTCCCCGGGCGCTGGATTAGCTGCCCCCTGCTATGTCACAGCGTCACATATGGGTTAAATGCAGAGGACACATTTCGTTTTTGTGCACCGTGTGCTGTGGTGTGTCAACACTGACAACTAATCATTTTCACTTCACTTCATACTCAAGCGAGAGCAGACACACGTGCATCATCTTCAAGTCTCACCATGATTTCCTTTTTAAATTCTGCAGTTACTCTGACTGAGTGATTCATAGGCATGAGTAAAGGAGTTTCTAGCTATTGAAAAGATCAGGACTCATTCAAGTTTACATGGGGCTTGACTTCTCTTTTTTTTTTTTTTTTGCTTTTGGTTTTGAAGGAAAATTGGCATCGGGGCTAAAATACTGGGGGCTATAGCGGCCAGTGAGTGTACCTGACGGTGCGTCTTGACCCATACAAGTTTTAGCAGGAACAGTCGACTTCCAAGATTACGGTCGAGGTACAAGTGGGGGAAAAAAATCCATAGACCCGTTCAATGTCCGAGTTGGTTGAGTTCGGTTTTAATTTTTTTTTTTTTTTAAAGCTGTCACTATATCACTGTCTACGTGCGGCATCTCATAATCCATCTGACTTGGGTTATCATCCCCCCTCCCCCACCCTGAAAGGTTTTCGTTTGCGATGGTGTGCTATTTTTAATTGCCCTACAACAAAGAGGTTTTTGGTTAAGGCTTTCTCCAGGGACGCAGCGGAGTAACCCCCCTCCCCAAGTTCAGGGAGCATTCCTGAGAAGCCTTCATCCGCTGTGTGTGTGTGTGTGCGTGTGTGTGTGTGTGTGTGTAGGACAGCGCCTTTCCCCTGCACAGGTGGACAGGGACAATGGGAATCACTGCAGACTTTAGCATAGCTCTCCATTCCACCGCCATGGTAACCAGTACCCCTCAGAGTGTAAGATCGTGCGAAGTGCGAAGGTACGGCCGTATATAAGCAGCACTGTCAGGAAGACCAGGCACTGTCAAATGGGTTATTTATCATCTTTCTCCTAACAGTATCTGAAAGTGAGATAACTGCCCTGCTGATAGCTGCTCTGTTCAGAGCTTATCGGCTCTCTGATGATCCCAGGTGAAGGGACTGCCCTGGAAGCGTCATTCAGTCAATCCTCGCTGTCATCCACAATCTGCATTTGTCAATAAAGTTTCTCATTTTGATCATTACAGATGTCACATGGTATCGCATCTAGATTGTGGAGTTAAAATGTACCTTTGGAGATGTGAATGTAGTCTCAACAGATTGTTTCCCCTTAGATGTTTCATACCTTTTGCATATCCTTTGTGGGAAGTAATAATTTTGAACTGTGCTGTTTAGTACGAGTGTCACTGTATTCTAAGTATTTTGCAGATGTCTCCCCCCGCCTCACAGAAACTCTTAAGATCGTAACACAAGAGGCAGTAATCTCAATGTCATGTGTGTCCATTCGGAACATTGAGCAACTGTGTGGTGTTCCAGAACGGCTTCCCTGGCTGCATCCGAAGTTCCAGGGAGAACGATCAGTCAAGCTGAACGATCAGTCAGTTTAAGACCTTCAGTCACGAAATGCATGTGAACGGGGTGGAATTAGGTTTAACACACATTCTGCTTTACTGTTTTTTGAACTTGTGAAAAACTCTCAGTGAACCCAACCGAAGCTGCTTATGTACGGGCAATCTGGCTTTTTGGACACATTTCAGGTGTCAGTATGAAGTCAGACTTCACACAGAAGTGATTTTGCGATCTCTTTCCAAAGTGAACGTAACATACTTTAGTCGTCAGCACCTACTCCACGTTTCCTATTCACTGTTTACAGGCTGCCGGCCACCGGGGCATTTGTCTTCCTCAAAAACGACGAAGGGCGAAGCCTCGGAGGTTTGAAAGGGCAAGACTGTGCCTGTCATTCTTCACTTCTCTCTCACCGAGAACGCCTGAGCGAATGCAGAGCTTCCGTGTACCTATGCACAGTCACGGAGAGGTGCTAGGCTTTGTTTAATAGTTAATGACACACATGAGCCTGTGTAGTATCCATGGAGATCTGCTTTTCTCTCGAACTTCCTCTTCTGTCACAATCCCATATACTCAGGAAAAAACAGAAATGTATCTAAAGGCAGTGTAATTTTCTTGTACCATATCTGTTTCTTGCCGTGTGGAATTCCTGTTAGTCAGCAGTAATCATGTCACTTCCTTTCATTTTTATGACATTTCTTGTAAATTATTATAACTCAAACACATTCTATATTTGATGCAATACTGTATATTTTTGGTACAGTGACATAAAATATTTCATTTGCGAGACGGAATCGCTGTAGTTTCTTGCGTCCGGCTTGAATTGATGAGTCTTTATTTTCGCCTGCACATCACACTGAATGGTTGGAACACCACCTGAGCTACTTCAGGACCAGACAAAGTGAAACCCAGTCTTCAAGCAATCATGCCCATCATTTTGTTTGTTTTCCTGCTTTGGGGTAAAACATGTTTTCAGAAATGTGGTAAGGTTTACATATGGAGCGGGTTCAAATGAATAAAAACCTGTCACGTTTCTTGTGTATGGATCTTGCAAGGGACCTTCCAGATATTACCGGTTAATTACCCGATTGGCTGAACAGGTGTGCTTCAGAGACGCCCATAAATCACGTTCGGATGCCAGCTGTAGTATTGTTATTCTTCCGCAGAGGGGTGCCGAGGCCCCCTACAGGGTTTCAAGGGCTCCAATAATTATTTTTCAGTGATGAAAGAATCACATAATTCCAGGCTGTTAGTAGATTCACCTGTGGCTCAGTGTCTGGGTGCAGCAGTGTTAGCGTTAGCATGTAGCTGGGCCCTGAGACCGTGTAAAGGTGGCATGGCCCTGTTTTCCGCTGGCGTTCATTACGAACGTCTCTAATGCACGTAGGCCGTCATCTTTTCAAAAGCCTGATACTGAGTCTAATCATATATAAGGCTGTTGAAAATTAATGCATGTTTGTCTTACAAAAAGTTAAGTTTCTCATATTAATTTGATTGTTTAATATTTAAAAAACCACTTTAAAGAACAACCGAAGGACCCCAGAGCTAATAATGCATTAATATATATATTTTATTATGTCCGAGGCAATATATAAGTGAGGTTTGATGTATTGGTTCAGTGATTCCTCTGAAAGCTGTTACCTAATGAGGGATGACGTCTCCTCTTTAGAAGGAGCCCACTGGCCCTCTGTAGGTGTGGCCTTTAATTACACTAAGGGAGGAACGTGAACGTGAAAAGCGGCCTTTTCTCCTACTCCGGAGAAGTTAGCGATGTTCAGTAACACTGCTGCTTATAAATAATTGACTGAGATTTCAAGTCGCCAATTAAGTGGAGCAGCAGGCAAAGAGGAAATCCTTAGGTGGCAGATTCATTATTAATAACATCTGACATTTGTAATACCATCGAATGGAAGCATTTACTTATCTCTCTCTCTCTCTCTCTCTGAAGCCTTATTATGACTGCAATCATTTCAGAATAAAGAGGTATAATTCAATTTGGGAGGAAAAAAAAAACATTTCACAGTATGGTGTTTAAACGGAAAATAATGAAGGGGAAAAAATGTTGCGTGAAATCACTTTACTGCAAACAGTTTGACAGTAATTGTCAAAATTATGACAAAGGTGTTTTTTTCTATATGCTAATGCATAGCGGTGTGTACTGGGTAAAACCTGTTCTTGTGCAATAGATGTTTTAATTAAATGCCCAGTGTTGTTTTTCATTAAATATCAGTGAAATAACTGGCTTTGATCACTAATTTAATATAAAATGTATTATTGCTATTGTATATTGTCATTTATTAAATTGAATTTTTAATAGATGTTTAAGAGATGCAGCCACGATACATTCCCCCCACTATTATTAATGGGCAGAGAATGTGGACGATACCACCTGAATGACGGTGAGCGTTTCTTATTGTGATCGCATTGGTTATGATTCGGATCGCCATCACTGCTGCCCTCAAATAGCCTCGTGGCTCAGCTTGTTAGCTGCAGAACATCTGAGCTATGAGCTAGAGTTTCTGTTCAGACCCATGAATTGCAAGGAAGTGGTTCTGCACCCTGATGGGACCTCTTTCAGAATTGGCCGGTGCTGTCTCCCCAGTGACTCAGAAGCGGTGCCCAATCAGGTGTAAAGTCGCCTGTGAGCGCTTCATGAGCTCTGCAGTCGCCATTGTAAGATTCTCCCAGGGCAGAATATCTAACAAAAATCACAAGAGTTGGAGTATGGAGCGGGGACTTAATTTAGATGCAGGAGTAGAGAGGGACTTAACAAAATAGTAGGGGGGAAAAAATGTATACTGCCCTGGGACGTCCTCCTGCCCCTCGATCTCCTTCAGGGTCTGGCTTCTTTCTTATCCTGGAGTGCAGCGTATATGATGTATTTTTTATGAAGGCAAAGAGCAGGACAGCACTCCTGGAACCCTGAGTCATCCTTCATGGCCGCTTCATTGAATTTGCCCTGGTTTGTATTCAGCTGGCTCTCCACGACGCCTCAGCCCCCGATCCGTCCCTGTCGCTCCTTCGGCTGACGGCTCGCAGGAGCCCAGGCCATTAGTTGGATGGTGCCGCAGCATTTGAGTTTGTTAGGCACCGCTGCCCCGCACTCCCATTCTGAGATTAATTCAGCTCATTTCATAGCCAAAGCCCGTATATTTGTGCGGTGCCTTTCCTTAAATGCAGCTTGGATTACTTTGCCCGTCCCGCGGGGCAGAATGTTACCACATACTGACGTGAGCACAGTCTTCTGAGCTCACTGGGTGAAGAACTTCTGCACCACACCATTAGTCTGCTAATGGAGATGCGACTGTCGCCCATCTGTTGCCCTTTTCTCTCCACTAAAACCAGTCGGGCGATGCTGGCATTGTTCTGCAGTTCAGCTGAGATGCATGTAGTCGGCATGTTAAGGCCAGAATGCATGTGTGCTCGACTGTGGCGGGGTCTGCTGGAAAGGTGTTTGCATAATGAATTTGCAAGTATAAAAACTAATTACAGTACTTAGTCACTGGATCTTTAAAACTGGTTGAAAGAAATATGAAATATGCCTTTCTCATTACACACCTACCAGAGATTTTCTGACTAGGTGTTCAACTTGACAGTTCCAAGTAGTGCAGTAATACCTATTCTGTCTTAATTAGTATCACGACAGATACCGGATTTTTGTATAAAAGTCTGTAACTAAAAAGTAAGTAGAGTCTGAGTCACCATGGATTTCACCGTGAAGACTTCCATACGAACATCACTGCATTGTCAACCCACTCACGTATCCAAAGACAAGAAAATGCAATCAGCCTGAAATGGTTTCTACTTCCCAGACAGGACGATAAACAAGTCCTCCGATACATCTGCCTGTGTGCTTTCCGTGGGTCGTCTTCTCTATTTTTACTTCTAAATTTTCCTTTTGCTCCTGCCGGAAGCCAGATGAATCTGCCTCCAGACCCTGCTGTTCATGATTTTTATTTATTTTTTGTTTTTGTGCTGTGGCCTTAACTGATAGATAATGTGTCGCCCATTCCAGCCCAGGTCTACATGTAGCCTTTATGGCATCAATACCCATGGAGAACCTTACAGTATTTACACACTTGCATGTTCTCACCATCTCGCTGCTCAGGTGTTCCTCAAGAGCGACCGCGTGTCCCGGATGGTGCAGAGCGGTGGCTGCTCGGCCAACGACTTCCGCGAGGTCTTCAAGAAGAACATCGAGAGGCGGGTCCGTAGTCTGCCTGAGATCGACGGGCTGAGCAAGGAGACTGTGCTCAGCTCCTGGATCGCCAAGTACGACGCCATCTACAGGGGCGACGAGGACCTGCGGAGACAGCCTCCCAGAATGCCCTTCTGCGGCGTGTCTGAGTTGATCCTGAGCAAAGAGCAGCTGTTGGAGATGTTCCAGCAGATCCTTGGCATTAGGAAGTTTGAGCATCAGCTTCTTTATAATGGATGCCAGGTGACGGCTTCCCTCTTTGCTGTTAACGTGAATAAGACCTCCCTTTGAAATGTACATAATTATACCAATAAGTGTATGTCTAATCTGGCAGTGGTAGCCTAATGGTTTGGGAGGCGTCTTTGTGATTGAAAGGTTGCTGCTTCGAATCCCTGACCAGTAAGACCACAGAGGTGCCCTGAGCAAGGTAACGCCTCCAAGCACTGCTCCCTGGGTGCTGAATTAACATAACAATGTCACGTATGGATTAAATGCAAAGAACGTATTTCATTGTTCTGCACAGTGTACTGTGGTGTGTCCACAATGACAATATATCACTTCACTAAACAGAAAGAAAAGTCGACTTGATCTTGATCTCTTCCTATTTGGTATGTACAGTAAGTAGATTTTTTTTGTACAATTTTGGTGGACAAAATATCGAAGGAGAAGTATCCAGTGAAATCAAGGACGGATCAAGCTTTGTCACAGTGTAGAAAAAGGAACAAAAATAATGATGATAATGTAGAATGGTGGAAAGTCAGCAAATGGATTACTTTGCTCTAAGATTCATTGTTTGCAAATTGAGAAAGCTGAATTATTTTAATTTGCTTTTGCTCTTGAATGCCTTGAGAGTCTGGTGTTGGCAGTTCAGTAGTCCTTCAGATATCTGCAGAGAAGGTGAGGGGCCTTCAGATGACTTCAGCCCCGTTTGGCATCTCGCTGGCTGCTGTGTGTCCTTGTGCCCCATTTAATTTAAAAAGGTTACGTATGTAAATTCTTTCTTCAGATATTTTGATCTGTTAGATACATGATCTCTCTATGAAGGTTAGTTTGCTTACTTGAAAAAAATTCAACACCAGGGTGTATTTTCAGTATTTTGCTGTTGATATTTACAAGGGCTAGATATTGATTCTGAAAGCCAAATGGGGGGGAGGGGGAAGCCAAATGGTATTTCCTGGACTGCCCCCATGACCTGCCCATCCATTCTGGTCTCCAGGGCACTGTTTGGGGCCAGTTTTTAGGCAGCAGGGGTCAGCAGCCTTTTTGAACTGCAAGGTTTAGCTTGTAAACTGGAGCCTTCCATTTACGGAGGGGGGCGGGGGGTGGTGTCGAAGCTGTGCCCACGTCGCCATGGTGATGTGATTTGTGACCAAGCTGGTTTGTTCAGCAGCAGAGGGAGCAACGCTCTTGTGCAGCCTTGGTGGGTGTAGAAATTCTCCCTCAACCAGAGCTGATCTTGGAACGCACCACCTGTATCCACATCTTGTATCATTGATTTTCCTGCTTCATGCACTGACTCACCCTGTTTCCGGAACCTGTGGGTTAAAATCAGTTTACATTGTCTTTTTTTTTTTTTTTTTTTTCCTTTCCTCCTTTTGATTTTACATTGTGGGACATCCCGGTCTGTCGTCAATTCAGCCACGTCAGATGAAATATCCAATTAGTCGTGTCAAAATAGTATTCATTATGTTTTTTTAAAAGTCAGTTTTGCTCGGTAGTGATTTCTCAGGCTCCCTAGTGCGGCACCAGGCCTTAGCTGATTAAAGTGTCTGTTTATAAAACAGGAGATCCTGGGTTGAATCTCATGTATACCTTTGTTCAGAGGTCCCTGCTGCCTGGTCCAGCAGTCATGTGGCCAAGAGGTCCCAAATACATGGTTGTGGGTTTGAATCCCATTCCTGCCTTTTCTTGCTTGAAATATATCCATCCATCCATCCATCCATTTAGAGTACTTGGGGCAAACCCCACGACAACACAGGGAGAACATGCAAACTGAACACACATGGAACCCTGGCAGAGACTTGAACCCCGCTTCCAGTGGTGCGAGGCGACAGTGCCAACCCCCGCTCCACTTTGGCACCCTGCTTGAAATCTGTCTCTCTGTAAAACAGACATTAGAAAAATAAGTGTGTAAGTAGTTAATAGCCTTGGGTCCTAGACCTCAGTCTGTCCCAATGAAGCAGCGCTTGTGGTTTGCAGGCACCATAAGGAGACCTTATCGCAGCCACATCAACCTGCTGACATTTGCATCAGCTCTGTTTTCTCTGTCTGTGTCTGTGTAGGGGGGGGCTGGGCAATCTTATCCTCAAAGGGCTGGTGTGTATGCAGGGTTTGGGGATAACCTTTTGGTCAGCTGCTCAAACCCAGGTGTGAGGACTTCTCAGCCAATCAATCCTCTAATTAGTAATGTAATTAGGGGCTGGTGGTGGAAACCCGCATAGACAGCAGCCCTCTCTGGATAAGATTGGCCACCCCTGCTGTGTGTGGTGGGTTCAGCCACTTCGATGGCAGGAGAGGAGCTCGGTGAATCCCGACATGATGGGAGCTTCACTCGCCCCCCTCATGTGAAGCTGCAGGTTCAACAGTCCGGTCATTCTTCATTAAGACATTACAGTGGGGGCGAGAGACAGTGATGAGAGTGGCAGGGTAATGCATTATCACCCAGCAGTATTCAGTCAGATGGATACTTTAAGGCTCTGTGTCATATGTGAGACAGCAACACAGACTGTACTCAGAGCAAGAGCGAAATCTCCTGGCAGTCGCCGGATTCCTTGCCAAAGTCCACCGCACCGTCTTGCTCCAGAGTGTTGCAGAGTTCACAAGTCGGCGAATGCGCTAATCAGAATCACACTGTGAGAATTACGGCTTTGATTTTCCTCAGATAATTTGGTGACTTCTCAACCGACACCTTAATATTTGGTAGAGCTGCTCTCCTCTAGGCTTTGTCTGTTTGTCTGCATTGCAAGTCTTGTACAAATACCGTTTAGGATATGTTAAGTCATGTTGTGGCAGGCACCCTGAGATGGTACTGAGCCCAAAAAAAGCTGCGATGCCAGTGGATCATAACTAATTTTGTGCAGGAAATTGGAGATGCCTTATGCTTCCTTTAAAAGAACATACTGGTGGATCTGTCTAGGGAAGAGAACATCTTAATTAGGCCGCAGTCTGGTCCATTGCTTTGCTGTGTCACCATGGCCTTCTGGGGCTGCATTGAATTTGTTTTTTCCTTGCCGGCCCCTGGAGAATGAGCTCCCCCTTTGAGTTTGGTCCCTCCCAAGGTTTCTTCCTTCCAGGGGGCTTTTCCTTGCTACTGTCGCCTCTGGCTTACTCAGTGGGGGTTTTGGGCAGGGATGCTGTAAAGCACTTTGTAATAAATTTGGTTGTTTGTTTTCAGATTGCCAAAGCCATCATGACCACGTTCTGTCTTTGCCTTTGTGATGTTTTCAGATGACAACCAAAAGAAAGCCGAACGTTTTATGTTATTTTTTTTCTAGAGACTATTTTTGCTGATGGCTTAATTAGGAATGGATAGTCAATTGGTTAGGTTTATTTCATAATTACCCAAGGGAACCTCCTTTCAGACTGGCAGCCTCTGATGGCTCTTGCATTGGCTGTGCTCAACCAGTCCGGCCACATGCTGAAGTGTTGGAGTACTGGGTCGCCTGCTAGTTTGGGCAGAACTCTCAAGAGGGTGATGGTTAAACACGGCTAGTGACCAGGTGCACTTTGATACCAGTAATACTGAGCCTCTGGTCTTTTCACACTGGGTAAAACTGCCATCATGTTTCAGGGCACCGTCTTATGCGGATTGCTGCAAATCATAATGATTATAAGCAAACCATAGCAATCTGGGGTTACTGTTTATCTCAGGAAAAAAAAACAACTTTTTCTTATTCCAGCTCAACAAAAAAAGTTCCTGCTGATTAAGTAGAATCCATAAAGCTCTTGTCATGAGTTGTAAGTGGCACCAAGTACACACTCTGTTTTACACATGTACGTTATTAAAGTAATATAAGTTGTTGTAGTTCTTGGGAGACGGCAGAGACGCCATCCTGTCAGGGAGGAATGTGATTGTGGGTGTAGGGAGAGTAAAAAACTCGCAACTACTAAACTGTGGTGTTACTCTGCTTCCTTCTCTTTGCACTGGGGGGGGGGGGTGTGGCTGATTGCAAATGTAGCTAAGCATGTAACAAAATCAGCGGCCTCCCTCAGATATCGCTGCCGCTGGCTGTGCAGAGGCAATAGCGTAGCGGAGATAGCAGTAGCACTTTGTTTTAAGCACAAATTATCGTGACAAGGTGCCGTGATGTATAATGGCCATCAGGGAGGTCATTGTGAAACCAGGCAGGGCTCCACAGGGACAACAAAATGACTGTTTGTGTTCTTCACTTGTCTGGTGTCTGATCTGGGGGGGTGTCTTTGGGAAGCCCCCCTCTGTGATGCATTTCCGGCATCACTACTTTACGGAAGATGGCAGCTGTTTTTAAGGGGGGGACACTGGCTATTTAATGACAATGTACAGTCCTGCGACAGGTACGAGAAATGGAACCAGCGCCTTCCTGACTGTTTGTACTGCTGGGTGTCAGTCTCTAGGCTTTAATGAGGAGCTGCAGTACTTGTCTCTAAATGACATGTATTGATCCTTGCGGATGTGTTTTTCAGTAAATCGAGAGCATGTTGTTTGACTCTTGACCAATATGTGGCTTAACAGCACGGTCAATAATAGCACACAACGTAAACAAACTGTCATTGTGGAAGTGCTATGGGGAGAAAATGATTCAGTTTGGCTTCCTGTATGTTACTGCATATCATGTCTGTCTATCTATCCATCCAGTACACTATTGCTTTCGTTGGACATGCTTGGGTTAAGGAACAAGTAGGTGTGAATGTGGTGATACTTTAATCAATGGTACAGATTCATTAAAGGGATGGTTTTGGCATGATAGTTTTGAGCAGCTGAGAAATGATTGGAGCGAAGGAACTGCAGTTCACGTTTAATCCCTGAATGTCACATTGGCCTTGTGTGTGTATTTGTTGTATGGTGGGGGGGTTTGCATAGATCACATTTGAGGACCAAATTGTCCCCAAAGTGTAGTGAACCCTGAAATTTCCCTACTTTTGGGGACATCTTTTGAGGTCCCCATTTGGATAACCCCAGTTTTATAAAAATCTGTGAATGCGATCAAAAAAAGTAAAAATGCCAAAAGTCTTGTATTTGGGTTGGTTACTTATGGTTAAGGTTAGGGATGGGTAGGGGTTAAGGGTGTCATGATTGGGATTAGGGTTTTTCCCATAGAAATGAATGGACTGTCCCCATTTAGATAGGAAGACCAACGTGTGTCTGTGTGTCTGTGTGTGTGTGTGTGAGTGTGAGTGTGTGTGTGTGAGTGTGAGTGTGTGTGTGTGTGAGCCAATCTGCAAATGAGATTTGCTGTTCCTTTCCCCCAGCTGTCCTTGTGACGCCTTCGGGGCTGAATCACGTGCCAGAACTTGGTGCGCTGCATCAAATTAGCCGCCTTCATGGAGGCAGATCGGTGGTACTCCTGTCCGAAATGCCATGTGAGCAGGGCCTCCGCGCTCTCATGTGAGACCTCAGCATGTGAGGCTGACAGTCCTGCTGCTCTTTTCTGAGTAAGAATTAATGTAGCAATGGGGTAAACAAGACTTCTGAAGGCGCGGGATATTTCGGGTTACTGTACTGCACCCGTAAGCAGTGGGAACCGCTTGATGTATGAATGCCATTAAAATCCAAGCGTGGATGGGGAGCAGAAAGGTGGAGACACGTCACCCAGCCTTCCAGACGCCAGCGCAAAGGCTGCCATTCCTGGTCTTCTGGCTATTACTGCCCGCTTATTTTTTAAAAGTATTCCATAAATATTTTATCTCATTGATTCAGAAGTTTGACTGGGGGGATAATTTCAAGCAACACCGTCATATCTGCCTAAAGGAAATGGAGATCCTTCCCTCACTGCTGTATGGGGGACAGTAATCACTTGGCTTTTAGTGAGGAAAAATCGTCGCTTGCTTCAGGGGGCGGGTAAAAATGCTGGGTAAAATAAATGGCCCCATGTTATCTTTATATTGTAACTTGTCTTGCGTTACTGGCTGAAAAATAATTCAGATTATCTGCCTGCTGCACCCAGGAGTTGCTAAATAAATCAGTGGATGTGTGATGTCGTGTGTGTTGTATTTATTGATTGTACTGGTGATTTTAGAGACAGGGAAACAGCAGCAGTATTAATTGGCAGATTGAGAGGCTTCTTGTGCTCTTTCTGCAGCTGGACAACGTGGATGAACAGGCCGCACAGATCCGCAGGGAGCTGGACGGCAGGCTGCAGCTGGCAGAGCAAATCTCCCGGGTAGATTTTATTTCCCTCTTATCTCCACATTACTGTAATAATCATCTTAGTTTTTTGTTTTCAACTTTTTTACTGTCATAATTGTACAAATCATAGTGGATCACAGACTGGGAGAGCAGCCTGTCCACTTTCTGTCCCTGACATGGGCTGCCGAATACTAACTCGAGAGGCGGGATGCCAAAATAACATTGCCCTAGGACCATCACACCTGCTCCGCAATCTCTACAAGCAGATATGACCTATAGTAGCTAGGACCTGAAGAGGGTTTCATACCAACCGTCCCAATGGAATCTGTTTTCCAGGAGAGGAAGTATCCCAGGTTTATCTCCAGGGAAATGGAGGCGATGTACGTGGAGGAGCTGCGGGCCTCCGTGAACCTGCTCATGGCCAATCTGGAGAGCCTCCCCGTGTCCAAAGCGGGGCCGGATTTCAAGCTTCAGAAACTGAAACGTTCTCCGATAAATTCCTCCTTCCTGGACATGGTGGATGAGAATGAGGTCATGCTGTCCAAGTCTGAGGTGGTCTTGTCTTTCACCCTGGAGGTGAGTAGAGTCATGCCGCTTTTAATAAGAAGGTCCTGAACAATCTTACTAGTTTATTTAGTTTAGTTTACCTACGTCATGTAGCTCGATTGTGTTTTATTTTAGATTCCCGACTCTCGTGCAGCACGTAGGGGAGATGAGGCTTTGACTCAGTGTGTATCAATGAGCTGATGTGATTCTGAAGTACGTTTTATGGAGGCGTTTGGGAATGAGCTCAGATACGGCCTGCTGTGTTCGAGTCTGCAGATTGTGATAGTGGAAGTTCAGGGGCTGAAATCAGTGGCTCCCAACCGGATTGTGTACTGCACCATGGAAGTAGAAGGAGGAGAGAAACTGCAGACGGACCAGGCGGAGGCCTCCAGACCACAGTAAGATCTCCACACGAGGGTTGACCTTGGTTCAGATCACTTTAAGAGCTTTGTAGATGGGTTAGGCTTCCTTAAGATCTCCACACAAGGGTTAGGCTTTGACAGCATCACCTTAAGATCTTCATACATGGGTTGGGCTTGGTTTAAATATCTGTAAGAGCTTCACACAAGGTTTGGGCTTGGTGTAGATCACAGGAAGATTATCATGCACTGTTTGGGCTCAGATTACCCTGTATACATGGGCTGGACTAGGTGCATATGATTAACTGCACACATAGGGTTGGTTTTGAGCACGACTGTAAAGGCTGCAGAATGAAATATGTTTCACACTCCTTAAGAAACACAATTTTCGATAAAATATATAATATAGCAAAAGCGAACCCTCTCGTGTTTTATGTGCCTGCACACATATTGTTTTCCTGTATAAAAATAAACAAAAATACCTTAATTTGGTCAATTCCCCGCCTAATTAGCCAAAAGGATCAGTCTAATAACATCAATTGATGATTACCTTTCCAGCACATTCTTTGATATATGAGATTGATTTTTTAATGATTATGTATATGTGAGAGCAGGTGGAATGCCTCAGTATGTACCAATGTTGCCTTCCCCCTGCAGGGTTGGGGCATGAATACACCCCCCCCCCTTACTGTGTGGGTAGCTGGGGTTTGCATGTTATTCTTGGATTTCCTCTGGTTTTCTCCCATTCCAAAGACGTGCAGGTTGGTTAGTTGGCTAATTGCCTGTACTGTACGTGTGCATGTGTGTCCTGCGAGGACCTGACATAACGTGTTCCTCTGTCTCGTACGCTGTGCTGCTCAGGATGGACACCAGGCTCCCCACAAGCCAGTGCTGCGTAAACCGCTGTGTCCTAATCCAGTCCTCGGGGTCCCACAGCCAGTCCACATATTTGCTCCCTTTCAGCTCCCAGTACCTGGACTGTCTGGCAGGGAGCTGGGAGGGAACAAAGATTGCTAATATAACACCCAAATTCAAAAAAGGGGATAGAAGTAATCCAGCAAACTATAGGCCAATCAGTTTAACTAGCATTACTGGAAAAATAATGG
>JAODLC010000001.1:30894765-30912595 GCA_026781145.1 Hippopotamyrus pictus
GCTAAAACCCTGGGTTCCTTTAAATCAGAGCTAGATAAGATTTTAACAACTCTGAGCTATTAGTTAAGTTCTCTCCACACGAGCTTGATGGGCCTAATGGCCCCCTCTCGTTTGTAAATTTCTTATGTTCTTATGGACCAGCTGTGGGTCCCCAAGAACCGGACTGGAAAACTGGGATAAACAGTTTGAAGATAACTGAATAGATAGAAAAAGAAAATTAAATTCTTTATCAAAAACCATGCGTTCTGGACAATGAAAATGTGTTTATTTGATTATTTTATTTATTTTCTTAAATCATCTTATCTTTACCAAAAAAGGCATAGGAAGAAGCAGGTGAACATAATGCCTTTGTTATCTCTGCTGTTTGTGTTGTGGAGAAATGTGAGAAAAGTCCAGAATATTATTGCAAAGTCCAGATAGAGGTGAGAGTACACAAGGAAGCAAGTAATAAGTATAATTAATGTAGTATTACTCACCATTTTGTTGGTGGCTCTGCAGTAACCTCAGCCTGTATTCACTTAGTATAACCAATAAGGCAAAAGACTTAAAAATGCCACTGAGAGCGTACTGTGTATCCAACTGGTGCTGGTGTTGTCAGATCTCTGAAATTGTTCCTTCTCTAATGAGTGATTTATTGCCTACCCTGCCAAAGTCTCCTGTTTACAGACAGTACTCACCTAGAGTCACACGCTACCCTGTTCCCAGTACTGCCTGGACTCCGTGTTACTTACCTATTAAGATAATTGTGTACCTAGTGGGTCTCCCTGCTTGGGGCCTTCAGGGTTCACTGTTTGAGACCAGTGGTGCGAGAATACTGCAGGTGGGTGGGGTTTGGGGGGGGGGTCCAGAGAGCTTTGCAGGTCTATTGAATGAGTTTGCAGTCTGATGCATATTCCTACAATCTTTATTGTTACTCTGGCACCACCTTAATACCTCAAAGAATAAAAGTCTGTAAACAATACAATACATGTATACAGATAAATATTTTTATTTACCGTTTTTCATTAAACTGATACTGTGCACAAGAGAAATCTGACATATACCAGGAAAAGACACTAATTTTAGCTTGTTTGTGCAATTCTCTTTTATTACAGTTGTCATAACAAAAGCAAAATACATGTTTTAATAAGAAATTAGCATAATGAAAAGACTTGCTATCTATGCATTTAGTAAGGACATGCTATTTACAACAGACTACCAGATATCGACACTTTAATGCACAGAGGCTGGGTCTTACGTAACCGTAGCGATACCCTTGACGACTGTCTGGTTGATCCGTACTGCATCCAGGATGGGGGGCCAGCCGGCGTGACTGAGCGGGGGCTACTCTGCCTGCGTGTTTCCTGCGTCCCGGCCTCCCAGTCACCCTCACTGACCCCTCGTCAGTCATTACTGCACAGGGGGATGAATCTGAAAGGGTTAGCATGCTAACTCCCAGGTGCCGCTATAGGTAAAGGAAAAAAATGTCTGATATACGGAATATTTCGGAATTATATAACTAGAAAGGACAGATTTAATTGCCTCAATGCAGTTTGTGTCTTTAAAGTAATAACTGTCACTTATTAACCATATATGTGTAATGTGTTCGCACGCACGCACACACATACAGATTAGGCATCGATATCTTTGTGGGAACCGTCCATTCATTTCTATGGGGATAAACTCTACTGGCATCTGTGACGACCCTAATCCTACCCAGCCCAAACTTTAATCAAAGTGACGTTAGTAACCAAACAAAATATGACTTTTGACATTTTTAGGTTTTTGATTGCTATTACTATTTTTTGTTATAAAATAGTCCCCAGCAGGGCAAAATAACAGGTTTTTTGTTGTATTTTGGTGACATTTGATCCCCACCATACAATACATACACGAGCACACAGACACAGGAACTGGGAACCCAGGAGCTGAGAGGCTATCTACTGTGCCACCAAATTGTAAAATATATGCAATAAAAAATCCTCTGTGAGGATAAATATTAAGCAAATATAAGTATTTTTCCTGCTAGTTGCTCCTCCAAAATATAGATGTCATGCTTTAGTGTATAACTTCCAGGGTTACGTGGCATCATGGTCGAAGTCCTTATTTGATCAGTATGGTCCTGTAAAGGCATTAGTAATATCCATATTAATCGATATTTCAAATGAAAACAACAGGAAGTCATAGAGTGAAGATGCCTGGATGATGAACCAAATTCTGTGGTCAAGGGAAAAAATGCATGATAAAGATTCACTTAGCACCTGTAAAGAGCATAGCCCATCGTCTTTTCATTCCCTGGAGCTTATTTCACTTTGAATGATGGCCCTCAGTGATTGATGGTCAGTTCAGTTAGTATAACGAGGTCAGCATAAAGAATCATTATGTCCATTTTGCCTGTCAACTGGACCTTTCATTAGTCATAATCCAGAATTACCAAACTGGTATGGCAGCATTATGTTAGTGGGAAGGGGGGTATGGACTTGGTCCACCTTCCATTACACAGTAAAGGCCTGCGTGTGAAAGTCGACAGTTAAATAACAGGTTGGCATACTGTAAATATGCATGCTGCCGCTTTCAGCAAAAACACCTTCTGTGTAACTGAGGCTTAAACCACACAGACACCCACAGCCTCTGCTGCTGGAACATGCCCCCTGGACCATGAATAGAAGGAGTGGGATCAACTCCATGTTTCTAGTGCTGTGGTATTCCTCACCAGTGGGCCTACATGCACTTATCAGCTGTTGCCGTTGGCTGGGGGGGTGCATCAGAGTGGGGGAAGCCTCACCACCTGTCCTGGTTCCCAGGTTCCTGGAGGAGCAGGATGCTGGGAAGGTCACAGCTGTGTTTTACCCTACTGGAGGAGGCGGACAGAGACTCCGCCTTCAACCAGATGCCGCTGCTTCCCAGCAAGGTGTAAAGTCTTTGCCAAGTCTGACATTTTGGCATTTGTCCTACTGAAGGGAATATGCCATAGAAGTGTTTGGGGGGGGGGGGGGCTCCACCAATTTCATTGATGCCAATCAAACAACCAACAAAGGCAGTGTTTCCAAAGTACTTTTCTGTTCTACTGAATTCATGGATAATTTGCTTTGCTACCCAGGTTTTTAGTGATGGCAACCACGCAATTGTTCTGTTGCCTTGGCAACTCAAACATTCCACCATTTGCTTTCATGTTCTTTCCTACCCACCCAAAAGTGCTGCAGGATTTTTTAGGATTCTTTGGACCTCCGTGCTTTATTGGTGAGCAACTTTACAATGCAGTGGGGTTCTGTCCTTGGTCACTGGGGCTGAGAATGCAGTTTGTCAAAGGGATAACCAGCCATCAGACGGCAGCACGTGGGGAATCTTCTTCAATGTCACTGTACGCATTTTTAGTAAATGGCAGGCAAAGGGGAACATTGAGCCGTATTCTCATGTGTAATTTTGCAGCAGTACAGCTCTGTGTTTCGCCTATGTCTAGGTTTTGTGTGCTTGCAGTCCCACATAAAATGATGGGCTCTGTCTGCTTCCGTCCATCCTTTCTGAAGAGAAGGTGTGGAAGTCTGACATTGTGATTTTGCAGGTGGGGCACCCAGGGGGACTTCACGACGACTTACGCCCTGCCTGTCGTCAAGGTGAAGCTCTTCACGGAGAGCACAGGCGTCTTGGCCCTTGAAGACAAGGAGCTAGGCAGGGTGAGGGAGACCCGCCGGCAATTGATTGCCAAAAACAATTGCATAAGATCTAAACATTCAGTATTTAGTTAGCCTATCAATAAATCATATTGTTTTAATTCGCATGAGTTAAGACAATAATAAATATTGCTGTATTGTAATAAATTACTTATTACATAGTAACATATATATTTCTTTTATTTATTGATACACAAGATGTACAGATGGCTTTCTAACATTCCTGAGGCACGTGTTGTTAACTGATGTCCGTTATCACGCTTGTGATTAGTGGGAACAATATCGCAAGTGTTTCTCTGTTTTGAAAAAAGATCCGGTCTCCAGCACTGAGGCGCGTTCATTTTTAGCCCTGGGGTCTGTATTGGCCGTTGTAAAGCAATTACCCTGCCCTTATGTCAGTGAGTGTTTGCGGACAGTGCAGCAGTGTAAACTGGGTGGGCCGCGCCCCGACTATCCCACCCGCCCTCTCAAAGCGGCCCTCGCTCTGCTCTACCTGGCAGGTGGTACTGCACCCCACCACCAACAGCCCCAGAACGACAGAGCTGCACAAGATGGCGGTACCAAAGAACAGCCCGGACACAGATCTGAGAATCAAACTGGCCGTGCGCATGGACAAGCCCCCCAACATGAAGCACAGCGGGTACGGGATCTGGGAGGTGGGGGCTAGGGGATTCCTACCTTGCCAAGAATCACTGCCTTTTTAACCGAAATGGCACCAATAGAGTTACCATCGGGAAGTGGGGTAAACCAGTGAGCTTAAGCCAGCACTGTGGGGCTTGTGTCCTCATATCCCTTCGGAAGCAGCCTGCCCTGCTGACACATGCAATCCTGATGTTCGACATCTGCAGAAACACGTCACTTTGCACTGACCTAGTAGCCAGCAAGCCCCGTATAGCCCTCCACAGAGATGGAAACCATGACTACTGCAGTTTGGCTACAAAAATTTCAAACAGGACATGATTCAGCTGAAATCCTGTTCCTTACAGCACGAACTTGTGACTTAAGTCAACAGAGGCTCTGCTCTATTTATTTAAGAGAACAATTCATAGTTCATCTCCCTGGATCCATGCAGAGCTCAGAGATTGGGTGTCCTCAACATGCATCCCCAATTCCGAGTGTGTTTTTCAGTGACCATAGAATTATAATGAAATTCTAAGAGCTCTGGGGCTATTTACAGTCTGCCTTTATAGATATTATAGAAAATAAGAAAAATGTGCCTAGAGCTGTCGATTAATCTTTTAATATCTGTTTCATAGTTATTTTAAGATCCAGAAATCCTCCAAAGGATGAGAGGGTGAGCCGGTGAACATTTGTGGTGGAGTGTCTGATGAAGTGGCCTGGAGATCACTGCTCTGACCGCATTGCACTGTAGTCATGTTTAGCAACTGTGGATGCAGTAGGGTGACAGCGCCCCCTGCCGTTCAGAGTTAGATCGTTAGAATGGGAAATCTCAGTCTTAAAATGTGCTATTTCTGAGTGACAGTATGCAAAATGAATTTTATAATCAGCCATTTATTTGTGGTGTTTGTATAATGCTTCATATTTCATCTGAGGATATGGCAAAGCAAAACTAATATTTTCATGCGTGGATTTGGTGCACTATTTTCTTAAGGCACTGGGAATTGTAATTATTTTTTAATGATTGTCATAATTAAATTCGCAGTTTAACTATAAGTATACTACTCCAGGAATAAGTATACATGAATTAAAAGTAGTTCGGTCTTTTTACCGCCCTTAAGATTTTTCCTGTCATATTTCACTTTAATGATTACTCCAGTAGGGGGCAGTATAGTCAATGATTTTAATACTCCGTGTCCTCCGTACTATATCTAAGATAACTAATCAGTGCAAAACATTATTGCCTTTGTACTGAATTTTAATATGCTATTTTAAAATACTCAGAATGTGGCTGTGAGCTCTGATAAACTTTTTTTAAATTATAAAGTACTTATTCAATCTGTCTGCATATTATAGAAATAGGGGCATCGGCGGGAAATGGATACTCTGGCTGATATAGGGGGCCCAACATTTGACAGGGGCCCTCGATAACGTCAAATTAGATGTAAAATCACGGAGAGGCGCCAAGTTGATGTTTTGCCATGGGCTCAGAGTTTCTCGTTACGAAGAAATATGCAAGTTTAAAAGTTTGTAAATCAGACTTCATTTAAAATAGACTGAAATGCTAAGTGAATGTTTTAATGTGTAGATTAAATGTCCCTCATACAGGGGTTTGAAGATGAAGTGCATTGAAAATGAATAACATATGATCAGCATTTGATAACATTCTATGTTGTTATAGAATTAAGGTTCCACTCAAGTAGTACGTACTCTTCAGGAGGGCAGAGTCCCCCACGCACAAGCCGCCCTGCTGTGCATTCAGATGCTGCTCTGAGCAGGACTGGCCAGAGATTCCATCCTACCACAATGAATGGTAATGAACAGTGAGGAGGTCCCTAATTGGCCAAAGTGTCAGATTTTAATTACCTTCTCAATTGACCTCACAAGTGGCTGGAGGAACGACGCTTAGAAGCTGAAACCAGACTATCTGCTGGGGTGCCGGGATGGTACGGACGCTCACGTCAGCCTGACATGCTAGAAACCATGTTTTGGCTCTTCAACAGGCCACACACCTGAGGATCCCCCAAGCTCTGCCATGGGGTGGCTGGGAGGGGGGGGGGTCTCGTGGTGGGGGTAAGGGAGGAGGAATTTTCAGGTTGAGTGCTTGCTGTTAAAGAAGCCATCTGTTGATCAGAGGTGGGAAGGGAGAGCCTCTCTCGCTGCTTTTCAGGCTCCCTTTCAGCCCGTCTCCGTCTCCGTGGCCCGCTAACGGTGCCAGAACCCTCATTAGGCAGAGAAGCAATGGCGCTAGACGGCGAGGAAGGAGGAAGGACTCGTCGACAATGGGGGGAGCGGGGAGCTTTAATTGCGGATCGCCCTCCAGTCCCTCAAACATAATGTTGTTTCATATGTCCAGCGCTATTCAGGAGCGCCTGGCCCCCCTGCTCTCCTCCGCTTGGAGCGGCGCTCATGCAAAAGTCTCACTGTAATTGTGCGCATTCCTCTTCTTAATTCCAGTAGAAGGCAGAGTGGAAGCAAAGGAGAGGGACGATTAGCACATCAAGCCTCAATTACAGTAACAGCTGAAAAACAATTAGGCTGGCACCAGATACTAGGATTAAGACCAAAATCATCCCAGTGCATCTCTGTAAGGTTTCGTTTATCTGTGTGTGTACTCTTCGCATGGTTATGTTAGTGGCCGTTAAATACTTCACCAGTGTTACACATTACTTTGAATTACTGAGTAGTATTGTAATTTGAGTATTATGCCTGCAGTGTGTATAGGCAGTCCTGCATAAAATTTTGACTCACTTTAGGGACTTGAAATATTGTTTTTCGTGTCAGTGAAATGATTCAAGCAGAATGTGTGTTTTAGTGTCAAACTGGTCTACCCCATGTGAATTTTGCCATCTTGGGCACAATGGCCGTTCCTCTTACCCTGTAATTTTAGGAGACCATGTTCAAAAATTCGCCATTAGTTTTTTTTTCTGCCCGTTGTTTTGTACTTACTGCTAATTCTGCAGTTTATATTCTTTTGTTTTTTCAGCATTTCTATGAGCAGCTAAGTGCATTTTTCTAAAACAAATTATTTCTATATTTCGTCGGGGGCTGGTTGGCTACGTGCCGGCAAACGTGCATAATCGAGTTAGTTTAAGACTTTAAGTGATGCAGGACGTAATTTAGGGGGAAAATCGAGGTTCCCACTAGGGGGCACTGCTATTTTAAAATAAAGTTTTTAGAAGTTCAAGTTCGGGCTTTTTATAATTAATTGGAAAAATATATATTTTGATAATTTTTCTGTTTAGCTACTTACACTAGTTTTATCTGGAATAGAAGTGCTTTAAAGCAGTATACATAACTAAATGTGCACGTGCAACTCCCACTCACCTCTGTACTGGATTGGATAGATGGATGGATGGATATGAAAGATACTGTCCTGGAATTCCAATAATAAATATGCTCCTAGTTCCTTAGTAACTTAGAAGGCAAGTTCGATAGCTTCAGCAGCTCTCTCAACCCGCGAGACACTAACCAAGTTAACGGAGTAGAAAATGGGCGGATCGTGGAAGATCAGATCAAATACCAAAATGTACCAGACGATCTATCAGGCAGCTGATCGATCAGTTCTAGGCTTCTTTGAAATGTTTTACTAATTGTGAAATTTGTAAGAAATTGATGGTATGGTAACATTTAATATATAGTTAGATTTAATAGCGAAACGAAACAAACAAAAAAAAAGACATTTACGGTCACAGGTGTCGGTGGCCTCTAAAACATAATCATGTCAATTTGGTGGTTTGATCTTTTGAACGAAGACTTTTTAAAAAACGACATAAAGCGGAGAGCGAGTGAATGTGGAAGGAATGCGCCCCGCCGACGACTCCTATTATGCCGCCAGTAGCGGAGGTGCGGCGCATCGCCTGGAAAGTGCCCGCGGCGGTGAGGTCCCATTGGCTCCCCAGTCCACGGCCGCCGGGCCGCCGAGGGACGTCTATTGTTGTCACCTAAATGGGATCATGAGTGCCTGAAAGGTGTTTGAGAAGGAACTGAAAATCATTTTCACAAGTGGCTGATTACTTCTGCCACATGTTAACCCAACTCCAGCAGAATGGTCCAAATTGCACAGACGGCATTTATTGCTCTTTCAACCTTGACAGGGAGCTTTTATCGCACGGGGTACCCTCCCACACGCCCCCCCATAGCCCCTTCAATAAAGCGCCTCAGCATGTATTGATTTCTCTCCCGCTCCCGTAATGTGCGCACATATTTTGTATTGTTTGATTTGCGAGAATGGCCCACTGATTATGGCGCGCCAGATTGCTTCATCTTTCACATGTTCTTGCTATTTTGATGCTTGAAAGAAGGAAGCTGAGAGATAAATAAGGATATTAATATAGACCTAACTTAATAAGTTTCTCCCTCATCATAGGTGTTGCTCGTTCTCTTTTTCCAAAGCTTTGTGTCAGTTCGGCTATAATAATGGCCGGCAGTCTATAGTGATTTTTACAGTGTTTTACTGATACGGTTCATATAGAGAGAAACTGGGCAAAAAGTATTTATCCTATTTAAACTAATTAAAAAAGACATACAACAGTAACATAATACTAACAACAATAATAATAATAAAATAATAATAAATAACAATAATAATAAATAATAATAATAATAATAATTAAATAATAATAATATTTATTATTATTATTATCATTATTATTATTATTACTATTTATTAATAATAATACTTGAAATTAACTTACTCTGTTTTAAGATGAAATTACTGTAATTGCTGCCTTCTTTCGTTACATTTATGTTTATTTTTGGGACTCATATCTAGCTTAATCCGTCATCGGGGCTGGGTGTTCTATGCGCGCGTGCGGTGTCCCGTCTTGAGCGCCCCCCGCCTTCGCTGTCCGCTTTCAGGTGTCAGTGCCTGATTATCCGCACGTTTTCTTTCCCGGGCTCTGCTACCTTGACTCACCTACCATCCATCCCCCTCCCCGGTTAGGTAATCTTCAAGATCATCGTCCAGTATAAGTACACATATTCATGGTGTGTTTACAAGCCTTGATTAATGGCATCGCTGGACAGCAAAACATGTAATTCAATATTTACCAAATTAAGTTTTGGGTTCAGTTTCTTCCACTGGTAATTCCATTTTTTCCCGAATTGAAAAATTCTGTTATTCTGTGATTAGATTTAAATTTTTATTTTTCACAATTATAATTTCAAGGTTTTTGTGTAATTAAAGTATGCCATTCAGTCATAAGTGGCACCGCATTCTGACATGTAAATATTCGTTTCTTTTCAATAAAAGGTATCTCTATGCTCGTGGACAAAGAACATGGAAGCGCTGGAAAAGGCGATATTTTATACTTGTACAGGTTAGTAAATTCATCGTTTTTTTTTCCTACCAGTTATAAAAGAGATGTTTCAAAAATGAAATATTACCATTAAACTTATTTTGAAATTTTATTAATTAAAACAATTTCCGGCTCTATTATTATATGATCTTGAAATAAATCTAACCGAATGTAATTCATAAACCTAAAAGTACTATATACATATAACAGCTTCTTTTCAGTCAAAAAAAAGTGGTGTGTGTGTGTGTGTGTGTGAAATAGAGGGGGAGAGAGAGGAAGAAAGAGTGGTTTCCTTTCTTTCCTAGCCCTGAAATGCACTGTTTCTGCCATTTTGGGACCCACTCTGCAGTCTCAGGTGTGTCGTGTTGTGCGCTGTGGTGCAGGTCAGCCAGTACACGTTTGCCATGTGTAGCTACCGGGAAAAAAAGGCAGAGCCCCATGAACTAATGCAGCTGGACGGTTACACAGTGGACTATGCTGAAGCCCACCCAGGTACGGCACTGGCGGCTCCCCCTGCCACATCCGCACGCCTCACTCCTTACGGCCGGGAGGGGACTTTGTCTGAGGCCGGGCTTTTCAAATCTGGACCTCAATTCCAAATCCAGGCCTTGTTTTCAGTTCTCCAAGATAGTTAGTTTAATAATTACTGTATCTGATTGGCCACAAAGGCTTCACTGGAAAATCAGCAGTGCTCAGACCTTGAGGATTTGAGCAGCTCTGATCTAGCATCTTGGTATGGATTTCCTTTCTCTCTTTCTTTCTCGTTATCGCAGGTCTCCAAGGTGGACGGGCATTTTTCAGGGCGGTGAGAGAAGGGGATCACGTGATGTTCGCCAGTGATCACGAGCAGGACCGTGCACTGTGGGTACAGGCCATGTACCGGGCCACGGGTCAATCCTACAAGCCGGTCCCACCCTCCCAGAACTGCAGAGGGGCAAACTGCCAGCCTGATACCCCAGCCAACTTGCTCAGTAGGTTTTCGCCTTGTCGTGTATTTATAAAAGTCCGATGCACCCAAACGCCTCAGTGCTTTATGGGTTACTTCTCAAGGCTTATGCTCTGCGCTTTGGAGGTGACCGGTACTGAAATCGTAGCCTGCTGGATTCAGCTGGTGGGTTCAGTTCATGGTTGTCAAATCTGAAGATGGAGCCAGAACCACAATCAGGCCTTGTATTCAGTTCTCCCAGATAGTTAGTTGAATAATTACTGTTTCTGATTGGCCACAGAGGCTTCATTGGAAAGTCAGCAGTGCTCGGACCTTGAGGGCCGTGATTTGAACAGGACCACAATCAGGGAATGCTGTCAGCATGAAGCTCGGGAGATAGTGTAAATCTGTTGAGCATGCATCTGCCATTCTCTGGGGGCCTGGGATTCTGGCTGTGCAGACAGTCCATTCAAAGAACATGCATCTGCCAAACATGCTGCTAAGCAACTGCTTTTCTGACTGCACAGATGTTGCATACAGAGTACAGCCTGTGCATCTAGTAACTGCAAAGGTATAAGCCTGCACAGTCACAGACTCTCATCCCTGTAAACTGCCCGAACAGCTGAACAGATCAGAGGTAAAGGATGCTGGGAAATGGGAAATGGTGCCATGTGACCTGGGGGGTGGGGCATGGAATGACAGGTTTATGGGGGCGGGGTCTCCCTTTTCAGGGTTTACGGGTTCTGGGCAGACATGGGATTAACCTCACACAATGCCGAGAGGAGACGTGAAACACTCCCACTCTTCTCACAAACAAGGTCCAGGTGCAGTGAATCAGCAGGAATAAACCCAGTCACCTGACTCTCTCTCTCTCTCTCGAGGTGGCCACACCCCACCCTCCTCACAGATCACGTCAATCATTGACTCCCGGTCACTGAGAGTCTGCCATTCATGAGTACATCCCTGCTCTCTGCTGTCAGCATCTGGAGCAAGGTGCACCTTGAAGGCTTTTTTTACCGTAACAGAGTACAGCTACACTAGTGTCCAAAATTGTGGAAACATCTAGCATTTTTTGCATTGCACTTTAAAAAAATCCCGCACAAATATTGGCAGTGATATTTATAAACAATCAAAGAACGTTACAAATAGCATACATTGCACCGTTAAATAAGTAACTGGAGTAGCAGTTTATAAAGTTCTTCTGTAAAACACAGACTTCAGGTTGTATGTCGTATGACAGCGGCTCATTTTCTTACAGCTTTCCGGAAAGTTTACAAAGAAATCACCATCCAAAAGATGTTACGTCTCCATATTGCCGCACTGTGATTGATGCAACATGAACTGTAGTGAAATGCGAGCAGTTAATAATAATTTTTCCAGTTTTAACACAGAAGTCTGTTTAATTGCATTGACATCATTTGACTTGCAAACTCTGTTTTGTTATAATTTGATGTGATTGTTTTGATTTTATAGTATTGACCTTCTTCCTTCCAACTTTCCCATCATTGTATGACCCCAATATTAAAATGTCCTCCTCTGGTGTCACGCTGTGGTAGTGGGGTGGGGTTTGACTTCCCCAGTTTGAAGCAGACGGAGGTCCTTTCTGTCCTCATCTGCGTCTTGGAGCGTGATGCTCGCTGGAGCAGCAGCTAGTGAAACCTGCCTGTACCTGTGACACGCCCCCCCCCCCCCAGCCCAGTCTCGCTCTCTCCGCATTTGAGGCCTGTCACACCCACCGGTCACCTCGCCGACGACTGTCACATGGATGTGATGGCTGCCGTGATGACGGAGATAGAGCCTGCACTCCTGTCTTCAGCTCACGAGGCCGTGACTCTCCTTCCAGTCCGATTAAATAACCCTCCTCCGTCTGCTCACCAGGAGTTGGAACTGCCATGGATCGATACGATTCCTCTATGTGCCCGATAATGTGAATATTACACGCCCCCCCCCCCCGATGATCAATGTCTGTCTCCCCAGCCCTCTTATCGGATTTAAACCTGTGCAGTCATGGTCTGTTTCCCAGCTTCCCAGTGCTGCTTCAGCTTCATTCTGCTTTTTTAAAGACAGTCGCATAATATGATGCTGCTCTTAAATGACTGTCAGCTGACAAGTCTCTTAAAATGGCCTGAAAAGGATTCCTCTTTTATGTCAGACTGCCAGGTGCAGCTTGTGAGATGGGCTTATTTGAGTGTGCTCCAGACAGTGACTTCACAGCCAACTATGGTATCAGTCCCCCCCGCCCCCCCCCACTTTTTTTTTTTTTTAAAGTAGTACGAAATGGCAAGTCAACAAACAAATCTCATTCTACACTACTGGCCAGAATTGTGGAAACACCTAGTATTTTTGGCCTTATGCTTTAAAAATTACTACACAAATATTGGCAGTAATGTTTATAAACAATCAAATAATGGTATAAATATCATACATTGGACGATTCGATAAGTAACCAGAGCAACAGTTGAATAAAGTTCTGCAGTCTCTAAAAATTGGAAGTGTTTCCACGATTTTGGCCACCGGTGTAGATGTTCCACGCCATGTGGCGTCTTTCGCCCGTATTTTCATTAGCGTGTGCACAGACACTTACTAATGTCTGCATTTCAGTCTTTGTGGGTATTCCCTCGTGATAGACAGTGAGTGACACACCGGATACAGCAAAAACATCCACGATTATCAGTTTGTCTGGAACAGGTTTGTTACTCACTGTTTAAAGAAAGGAAGCCCCCTCAGGGTCGCACTCCCACACACGCTCCCCTTTGCTTGATTAGTGAGCCTGGTAGTGGTGGTGGGGGGGGGGTTCTGCCTGTGTTTGCCAGTTACCTACAGCCTCTTCAAAGAGAATTTGCAGGATGCGGGACACAGGGAGTTATTGATTCATTTAATTTCTTGCGTTGATATGTGTAAGTAGTGTTTTTTTTGGCGGGGGTGGGGGGGGCTTGTGGGTAAGGCCAGAAATCTCTGGGGACTTGTGATTGGGGGGAGTGGGTGCGATGGATGATGCCAGAGGTGTCGGCTTAAGATTTCGCGTCTTTTGTAGCAGTTTCCATGCGAGCATGCATGCCCTGCGTTTCTGAGTCTTACGCTGAGCTGCTCAGAATGAGACCCAAGTCCATCCAAACAGCACATTCAGATAATTACTGTTTCTCCACTTGACAAAAAACATCCTTTATAAAGGGACACATTATCTGCAAAACACAAGATTCATATGTACATGGAGAGGAGAGTTTTTTGTGTATTCAAACACATAAATTCGGTGGGTGGTCGATGATGGGACGTCCCTGGGCTGACTCTGTGTGCTGGTGTTTTCCGTTTCGCCTTCTGGAAGGTGTGGACCGCTCCCAGAGGCAGGCCGTGGACGAGCTGATTTCCGCGGCACCGCACCTGTCTGATCACGCCTCTCTCTTCGTTGTGCTGCAGAAATGCACACTGCAGCATCGCATGAGCGACTCCTTCTCCTGCCTGGTGAGTCTGAAGACAAAGCCCCCCCATCCCACCCCATCCCGTGCCATTTGTGACACAAGGCTGCTGGCACAAAGACAGACACGTGTTGCACATTAAAAGGAAGTTGAGAAACACCTAGGAACCGCAGTGAACCTTCTCTGCTGCGTCATGCTCTTTGGCCGTAACACTTTTGTCTGCTTTGGAGGTCCTACCAATGCAGTCTGTCCCAGATTTCATTTAGAGGGAAGTATCTCCCTACTGGCAGGAACAGCAGTATCCCCAAAAGGGAAGGCAGAGCAAAGGTGAGGAGAGATCGTGACCCATCGCAACCGTGACCCATCGTACTCGTGACCAATTACACTCTTCTCAGCGACTCCGAAATTGAATCCATTCTGTGTAGGCTGGCGTCCGTCGTAAGCGTCATTTCGGACCCCTGGGGGATCCAGATGAGGTCCGGCACCCAGTGCAGATGGCTGGTCAGAGCGGACCTCGATTCCCGTGCTTTTCCGGGGGGAGAGCAATCAGGGACGCCCCGCCTCCAGGCCCTCAAGCGCAGCCTAGAACACATTGCCGGTCTCCGGTTTTCAACCTCCTGAATGGCAGCCTCATCATTTAGTCTCTCCAGACAGTGAAATTCCTACCATCTCTATAAATCATGAAAAATATGCTATATATATTGAGAGAGTCTGCGTGTATATGTGAATATCCAGGATGCTGGGCCACTGTGTCACTCTAAGGGGGGTGGGGGGGGTCACACAATTCACCCCACCACTTGTCCCCTGCTTGACATCAAATAAAGAATTAGGCTGCAGAGTCAGGCTCCTCCGTGATGTAATTACTGTCCCGCCGCTGTTCCTTCAGCCTGCTAATAACGCCGTCGCTCCGTTAGGCACTGCCGTGCTTTTCTCCCCCCGACGCGGGTTACGATTAAGAGCCCATTAATTTATAAATAACACGCTGGAGTGCTGGAAATAGGAGAGACCTGTTTTTACAAAGCGGCGCACGCAGGAGGCGAAGCTGTAAGAAATAATGTAAAAATATATCATATATTTTGGCCCGCTCCTGCAGTGGAGTCAGATAGCACCACGCTCAGAGAGGCGAGACGTTTAATTATTAAGCCATGTGAAGTCAGAACAGCGCGACTTTCAAAACACTTTTAATCGTTTAAAAATGCTGCCAGGCAGTTAACTTCGGGGGTTTGCTGTTCTATTGGGGGTGACCTTTCTTAAAAAAGAGAGGGGACGAGAGAGGGGGACAGAGAGAGAGAGAGAAGCATCGCCGGCAAGGACTTTTGTTCTCCGCTCCCCCTTCGCATTGTCACATCAGTCAGTTTCTCACGTTTTCTGACGGCTCTTTCTTTGTGCTGCTGGGCGCGCTCAGGAGCGCCCCGATGAAGCGCTGCTTGGGAGAGGCCCCCGTCGACACGGAGGGGCACGTTCGTTAGCGATAACAAGGCAGTCGGCTCGTTAATGGGGCAGCCATCGCCAAGACATTTCTGGCCATCTGTTTGTCACTGTGGAACATCTTGTCGGCTTCTGCTGTGCGGCAGGCAGTACTTGTGAATGCGGCGTAGTGCAATATTAATAGATCGGAGACGGAGACAGAGGGACAAATGGGGGGCTGGGGGGGGGGATTTGGAGAGTCGTGTCATTGTGAATCTGGCTTTTTTTTTTTCCTTCTTTCCTGTCTGTCCTTTTCGTCGGGGCTGCTTCTCCTCGTCGCGGTCCCAGCTGATCTTGCCCGATCACTTCCGCACGCCGCACCGGACCATTTTGCCGGCCTGCCTGGGGGCCCCGGGCAGTCGGCCCCGCAGACGTGATAATTTGCGAATGTTCCTTTTGGGAGGCGACTTAATTAGGCCCATAAAACTCGTGCCCAATTTAGATATCATGTGATGCACAAACACGCTAATTGACTGCAACAAGATTTCAAATTACTATACACCATCTGCAGCATTGTAATATTTCTGGATTTGAATTAATTGTTAGTAATTAACCTTACACTACCTTTGTTTAGCTGGTTAAAATAGATTAATATTGTCTTTAGCAACAAGTTGTTGTGATATAAGCTGGTCTGTTCATTATTGATATTAACTGAATTTTTTAATACATTTTTAATATATGTTCTTTTGCTGATTTGTGTTTTTTTTTTTTGAAGAATTCAGAGCCTCTGTTCCCATTTTTTTTTGCTTTTTTCCCGAAGCTCTCAGGTTTCTCTCATGCTTCAAACACACACGACTTAGGTGATGTCAGCACGGACATGTGAACAAACGTCACGCAGAGCTGCTGTACATCCAGGATGTTACCCTCCTTTCGTTGTACATTTCCTGGCCTCAGTTTTTCACTTATCAAAGAAGGAAGGATGTGATGTTTTTAATAAGGAGTATTTGAACAAGCCATTAACAATGTAACAATGTATTAACAATTGTAACAATGTAACCTACAGTACCTGGCTTTGTGTCGCGTCAACAGGGCTGGTTCAGCCCTGGGCAGGTATTCGTGCTGGACGAGTACTGTGCCCGGTACGGCGTGAGGGGGTGCCATCGCCACCTCAGCTACCTGAGGGACCTGATGGAGTATTCCGAGAAGAACACCCTCATCGACCCCACCCTCCTACACTACAGCTACGCCTTCTGCGCCTCCCACACCCACGGCAACAGGTAGGGCTCCTGGCAAAGGGTGGCTAACGGCCGTGTAGCCAGGAAGGCTGGCACAGCTCATATCTTAAGCAGGAACCCAGTGACAGATGGCACAGTTAAACAATGCAATTAACAATCTGTCTGAAAGCAGCACCTTGTCACAGGAGCAGTACAGCATGGTGACTGTACAGAAGAACCAGTTTTTTGTAAGCCGTTTATGGGAAATATTAAATGTACCATTTAGTAGAATTGTTTCTGAAGATTTCTGGAACCACTAAGATGAAAGGTGAAGGAATTTCACATCTTTTATGTATTATTAAAACGTAAACCGACAAGTAAATAAATAACTGCACGTCCATGTGAAGTTTTACCCAGTTAAAGGTGTAGTTTTGAGGTTATGGATACTTTCCGAATGTTTACTCCCGAGGTGTGTGGACCTCCAGGTTGAATCTTCAGGTGTGTCAGGTGGGATTTGAGCTTTCTGGCCACCAGCCATGTCATGTTGGCTTATCTCACTCTTGGAATTGCATCCAAACTGAATGTCACTTTCAGGGGGGGGGGACAGCAACACTGCCCCTGTATTTCTGCCGCTTGGTAATTAAAATGACATTTCCACACAATGGAATTAATTATTTGTGATTCATTCTGCTGTGTTGGATCCCTTTGTTGTTATAAAAACTGTCTTGTGGGTTTTATGTAGCAGTTTCTGTGTGTAACAAATATAAGACTAGACTGGATCACTGTTTCAGTAAATGCACATTGACATATACTTAGTAATTTTAGATATTTATAAGACATTTGTTTCACATTTAATAAAAGTGTATTTCTTTAGCACTCATGGTGAGTTTAGATTGTGCATAATATGATTGATTAGCTTAGGGCCCCTAATAACTGTTTATGTCACCCAAGTGCCTCCCGTTTAAGTCATCAAGCAACCACTTATCTAAAATAGCCTCTTTTTGACTTTCTGTATGTTGAATTCAGATGTCTGTGCTTGTGTCTGTTGGGTAATTGAAGCAATTAGGGAAAGTAACGATTAGACCCGCTACCTAATCACCACCTGTAAATGTGGACAATTACTCCAACTGGCTTTTTGTCAGTCGGCTCTCATTTGAATAATTAAATTCTGCTGGGTGTGAACAGGGCGTGTAAATACACTGTGGGGGAGTGGGGGGGGGGCTGCTTACAGTCTGGATATGGCCTAACGGGGGTGCTGGGATTGTACCCTAACTATATCAGAGAGGAAATGGAGCCTGTGTGT
>JAODLC010000001.1:30923926-30948980 GCA_026781145.1 Hippopotamyrus pictus
AATGATTTTGTGTCATATCTGTGATTTCTTTTATGAACTACATAGGAAAACAACTGACAGAACATCCTCCAACAGTAATGATTCCATATTTTTTGCCAGGGGTTGTACTCAACTGGAGTCCCTTATAAAAAGTATTTGTATGTTTGCTGCAAATTCGATGCCATTTCATATATTATATAATATGTAAACTGTCATTTTCCTTTGAATGTAATTACATCCATTGTTGCTATTCTCAGCGTAAGCAGCAACCTGGGTAAAGAGCAGCTCCTGCCTCATTACACGCGTTCTGTGATTTATTTTTAAAATTCATCAAAAGAAGAGTAACAGACTCGGCCCAGCAGTGATGGTCCTGTCGTATGTGGTATATGAGTATTGAAGACTCATCCTGAAGTTTTTGTTGCAGGAATATACATGTCAAATATACACCATGGAATATGGCAAAACAAAATGAAGATAGTGGAATCATGGGAAATTCTTAGCTTATTAAATGTTTTCTGCAACAAATTATGTATCTAAAGCAGTCAAAATGGGTAAAATGTCATATATATGATTTAAAGTACAAGTATTTCTTAAGTTCTGTCTCTATGTTTAAATGCACTTTTCAATTGTGTTTATTAATATTTCCCCTTTCATTCATTCACGCTCCTTATTTGCCGTTAATGTGAGTTGCTGTCATGTATTTTGCAGCTTAACCAGCGGAGTTGCGAATCTAGCATTTGTCTAAATAATCCCCTCTTTTTTTCCCTGGTTGCCCCCTGCGCTCATTGAGGCACGCGAGGTATGGTACTGCACACACACCGGCTCTGCAGAGCGCCTTGCTTTCCGTCTGCTGCCGTCTCCCCATCTCCGAGCTTTTACCGTCTTCCCTTTACCATCTGTGTCTGTCAGGTCAGTGCTATTCATCCAACCCCACCCCTGCCCCACAGCTCTGCCCAGTCTCACTCCACTGTGTTCTTAGTGCGTCTGGCGGCAGCGGGGTGACGCTTTTAGCGCTGCGTTTGAGCGATGCTGAGGCCGTCACAATGAGCTGGGCCTTGAATGCCGCATCTCACCTGTTTCCATGAACGCGTCACCTTGGAGTCCATGGAATAAATCACTGTCATAAGTCTCATGGAGATGCAGTGCCGGCCACTTTGTATGACTCGTGAAATCGCTGCTCCATGTGGCGTTCTGCATGATAAACGCTACGCGCACTATTCACCGCCATAAGGTCTTTCTCTTTTGTCTTGATTGTGAAGTGAGCTGCAGAGCCCCATTGACACACAAAGCCGCGGTGAATCGCACGTCCCGCCATGACGCTGAAGGCACGTGAGCGTGTGGGAGGACAGGAAGCTGCTTTCCATCTCATGCAGCGACAGATAGATGCGTCTCTTAAAGAGGCTGCCCCCCCCCCACACCTCACCCCTATAGGGCCTCTGCTCCTACGGTTTGCTTCCATTAACCACAAATCTGTTCACGTGAGGCAATAATGAAACATTGTGCTCAGTGCCACAGTGTCAGTTTTGTCTTTAAAAGGAGGGGTGCGGCAGAGGTGCCTGGTAATTAGGGTTCTCAAGGACAGTTATGGTGGGCACAGGTGGGATGGATGTACATGTTAATTAGGGCTAGGGTTCTCAAGGACAGGTCCAGTGGAAACAGACAGGACTGAGGTGCTGGTAATTATGGTTCTCAAGGACGAGTTCGGGGGCAGTGAGGGTTCTTATGGAATGGTACGGTGTAGGCAGACAGATCTGAGGTACCTGATTGGGTTCTTAAGATAGGTTTGTTGGAGATAGGCAGGACTGAGGTGCCTGGTAATTAGGGTTCTAAAGGAAATTTATGATGGACCTGGGTGGGTCTGAGGTACCTGGTACTTAGGGTTCCCAAGGATGGGTGTGGTGGACACAGAGAGACCTCTTCTCCTTACACTGCTGGACGACCTGTGGTGACCTCAGGCCCAGCCAATACAGACGACTTTCTATCTCTTTTATAGTTTTTATGGAGAGATTGTTTGTGGAAGATGTTTCAGAAAGTCCTTAGTCATTTTTGCTGTAGTTGTGAATTTTTGTTTTGATTTTCTATTTAGTTTTAGATTATTTTTTGTTTTTTATTGTATATTTTTGTTGAATGGGTCTTTCTTACTATGTATGGCCTTTTACCCATAAAAATGTTCTAAGATAGTTGTAAAATCTTAAATTCTTAAATAATGTAATGATATTAGTTTTTCTTTTATACTAAAATCTTAAGTTACTGGATTTCTGTGTCAATGAATGTAATTTTGCCGTGTTGCTCTGAGTAGATATGGTTAGTTTTGCCACTGACTTCATGGAATACCCTGGATTCCTGGGGCTGTTCTAATGTGATCAGTAAAGGTGCCTCCCTTATAGGACCCAAGTCCCTTTGTCTGCAGCTTCATGCGCCCCCCCACTCATGCCCTTTGACCCCCGCTGTCACACCCTGCTCTCGGTGCTTTGCTCCTCCTGCTCCATTCAGAGCCCCATCTCCGTTTCTCCCAGGCTTTCTCCTGGTGGCCGGAGGTCATGGTAGAGCACGCAGAAACCTTCTGGTCCCTGTACACTGTAGACATGGACGCTGCTCTGCGGGTGCAGCCCCCGGACTCCTGGGACGGCTTCGCCCTCTTCCAGCTACTCAACAACTTCCTGCGGACTGACCGTAAGTGACCCCATGGGGTGAAGCACCCCTCCCACCCCGCTAGTCCACACTAATTAATGGAACAACAAAACAAGAGGTCTCGTTAAGCAAAAGGTCAGTGTTCATCTACACAACCAGTAGAATGATAATTACACATTGATGAAGACAATACCAGCTACTAATGTAACTGTCAGTTCAAAAATTAATCGCATATTTTCACCACTACCTTAAGAACATTTTAGAATATTGTAATTTATATCGGACACTCAATTACAGGGATAAAAGAACATTTACTTTAGCTGTTAACCACTTAGCCAACTGTTAAAATGCATTATGCCCTGTGTTTTTTTTCCCCAACTCAACAAGAGGCATGTCAAAAATGTAGTGAGATTTAATGCACACTTTGGTTTAATGATATCAGCACAATTACACAGGACACAGTGTGGTAACTGCGATCATTGTGAAACTCCAGCAGAGGTTTACTGTACGGCATTTCTTTGTGCTGTAATCATAACTGAGATCAGGAGGTCTGTGTTAACAGTAACAAAATGGTTAGAGGAGACTGGAATTAGGGTTAATGAAGCCCAGAATGGTACCTGGATCTCTGTCTCTCATTACTGGAGCATCATTATGAGCTGGGAAGTAAAGGCTCCCATTGGGCTGTGAACCAAACACCCCCCCCTTCCCCCCGACACTGTGTCACCCAGAAAAGACCCCATGTAGGTCCGCTTCTTCATCCTTCCAGGACTCCGCATCTCTCCTTGTCAGGAATGGCCTTGGTGTTCCTTTCCGGTTAGTAGCAAAGAGGATGGTTGTTATTAATTGACACACACTTATCAAAAGCATCCAAAAAGCAGCCCAAAGTTACAGTGGCAGGATGTCTTCCAGAACTCCAGCCAATAGCCTTAGGGTTGTAAACCACCGACCCTTTCCCTAAACCGGGTCACCTGCCTTGGCTGTGACTATGGAGACAGAGCCCTTTGTCCTCTTTTCTGTTTCCTCACTCGCCTCCGTTCCCCGTCTTGCCCTCCAGCTTATCTGTGCAACGGGACGTTTCACAAGCACCTGCAGAATCACTTCATGCCCTTGGTCGTGCGCTACATCGACCTAATGGAGTCTTCCATCGCCCAGTCCGTCCATCGGGGCTTTGAGCAGGAGACGTGGCAGTCAGTCAAGTAAGGCTGTTTATCCCCCTTACGCTTCATCGGGCACCTTTTGGCCTTGGTGATCTGCCTTGATTGCAGGAGAGAAACGGGAAACAGCTGCACACAGCATGTAAACGGGGCCTGAGGAATGCCATATGCAAGGGGATCTCGAAATTCATTCGTGGTGGTTGTCGCTCCCACTGCTGTTGTTTTGCTTTGAGACGTGTGATGCTTAGTTTGAGATGGATCTGCAGTTGGAGCAGAGCCTAGGAGGTAAGCTGCACAATGATTTTCCCAGGGGTGTGTGTGTGTGTGTGTGTGTGTGAGAGAGAGAGAAAGTGGATCTCAGTCTCCTCTTTGTCTCTTGCATCCTTTGTGTGTGTGTGTGTGTGTGCGTGTGTGTGTGCGTGTGCGTGTGCGTGTGCATGTGCGTGTGTGTGCGCGTGTGCGTGTTCTCCTCTCACAGGACGATAACAGAAAACCTCCCCAGCGTCCCTCTGCCCAAAGTTCCTGGCCTGCCCATCATCCTTCCCCAGCTGCCCAGCTTTTCAGCGCCCTCATGGATGGGCCCGCTGTGTGACCACAAGTGTGTACGGCTTTGGGTGGGGGGGAGGGTGTGGCAGCTTTGTCTGTGAGGGTGGCCATGGCATCGTGCTGTCTGTGGACGGGTTGCACTGTCTGGGAATCTCCTCCTCCACAGGACCAGGAAAAATGAGATGCTAACATCAGAGATAACAGTCTAAACTGTCAAACAGCTGAACAGTCAATGGGCTTTTGTGGACAGTGGTGCAATAGATACCAGAAAAATCCACCAGTATATCTGAAGACTTACCCTAGACATGTGCAGCCTTAGCTGTGCTATGATTACGAAGGACCTGGGACTCCCATGACTCTGTCTGCTTTCCTTGTGAAAATTTCTCGCCTGTAGTCGTGTAATGTTTCTGACACCCCCAGCAGAATTAGACACGCATCCCGACTGTGGAAGACAAGGACGGCCTATGGAGGGGGAGCTGAGCAGGCCTTGGTAGCCCCTAGCTGTGGCGTACAGTTCGGTATAGAGCCTCATCCCTGTCTGTGCTTGTGATTGCCTTTCCTGTATTCACCCCACTGCATGCGAGCGAGGCTTCGACACACACGGATCCCTACCAGCAAATCTGCGAGGACCACTGGAATTGGATCCATCTGTTCCTCCTTTTAGGGTTCTGCCAGTGCTCTGCCAGTGCCAGTGCTCTGTTCTGCCCTGTTCGGCCTATAGTGGCTTGAAGATTTCCATGGCATTATAACCGCATTTTGACAACCTTTAAAGGATATTTACCATGAGGTACCACCACGCAGTAAAAAAGTTGCATGTTCCTATGGCCTGAGGTTCTAGTGTGGTTCTCACAAGTCCTCCGCTGCCTTGCTGGTTGCTGGAACATCGTGTCATTAACAGAGAACCGATATGTTATGCGAACTTCCTGTGCAACTCCACGTGTAGCACTCAACCATTGTGTTTGGCTGCGATAACTTTTTCGGGAATTGGGAATTAACGACTCAGTATCACATTCTTCTGCCACGTGTTCATGCTCAATTCTCAAACCGTCCAGCATGGAGAGTGGGCTCGAGCAGCAACGTGGATTGTTTGTAATCATCTCATTTTTAACTTCTAGCTTGCAAGGAATTAATTTGGCCGAAATTTTGTGAGTATGCCGACGCCATCTTTCCCTTCCTTCACATTAAAGTCGGAGAGTATCTGCTTGTGCCGTTGGTCTACATTGTATCCAGTGTCAAGTTCACTCCAGGGGTCTCCCAGTGCCACCAGAGAATTGACTGTGTGATATCACCACCCTCCTGACTCTGGCACTTCAGTGTGGCAGCTCAATGAGGGTCCCAACTGGTTTGGGGTTGGGGGGGGGGCTCCTGTTGCCCAGTGGTTTTTTTTTCCCTTTTCCACTGAGTCGTTAGTGAAGTCTCTCCTCTCCTGCAGACCCCGGGAGTCGTGCCATTGGGAGCTGGGTGGGCTCTGAGGCTGCAATAGATAATTGGACAGGAGGGGAACCAATGTAGCGCACATTTAATTGCCCGGCACATTTGCTTAGGTAGCAATCCCCTTAAAGGCGGCAGTTGCACCCTCAGCTGGCAGCTGCTGTACATTTGGATGGTAGCGGAATGAGCTTATTTTTTTTGTCCCGCCGTAACCTGTCATAGAGACGGCAGCAGGCTGCCGGTGCGCGTCCATCTGTCTGCATAGCAAGAGCAGAGTCAAACCTGCTGGCTTCAAGCGGGATCCTCTAACGTGTCTGAACCAAGCCAACAAAACACTGCTGTTTCCATTTCTGAGCAACAAAGGCGGTTTCATTATTTCTTAAATCGCAGATTTTGAACAAGAACAACACTTAATAAGGCAATGAGGAGCGAGTGTTTGTGTCGGCTATGTTATGATATTTTAATTTGCATAAATAAGGAAGGGACATGTCATGCAGTACTCATTTCTACTAATATATGCAACAGGGTATATAATAAGAGGAAGCTAATTACATCAACGTGCTATACTCTTATATCATGGCCTTATTAAGCAATATTTGTTTTTTTTTTTATTGTGAAAACACAGGCGTCTCTCACAGCCTTACCAATAATCACAGCAATTATCCGTGTTGTTGCTGAAGTGTCCTAGTATTTCGGTCCTTTCATGGAAGTGGAATTTGTGTGTGTTTGGGTGTATGTGTGTGTGTACGTGGGTATCTTACATTGTCCTGTCATGGTGCCTTCACCCCCAGTAACGGCTCAGCAACGTCTGAGGACCTGTTCTGGAAGCTAGAAGCCCTGCAGATGTTTGTGCTGGACCTGCGGTGGCCTGAGCCAGAGTTCGCGAGGCACCTGGAACAGAGGCTCAAACTCATGGCCAGCGACATGGTGGAAGCCTGCGTCAAGAGGTCAGCTTCAGTCCTGAAGCTGGCCAATACCAGCCTCACCGTCAGTCTCTGCCCCCCTCCCCAGTCCCCCAGTCAGGAGACCTCGACCCTCTCCTGTCCTTAAAGCTTGCCTCCCCAGCCAGCATCCTCTTCCTTCACATCCTGACCCTTGACTGTAGAGAGTCGCACTCTGCTCACATCTTCAGGCTACATTTCATCGCACGGTTGGCGGGACGTTGGAACATATTATTAGTTATACTGAAGCATTGTTTGAGGATCACATTATACTAACTGTGACAATTGTTTTTGAGGCGTGAAAGAACTAACCTTCTAGACTGAACATTCATCAAATGTTCATTTGCAACCACGGTAATGTTGCTCATGTAAGGACTTACTGTGCAAAGCAGAGGGTCTGGGGAGGAAGAGACAGTGAGACTGTTTTTAATTGGTCCCTGGGGGTGACCCATTTTACATGCCCTTTTATTGTCTCTCCCAGAACAAAAGCTGCTTTCGATTCCAAGATGCAGAAGGCCGGCAAGTCGACTGACTTCCGGGTGTCCCTGTCCGTCTGCACCATGTTCAATGTGCTGATGGACGCCAAGAAGCAGTGTTCCAGACTCTGCGTGTTGGACTCCGGCCAGGAGGTACTGTATTACTGTATTATCAGAGGCTCATCTCGCCTGGTGAAACTCTACTCCAGAAAACGGTGCTTGCTAATACTGGCAGCGACATAGACGATCAGCATTCCCCGCTATCCTGTAGACTGCAGGAAATTAACCAGTGTGATTATATAGCAGGTGTTTATGAGGCAGGCCAGCATCTGGGAGGACCTCCTTAAACAAGGCATAGCCAGAACTGACATCTTCTGAAAATGAACTCAATATGGCAGTCCCACTGGCGCAGCACGATTGTGTCCCACGCTTCTGACAGTTTGGCCATAGTATCTTCTTCGTTTTTTTTAGGACAATCCAGGTCTCTGGGTTGCGATCCCACCCCTCTCTAACTGGGGGATAAAGTTTGTGAAAGGCTGAGCACGATTCCCTCGGCTCAGCACACTCCGCAAATAGCTTCTGAACCCTTTTAAGTGGCTTTGAAATCCTCCAGCATGTGACAGTCAGCCTTCTGCTGGAGAACTTTGGTCCTGCTTGTGGGCTGTTCACTCATGAACACCTGCAGACCATTTGCTACCAGTGACCCAGGAGGTCAGTTTCACTTAACTTGGTCCTTGTCTCGGTTCTCAGGCAGCTGCACTGTCTGTTTCCTCTTCCTCAACAATTGCAGTGCCTTTCCAGTCTTGTGCCTAGACAGAAAGATGCAGGTTTAAATTGTAAAACATTGACTGGTATTATCGTAACCTTGGAACTTTAGCTAGTGATCGTCTAGCCTTCAGTGGATACTTCTAGATAATTACAGATAAATGTAGACAAGGAGGTCCCTCCTGATTTTTTTCCAAGATTTGTTTCCTTCTGAGCACTTCGAAGTCAAAGAGATTTTTCCTACTTTTGCAAAGTAGACCAAAACCCCGCTGAATTAAATATTATGTGTGTGAGAGTCAATATTATAAATCCGAAACAATGTGCTGTATTTCGGTGTCACTGTTGTGCTGTTTGGCCGAGTCGGTCCCCAGGATGTGGAACAACATCGAAGACGTTCTTGAATCATTAGGGATCCGCTGAGTTTACGATGTGTGGGTTTCTATTTGTTTTGGCCATTAAGACGGTATGTGAAGCAAACAAACTCTTTCTTAAAACAGTAAAATCTGGTATTTTAATCAGCCTGTTCCACTGTAGAGTCATACTGCCATGTACAACGTCATTGTTTTATAAATCGCACACATTTCATTGGTGGCTTTTATTTAGCTTTTCTTTACGTTTGTTTTGTTTCTGTTCTTCCTTTCTACCGCCGTCATCTTCTGCACAACATTTTTGCATCCTAGACTGATAAACAATGGGTAAGTCTCTCCTGCTTTTATGTTTTTATATCATATATTTCATTATTTCATATATTGTTCTGATATATTTTTCTTCCACTCATATCATCTTTGGTTACAATTTAAAGCAATTAATTTACATTTCAATTGTTATTGCTGCTAGGCAACTCATAATTGCAAGCATTGAACTGTATCATATGGGTATAAATGTATAAGGAAATTGGTTTATAAGTCCTGCTAATATACACAGTTTTTTTTCCTTGCCACACAGTAGAAAGCCTTGTATCATTACATGTTTAAGGCTGAATGCGATTTGTAATACATTTAAAAATACCTCAGATTAAAGTTTCTGTGAGGAGTAGGTGATGGCTCCCTTGTAAAGGGCAGTTGAGTCATCAAACTATCCAGTCATCCAATAAAATGACAGGGCCATGTTGAGCTTCAGTGATTTTCATTTTTAATAGTTTGTTCTTCCTGAATTTTTAGCAGTCATTCAAATTATTTGAAAACAGGTGATTGTGAATTGTATTTTTCTGTATAGTTTCTGTAGAAATCTGAGACATGGGATTTGTGATTACCATTAGTTAGATGCTCTCCCCGTGTCATTGTGGGCTTTCCACCAGAAATCCAGTTTCCCTCTACAGTCCAAAAACATACCGAGGTTAATTGGAGTTACCAAATTGCCCATAGGTGTTCCTGTGAGAGTTTATGGTGTGTGAGTGTGTGAGTGCATGGTGTGTGAGTGTGAGAGTGAATGGTGTGTGAGTGTGAGAGTGAAAGGTGTGTGAGTGTGAGAATGCATGTTGTGTGAGAATGAATGGTGTGTGAGTGAATAGTGTCTGAGTGCATGGTGTGTGAGTGTGTGAGTGAATGGTGTGTGAGTGCATGGTGTGTGTGTGTGTGTGTGTGTGTGTGTGTGTGTGTGTGTGCATGGTGTGTGTGAGAGTGAATGGTGTGTGAGTGAATAGTGTGTGAGTGCATGGTTTGAGTGTGTGAGTGCATGGTGTGTGAGTGTGAGAGTGCATGGTGTGTGAGTGTGAGAGTGCATGGTGTGTGAATGTGAGAGTGCATGGTGTGTGAATGTGAGAGTGCATGGTGTGTGAGTGTGAGAGTGAATAGTGTGTGAGTGTGAGAGTGCATGGTGTGTGTGTGTGTGCATGGTGTGTGAGTGCACCCCATCCTGGGTTCTTCCCTGTCTTCTGCCCATAGCCTCCGGGACAGGCTCTGGACCCCCTCACAACCCTCAATAGGATAAGCGGTTACAGAAAATGGATGGATGGATAGCTGTTAGTCCTTCTTGCATTATGTTAAAAATGTGAAGCCCCCCCCCCAAAGTGGATTTTGTAGGATCACATGTTGATCGCCACAGCTAAAACAAATTCTTGGTGTATGCGCCCAGCAAAGAGGGTGAATTCCTGTCGGCTCTGTGATTATTAATGTCCGTACAGCTTAATCTCCCACTCGGCGTGAAACGCAAACATGGCTGTGTTAATTGAGGTAAGAAGTTCTTAAGATATGCTGTAAATTCTCTTTATTCAAAGGCAGCCATTTCATGTCATAAAAAAAGAGAAAAAGAAAATTAGTCCTGCCAGGAGTAACCTCCCTGTACCTTCAATTTGTCACTGATCGTTGTTCTTTGTTGATTGAAATTTTTAATTTCGCTGGTCTTTAGAAGTGCTGTAAAAGGGCATTATTGGGGAAGAGGAGCCCCCGCCTGCCACACTGGCAGCAAAGGCCCCCATTCACAGGCGCAAATAGAAGCTCTTTCTCCCGTCGTTTGCAGAACAATTTAAATAAATGGTGAATAAGAGTTAGCAGACATGAAATGGCGGATTAATTGAATCTAGCGCGAGTCTTTGGATCCCCCAGCCGGACCTGTCCTTTAGAAAAACACAAGGCTGCCGTGATTGTGGGAAACACAAAAAGTATCCTTCAAATTCCTTTGCCCTAAACGAGGGCGGGAGTTCCTTTCACTCACATAATAGACCTATTAGCTGCTTAACTCAGCTTCATACATGGGAAGATTTTCTCTACTGAATGCAAGGCTCAGGAGGAGAAGGAGGAAGAGCGTTCTGTCCAGATTTCCTGCCACGCGGTGCTTGGACCGACCAGTGCTTTGGGGGAGCCTTTGGGTCTTGTGATTGTGAACCCATTAGGTGACATAGCATCCTGGATGGGCTTTGACCAGCACAAACTGGGAGGCGATTAATCTCATTTCCATCTTCCCTGTCTCTACCCCCAGCAACAGTACCACTCCAAAATCGACGTCCTGATCGACGAGTCCTTCAAGGAGATGATTTCCTCCCTGGTTTCGAAGGTACAGTGCGAGCGGGGCGTTTCGGGTACAGTGAGTGACGCTCTCTGCTTTCCGTGGAGGTGGATGACATCAGGTTCAGGGAGCCACCTCGAGACGTCCTCAGCCCCCCCTCAGTCGCGGGGCCCCCAGGGGAGGGTGCTGAGTAAGAGCCAAGCACCAGGAACAGATGACGACTTGAGTATCTGCCTTCGGATGGGCACTTGAGACATGCCTGAAACGGCGATAAATTAGCATTTCAAATTGTGGCCTTTATTAAAGTTTTAAGAACCCCTCCCCCTCATCACCCTCTGCATGTTCGCCACATTATGCCCCCTTTATGGAGACGCTGTGGTTGCCTCTTACACGTTTGCAGATGTAACACCCAAGGTGTCTGACCGAGTGTCTTTCCCCTGTAGTTTGCGGCCGTCCTAGACGGCCTCCTGTCCAAACTCTCCAGGTACGACGAAGGAACCTTCTTTTCCTCCATCCTGTCTTTCACCGTGAGTAGCACCTGCCCCGCCTTCACCTTCACCGTGTCTAATCTGTGGCGGAACATTATACACCAAAATGAGCCTTTGTATCTTTCTGCTTTTAGGCGAAGGCTGCGGCCAAATATGTGGATGTTCCCGTAAGTACAAACCTGCGGACTGACATTGATTATGGCTAATTATTGAAATGTAGCTTCCTTTGTGTGGCGATGGCGGTAGTTAGTGTGGCGTGGAGCTGTCTGGAGTCGGGGAATTTGGGGCTGATGACAAACTCAGTTGGGGGCGACCACAGGACCCTGCCGAACCGAATGAGTCACAGCAGTGTAAGAGAGTGCCGCGTTTGTGATAATTAGGCAAAATTACTGACTTATGGAAAAAGACACCCCACGAGTGTGATACTGCGCTGATATACAAAATATTTCAGCAGGTGTTTTGGAGTGAATAGTTATTTGTACCAATTGAGGTAAAGCCCCCCCACAGACCATGTGACACACAGTTTGTTTCTTCAGCTATGCTGGTCTAACACATTCTCCCCTAATGACAAGGCAGGCTCTCGCTGAGCATGTGGGGACCCTGCATTTACCCATTACTTCACTGGAAAAGGTAACTTTTAATCATATCTGTGTCGTTTAGGGAGCAGAAGTTATTTCAGGTCTAATTAAGACGACAGGTCCCGTCTCTACCCCCTTTCCGTCTAAGTAGATTAAACCTGTGCGCTGTTGACACAAGTTCCTCGCGATGTGAGTCAGCCCTAATGCCCACTTTGGAGTCAAATTATAAAGTAACCTCCACCTTGCTCTTTTGTGCGGAGTGAAAGGGAAGGCCATAAACCTGCTTTAAAGCCGCGTGAATAAAGAGCGTGGATGAATGGCGTTTAAACGCTTTGGCAGCAAACACATTTGCGAGCCTGTCACGAGGGGTTAAGCTGCTTCCTTGCTTTGTGCCAGTTACTGTTGGGGACCTTGGCTTGAGTGTCAGGCCTTCCATCGGTTCTCACACTCGTGTCGTGTCACACCCACGCACGCACGCACACACCGACAGACGCTGCAGCCCGCACCTGGAGGCCGCAGGACGGGGAGCAGGAAGCCAGATTTGCCGTACTGTGTAATTACAGTGCATTTTCTCTCTCGTCCCCCATTCTCTGTTGAGGATTTATCCTTCCAGGTTAACCAGTCATTAGCCTGCGCTTAATATGTCCTGTTGTGCACCTTTCATTCAGCCGTAATGATTGCTTCAGCCTGCCACACCCCCCTTGCCCATCCCTCTTGGTTTGTTCAACATTTCTCCTCACTTTTGTTCCGTGTTTTCTTCCTGCCTGATGTTTTCTTCGCACCAGAACGGGGGGGGGGAAACGGCGATTGCTGTCGCTCAGGTACGAGTTGCCATACCTGATGCAAACTGGCCCACCCGTCTGATTTTTAAATAAATAAACGAGATGAAATTGCCGTCATTGGCCAGGCAGCACTTGGGGGGGCTGAGGGGACAAGGGACAGGGATGAGACGCAGATGGGGGGGGGGGGGGGTTCTCCTCATTTCGTGCGGTGCAGTGAGAAGCCCCCTTTTCTGCAGTTATGGTGCACTGACAGAGTCCCTGTCCATCTGCTGCAAGAGGATGTTAAAGTATCGAGCTTTTTTTTGGCAAGCAGAAAAGAAAAAAAAACAAAAAACGTTTTCATGCCTCACAAGAAATCGGTAGTTTAACAGACATAATTAAATGTATAGGTCCCTGTATGTTGCATGGCTATGATAAACGCTGGGATTTCCATGTCTTACGTGGTTTCAGTTTTTGTGTTTTTCATTATCATTCTGCTGTCTTGAAATACTTTGTTTTAAAATATATCATTTTAAACAAAGGAATGGCAAATATTGTTTTTTTTTTTTTTTTTTTTACCTGAATCACATGTTGATTTAATTCTGAATGTCTATTATTTACCTTTCTTACTCCCAGGCTGTGTGAATGCAAAGGGTGACAGCTCTGATACAGGCAGGAAGGTTAACTGAGCGAGGCCGCAGACTAAGCGGCTGTAATTATGGCGGCGTTAGTGGTGCGCCTCAGGTACGCACGCCTGGGCCATTGTGCGAGCGCCAGAGAGCCTGCCGCTAATTGGGAACCATTGGCAGCTGTCACAATTAGTCAGTTCGTTTATCGCAGGCGGCCCACTAATTACGAGCCGCAGTCTTCATTGACAGCAGAGACGGAGGACAAATTACCTGTAGAAAAAAGTTCCCATCTGGCATAAGAGGAAGGGGGACGGCGGATGGGATTACACGGGTCTCCATCACCTGTGACGGCCCGTCGTGCGATTCGCACGGACTGTGATCATAATGCGACCCTGACACATCACTTTATATTTGTTCTGACCTGTTTTCTCACCCACAAGCGAAATGGGAGGTATGGGAACTGAAGGGGCTGATTTGACAGGAGCTGCTGACTCGTCTGAAGAATAGAAATGCCAATTGGTGTCGATTGTTTTGGGACATTATGAGGTGTGTCTTAGACTGGGAGGACTGGAATCGGATTGTGTACCTGCTCCGTTGTTTCCAGCTGAATGTGAATGCAGGTTAACACCTCCCACCTGTAATATGAACCGTTTTGCTGTGTATTTGTGTCCCCGGCTGCGTAGAGATTGAGTGAAGGTCCTGTCTTTATTGGGTTTCTAAACAATACACAACAACAAGATGTGTGCAAACACTATTCAGGATAACAACGTGTAATTTCATACCATAAGAATGGCTTCCCGTTTTGCGTCGAGACGTTCCGTGCCCTTTACGTGAGAGAACACCTCATTCTGGCTTCCTTCTTAATCCTTTGAGGTATTCTTTGTCTGATGGGTCATTAACTACTGTTTCTCTATAGTCGCTGACGTTCTGTTGATATGTCGCTGCTGTATCGTTTGCCCAACGGAGAAAAATCAACAAGAAATCTGCTTTGTGCCATGCTGTTTTCAGAGGCTTCTCAGTGAGCCGTGCCGGGGGAGAAAAGGCACGATCGATATTCTTTCTGTCGATGTGAATGTACATGAAGGGTGCGGTCTGTCATCGATAGTAAATGAACTTTATCTGTGGCTGGAGCGGCACAAAGGCGGCCGCTGCCGGCATGTTTTCTCCCGCCTGCCGTTTCGCTTCGTCCTTGGTTTGTTTGTGTGCGTCCTTTTTTATTTTTTTTCTTGAGACCAGAGCTGAGGACTAGGTTTATAATATCACTGGCAACTCTCTCTTTTTTTCTAACTTAAATTCACCCAGTTTTTTCGTAGGTCGTGGTACTTGATTTATGCTTTTTAGTTCTACAACACATCTTTTAAAATTGTCTGCCCCTCTCCCCTTTTTCCCTCTGCCCACAGAAACCTGGGATGGACCTGGCAGATGCGTACATTACTTTTGTGAGGGAAAACCAGGACATCCTTAGAGACAAGGTCACAGATGACATGCACACAGAGAAAGTGTTTGAGGTTAGTGTCAGCCTTGGAATACATGCAAATTTTTTGTGTGGATGCCATTTGTAATCGTGCTCTCCTCCTTTGTAGTTAATTCTGTACCCCCACCTTATCTATTTTTTACAAATGTGTTATGTTTGTAAAATAATTTGTGTCTATGTGAAAACAATGCAACAGTGCTTCTAACAAACATATCACTGAAACACGACCTTGGTCTGTCATAATGGACTCCTCCAATGCACATGCTTGTGCATCTTCGTGGGCAGCTTACAGCTAAACACCTCCTCAGCAGAGATTTTGGAGGATTTTGGAAAGCGTGAAACAGCGCAGGGAGTCGTGCGTCACGGGGAACCTGCACGCACACTCAGGACTCTGCTGCAGCCGGGCAGAGCCTAGCGAGCTGATTGGACAGGGGTGGAGAGATTCGTGTCACAACACTGTGGGATACTGGAGATTCCCCCTGTCAGGGGCAGGGGGCAGGGGGGTCTGGAGCTTATCCTCAGCAGTACTGGACCACAAGGCCCCCTGGATCACTGCACCCTTGCAGAATCATACAGTATAGTAAAATTATAGGCGTCCCTTCACCTAACTGCACGTCTTTGGATTGTGGGAGGAGACCAGAGTACTTAGAAGGATCCTACAGCATACAGAGAGAGCAGAACATACACAGAGCAGATGTGGGGTGCAGACACCCAACCCTAGAGACGTGAGGCGGAGGTGCAGGTGCCACCCATGGAGCCACCATACCACCGGTACCAGGTGTATCAGAACGTCGAAGGTTCCCATCGCTATGTCGAGAACAATCAGTATGGATAAAAAGGAAGAAAAATGTGCAAATACACATAAGTAAATAAAAAATTCATAATCTGAGATAATTGGTATTTCAAAATGATTTCAAAATTGCATATTCATAATTGTATTCTGCAATACACAGTTTTTTTCACTACTTGATGGAGAATCTGTGGGAAGATTTATATGGTGGTGCTTATGAAGAAGCCATTTAAATTAGCACAAATAAACTTGTGTGAAAATGACTCGTGTGAGATGTTTCCAGCAGCCGGGATGGTACTTTCTGTGGGAGCCTGGATGGAGGTGTGTTTCAGTCTGCCGTCTTGGGCTCTCTACGTGAAAGTCTTTTCCAGAATAGAAACTTGAGTTCATACCTTCTGCACCGTCCGTTACTGTAACACGTTTTTCTAAAAGCTCTGTGTTAGTCGTCCTGTGGCCTTGTGCTCATCATGACGAGTGAGAGTAAAGGGAGGCCTTGGGCAGCACTGGCTGGCCTTCTGCGTCCTGACAGGCGGCGTCATGCTGCCACCGCGTTTGCCGAGTCCTGGGCGGGTGTGTGTGTTTACGGAGCCCCCCCATCACCAGAGCAGACCTTGTCACGGCGGCTGCCCCTCATTCTCTGCAATTTATTCATTTATTTATTTAACGGATCTAAAAAGCTGCCAAAACAAAGGCCCCACTCTAATCCCCGGTGGAGAGGGCTTCTCTCGGGGCTGGGGGGGTCACGTAGAAGCCGGGCACTCTCCTTTCATGGGGGCTCCCTGCACCCCCCTCTTTCACCCTCTGCTGGGTCTGACCGGGCTGGGGGGACAAAGGGCCTCTCTCCAGGGCTCAGCTTCTCCGCCCCTGGCCTCTCACTCCCCCAGAAGTGCTTCTCTCTCTCTCTCTCTCCCACTTCCTGTACATATCCCTTAATCCATTTCTCTGTCCTCTGTGCCCCCCCTCCCCCCTTTTCTTTACCGCACATCTTGCCGCTTTCACTGCGTCCCTCAGCTGCGATTGGGTCTGACTGAGATTTTACACGGACCGAACGGCATCAGGAATCCCGCTTGGGAATTTGTGACTCGGTCGTGACTATTTCCACATGTAGCAGCTAATGCTAGAAACCTTTGGGTGGGGGGGGGGGGGCTTGTGTTGACCTGTTTACTATTAAAAACGATAAAGGCTGAATTTCTCCACCAGCACTTTCTCACCCCGTCCACCCTCTCCTGGAGTCCCACCGTTTTGTTTGTTAGCTGCGTCCCGTCGCCCTCCCCACCCCTCCAGCTCTTCTCTAGATTGGGTTTGAAAACTTCACCGCAAACGGCAGATTAGGCTGATGCCTTGTTTTCCGTGCTCCTGTTGATTTGTTGAACCTTGGCCGGGCCTGCAGGCGGGCGGCGGCGAGATGGAGAGGCAGGGCGCTAATGTGGCTCAGCCGCCCACAGTCATGCGCGAGAAGCGCCTGCGAGCCGCGGGGTCTCGCCGTGTCAGCTCAGGCGCTCCCCCCACGCCTGCTGTCTGAGGGCCAGGAGAGAGATGTAGGTGATGGGGGGGGGTTCAGGAAATGAGTCCAGCAGGCCGTCTCGGAATAGGAAAGCGGGGCTGATTAGGAGCCTGATGAGGGCAGCGGGGCCGGCGCCCACCGCACAGCTCCACTGCTGTAGCTATGGTGCCGAGGGAGGCGGCGACACTTAAGGACATTATCTCTCAAAGAGCCGGGCGACTGACGGCCAGCGGGACTGACGGCCAAGCGGGACTGTCTGCGTGGCCTGGCACACGGGAGGAATGGCGAAGCCCCACGCAGTGCCCTTTTATCTGTGCTCCTTTACCTGTCCTCCCCTACCTGTCCTCCTTTACCTGTGCTCCCCTACCTGTCCTCCTTTACCTTTGCTCCCCTACCTGAACTCTTTTACCTGTGCTCCCCTACCTGTCCTCCTTTACCTTTGCTCCCCTACCTGTCCTCCTTTACCTTTGCTCCCCTACCTGTCCTCCTTTACCTGTGCTCCCCTACCTATACTCCTTTACCTTTGCTCTCCTACCTGAACTCCTTTACCTCTACTCCTTTACATGCTCTCCTTTACTTGTGTGCTTACAGGGGTCCCTGTCTCCCTCTCCATGTTCTCCTGGCTCAATTCGCCATCATCCCCTGACTGACAATGTCAGGAACAGCAGGCAGTCTCTCCGTTTTGGTTACCTTCGTGTGGCACATACAGTATATGCCTCTGTCTCAAGGGATCAGTTTGTGGGTTTTTTTCAGCCATGCATATATGTGTTTGTACAGGTATGAATGGAGAGTGGATTCAGTGTAGGATGTACAATAAGAAGTTCAAAAGACATTTTGAATGATTAAAAAAATAATAATTAAAATAGGCCTGAGATTCCCTCCTTGCCAACAATACTGATTGGAATCTATCTTTTCCTTCAGAGGCTTTTCAGCGAGGAGCAGAGGGATGAGTCAGATTTCCCACACGATTTACTCTTTAACCATCAGGCTTGTATGGACTGTGCCAGTCCTTATTAAGACTTGCGTTTGAGCCGCACTCTCGCATCTCACATTGTACTGGCATTTTACTTTGCACGTGACGTCAGCAGTCTGAAGTCCATGGCCTGGCGTGTCAGGAAACATGACACCTTTGTCTGTTTGCCCACAGCAATGGTACACCAACTCCACAAAGGCCATGTGCATTTGGCTCACGGACAGACTCGACCAGCAGCTCCACGTCTACCAGCTGAAGACCCTCATTAAAATAGTCAAGGTAACTGTCTCTGCGAGGTACCGCCTTAAAACAAGGGTGAAGGACCCAACTGAATAAAGACCCAGAAAGATGATGAGCTAATTCATCTGGTGCAGAGTCACAGAGCTGAAACTGAGTGCTAGACATTCAAGTTATAGACATACTGTTTCCCCTGTTTGTTTTTTGTTATTCATTCCATTCTCCTTTCCATAAAAAAGACAGGAAAAGATAAATATTGCTTGCACTGTGAGGATACCCAAATAAACTTACGCCAAACTACCCAGATACTGTTGCGTGCAAGTCGAGATGTGTTAAGATGTGCGAGTCAAACGGAGCTGAGGTGCCTCCCTGTCATACCACATCTCCTGGCCGGTCTTAAAAAAAAAAAATGAGTATCTGTACAAACGGCATCGAAATTGAAACTCTTTTCCTCATCTTCATTGTAGAAGACCTACCGCGATTTCAGACTGCAGGGGGTGCTGGAGGGAACCCTGAACAACAAGAGCTATGAGGCCATATACAACCGGCTGACGATGGAGGAGGCGAACACATCTGTCACCGGCGGCAACAGCCTCCAGGGCATATCTATGAGAGACAGTGATGAAGAGGAGGGCTAGAGCCCACCTATGACAGACATGAGGAGACACCATTATCCACTTATTTTTTTTTTTTTTTTAAACAAAAAAATGAAAATTTCATAATAAACTTTGTGCCACACACTCCAATAAACAAGCCTGGCATTATTAGAGTCCCCTGCCATCTGCACTTGTGGAGTGTGGCTGCACTGGATGCCAGATGCACAAAACGCGTCTCTGTGTTGCTCTTTTAGATCCCATCTGTATGGACCAAAATAACAGATGTGTCATGTGCTTGCATTGCGGTTCCTGAAGTAAATATCTATGGCTGCTAGCAATGGGATTTAAAATGTTAATGTAACAGGTGTAGGGACGCACCACGTGGCTTGTTATCAAGTAATATGATGTCATCTGACATTGTGCTTTCCTGTAGTAAGAGAGCAGTACTGGGGATCGGCATCTTCTCGTTACTGTATGAACTGTTAATGTGTCTCACTTTGCCCTACAGACCAAAGCACTTTTTTGTAGTAGACGAGGTAATTGCTGTTTCATTGCTGGAAATAGTGTGTACACAGTAGTTAATCTATGTGTAGTTCTTAACAAGATTGTGTAAATCATATGTAAGCTATTGTTGAAGTCTTCTCTGTAGACATAATTCCATGATAGGTTTTTATGTGACATTATTCAGTGAAAACTAACTGAGAAGAATAAAAATAATATTTATATTGTCATTTGTGCACCTGTATTTGACCAGGTGTGTTCTAAGTGTTTGAATAAAAGTGTTTTAATGTAACTGATGGGTCATTCGTATATATATTAATTTTTTAATCTTTGCATTAATGTGAATTCGAATTTCTATGGAATACACCTACAGCACAATGTTCCCTGTGTTATTTAAGAGTATTACTAATTAATGCACTGTAACTGTAATACGCCATTAAACTACTTTAAGAATTTTAAACACAAGGTTCATGCCAAAATGGCTTGATAATTAGGCATGGATTGGTTAGTTTTCCAATATGCACAATTTAAAAGAATATTTACAAAAACAATTTTTGTCTTTCTGCTCCTCCTCCTCCCGATTGTTCACCTTATTAGATTTTATTGATCAGTAATGAAAACAAGCTATTGGTACCATTACAGTAAATTATACAAATCTAGTTAATGTGCGGGGACAGAAGATGGATGGATGGATAGTTAATGTGCAAGTAGCTAGTATATATATTTATATCGGCCTAGATTTATAAAATATGATCATTTATTTTTCACAAAGGCAATGCCTATTTTTACACATTATCCTAGTAACGACAAGTAGTACCCTACTTTTAAAATGGTAACTTTGAAGTCGCTGACTACGTTAGAAGGTTAAGCAACTAAAGAATTGCATGGTCAGCCTTTTGCCGATGCGTTACTTAGACACCACAAAATATTAACAGATCCATTAAAAATGAAGTGTCAAGGAATCTGTGAAGAAGGATCAGTAAATAATGTAAATTTTTGCTTGATGGACCAGGAGAGGTGAGGAGGGTAGAGGGGGCCCCCCGGTGGTTGCCCAGCTATAACCGTCTTTGGCCTAGAATGCGAGCTATTTTATGTCATACGCGGAATATTGGTTGTTCGACAGTACATTTTTAGGTAAATTGAATATCTCCTTTTCCACATTACAACGTACGGTGTAAGGTCTTTGTTTATTTTAAGAGCAGAAGCCCTTGAAATATGTGATTGTGCAAATGAGCATCACAAGCCCTCCGCCCGCAGCCCTTCTGTCAGTTAGTGTTGGCGCGCCGTTCTCAAAGTCCTCCACCAGGCAAACTTGGCCATTTTTCTACCATCTTTGGTTTAATTTTTTTGCGACTGTTAGTGTCGTTAACCGCAGTTTTGGTTCGTTTAATTCATCGAACGTTTGCGAAAATATCTGAATGATGAATTATTAGAAATTCTAGCTAAACGCTATACCATGTTCATTTGTAGCGATTCACGTTTGTTTTAACTGGGCTATAAGAGTAAGAAGCTGGAGTCTTAGTTAACTACTGACTACGGATAATCAATAAGCAGGAGCATAGTGATGGTTCGTACAGTACTAATAACCTGAGAAATTGTAGGCTACGTAAAGTAAAATCCGATAGTATACTGTTTTGAAAATGGTTGAATTGTAATGGTAAATGATTCAATAAATAAGATTTTTTTTATTCCATTATAGGAAACGTCTTTTAGATATTTTGTTCTAATATTCTTTGTTCTTGTAATATTTTTCGGAAGTCCGTCGGAACTACATCGTAATTAAGAATTGGGTATAATTTTTAAGTCACATGAAAAAAGTACAGTATTGTACGTTTTAATTCCACCCATATCCCAACTTAATAGCCTATTGTCAATTTAGAATTTTGACTGGAATTTTTTTTTCTGCTATATCAGCTTCAGCTATAAGCTACTATTAACATTTTTTCACTTGATTGCAAACTGGATGACTTTCATAATTAAAATGTACTTACAGGTATAACAATTTTTAAATTTTATATTGTAAAATATAAAGTATATTTTTACGGTCAGTTCACATTAAAATGGTTTTAATGTTTTTTCAATATTAATACCGAACTTGACAACGTCACAAAAAATACAGTGAACGAAGTTTTTCGCTTAAACTGATTGGAAAAAGCACGTGAACGTAGAGAATAATCTTCTTAGCAGCAACGTAAAATCAACATATTCACTAACTAGATGGATGAGGGACAAATGCAACTTTGTAACCGTGACCTTAATATGGAGTTTTGCAGACTATATTCCCCCTTTTCGTTTATATTTATAATACCTATAACGTGCAACATCGGTGTCTTGACTATCCGAAAAAAATAATATTTCTGACTACGCCGTTATTACACGGTTAAAAGCTTAGATCTCTCTGGTTTTTCTGTGTCACTTGAACTTGATTTATTGATACTAAATAAAATACATATATTCTATTAGTTGTTCGATTTCCGCTCACAAATTTAAATAAATATTGTTTCAAAAATAGTTATACCAGTCCTTGTTATTCTATTAAATAAAATAAAACCATTGATATTTTACTATTATTACTAGTAGCAGTAGTAGGCCTATTAGTAGTAGAAACTACTACTACTACTACTACTACTACTAATAATAATAATAATAATAATAATAATAATAATAACTCCATGTTATTTTTATTGCTATTATTATTGTTGTTGTCATTATCGGAAATAAAATTTAGTCTATTAATATGTATCTCATGTATGTATCAGGATTTCTTTGAATTTTTATTTCTTTTGTGACCGTGTCTAGCATTAAAGTATAAAGTCTAGTTTGTGTCTCCTTGTAATAAGAACGATGCTACAGGTGTTTAGCGCGAGTATATATCCCTTTCCCGGAGGTATTAATGCTAAAATAAATCACACGTCCACATTACGCATACAGCTAGGCATGAGAAATCAAAGCAGCAATTCAAATTTCGAAAATTACATTGGGTATAAACAGTTCAACTCAATAGTATACAATGAAATCTGATTTCTCCGACACAGCCGCGCTTTATTTACCTTTTAATTGCTTAAGATTGCAATCCACGAAACTTTGCCGAGATGAGCGCTCCCGTGTATAGCCTCAATGTTAGTGTGAACTGGCGGAATACGGGTATAATATTTCTTTTTGTCTGTTTGTAGAGAGTTGGTGGGATAATGTCCTTGTCTCGCTGTTGGGCGCTGGAGTCTGACGAGAAGCTTCCATTCACTGATCCCAAGGTTCGTCGTCCCCACAGGCTGAAGTTGTTTACTGAGAAGAGAAAAAAAGATATGAAATGCATTGCTGAATTAAGAGAATGATTCCGCGTAGTTTAAAGCGATCTCACGGGCTTAAAACGATACGCCAATCTAATTTTTCCACAAAACAGAATTTATCTTTAGGCCTATATAAGCTACATAAAAAAGATAGAGTGCGAAATCGGAAGTGTAGCCTAAGTTCAATTGCCGCGCTTAATTTAAATGGCAGTTTTATTGATAAAAAAATAAAATATATAAACAGTACATATATATTAAAAAAAATACAAATAAACATTACTAAATATTTCAGAAGGGCATAATAAGTACATCCACATACACTTGTGCTTATTCTTTCTGAATCTGCCACAGAAAATATTCCGCCTTCGAATTATTTAAGTATATTTGTGTACTGTTTTCTTTATTGCTGCTGTTCTAAGAAGAAACTTGGGGAAGAGAGGTAGAAAAATAAGACTGGAAAAGAAAATGAGGTAAAATATGTCAAATGTTGACAGTGACAAAACAAACCCGCTGTGCCCTTGTCATCCTGTGCGACTTAAATGATGTCATACAATGCCGCGGGGGGACCTCAGATTCGCCAAGCGCTTTACAGTCGCACAAGACGCTTACTGATAAAGAACACCTCATTCTTGAAGCCAGTGAGTTTTAGCCGATCATAATAGAGCTAGACAACGAGTGCTGAAAAAAAGCTGTCTCTGTTGACTGATGTAAGTGAATTGAGCAATTATCTACTTTACCCTCTCCTCCAGGAAGGTAACGATTGGTGAGGTCTGGTCTGCGTTATTGACACAACACGTTTTATTGAGCAATTGGGGGAGACTTAAGTGCTGATTGTCCGGAGTCAACGTTAACGCAAAGGGAGCTGCGAGGGGCTGGCGTGGACGCAGACTGTATCAGATGATGTGCTTTCCTCCAGGTCATTGAGAAGAATCCAAAGGAACAGCCAGACTCGACACAAAAGTGCTTCTACGATATGGAAAGTGCACGCTTCCACTCAGCGGGAATACTCACTTCACCCTCCGCTTCTGGAAACATACCTGCTGGAGAAAATATGATAGCCATTACTAAGCCCCTCGCTTTTTCGATCGAACGGATTATGGCCAGGACACCGGAACCAAAGTCGATACCTATTCCAAACGTGTACGAGGCGCACCTAAACAAAGTGGACCAAGCTCAGACGATCCAAGTAAATCCATCCTCGCTCCACTGCATGATACCCTTCGTTCCACTGGCATACGAACCGGGTCACAAACTAGCCGCCACTGGATCCGAACCGAATCAGTTTGATGCTGTCTCATGTAACTCCAGCGAATTAGTAAATATTGGTTTAAATTATAAAAATGAACTTTCGGACGTGACCCCGTCAGTGGCGCAATATAAACTTTTTCGACCACGGGTAATAAATCAGTCATCTTTCCACACAATGGGGACTGTTTGCTACCTGAACTGCGGGGAAAGCTCCTGTCCGCCCCCGGCAAGTATCCTCAACCTCCACCCCATGGCCTCCTACATCTTCAACTCGCCGCTTCATGCTCGCCAAAAAGCCTTCCTCTCGGAGAAAAACAAACTCGCCCACTGTGCTGAAAGGTTTTCATCCGGAGTTACTTTCAAAGATTTATCCCAAAGCCAGCTGCAACATTATATGAAAGACAGCGCGCAGGTTCTTTCGGAAAAACTTTTCAAGAACTCTTCCAAACTTAATTGTGGGTCTCCAAGTAGCAAGGCGAAAGTTTTTACCTGCGAGGTTTGTGGAAAGGTAAGGCTTTTCCAGAAATCAATCTACTGTGGCAGTATTAAGTATTTTCCTTTTTAGGTAGCCTAATAATCTGTTCTTGCTTTCTTCGAAATACAGGTATTTAACGCTCACTACAACTTAACGCGCCACATGCCCGTGCACACCGGTGCCAGACCGTTTGTCTGTAAAGTGTGCGGCAAAGGCTTCCGTCAGGCCAGCACTCTATGCCGTCACAAAATTATCCACACACAGGTAATGATACCAGTTTTATTCCTATATTTTATCTTGTTTGCGGCGTGGATTTTTGTATATAATAACAATTTACATCAGTTTTACGCTTTAAGTCCTGAGCTGAATATGCGCACCTCCTATGATAAAGTGTCTGTTGTATCGCCTTGTTTTGGACGACGCGGTACAGCACTAATATCCAACTTAAGCACGCTTCTTTTGCAGGAAAAGCCGCACAAATGCAATCAGTGCGGCAAAGCGTTCAACAGGAGCTCGACTCTGAACACGCATACGCGGATCCATGCGGGATACAAACCATTTGTGTGCGAATTCTGCGGAAAAGGATTCCATCAAAAAGGTAAATTGACCTACTAATTATTCACTATACTACAGAAGTTCTAATGAAT
>JAODLC010000001.1:30968546-30979828 GCA_026781145.1 Hippopotamyrus pictus
ACACACACACACACACACACACACACACACACACACACACACACACACACACACACAGACACACACACACAGACACAGACACACACACAGACACACACACACAGCTACCTACTATGCTGGAGGTTTGGCATACTCTGGGTCAGATTCTGCAAATGTTGCTCCCTTTCATCTGGAAGTACCTAAGCTCCAAGTCCTCTACATTATCCCTGCAATGTTCTTCTCCAACCGGAGATCTTCCATTTGAGTCCTCTTTTAAAACGATCTGACAAATGGTTGGACAAGCAGATTAAACAAAGACACTATTCCTTGACTCTACAGCAGGGCTGTTCAAATCAAGGTCCGAGCCTTGCTCATTTTCCAGCCTTCCTTTACCTGTGAGCCGGGTGTGAAGCCTCTGTGGCCAGTCAGATCAGTAATTATTAAACGAACTACCCGGGAGAACTGAAAACAAGGCCTGGATTTGGATTCAATGTTCAGATTCAAGAGCCCTACTCTAGAAAATCTATTTATTTTTGTATAGTGTTTTTCTACAACATTACATTTTCTCAAAGCGCTTTACATCATCCCTGCCCGAAGCCCCCAGAGACCAAGGCAGAGGTGGCAGTGGTAAGGAAAAACTCCCTAGGAGGAAGAAACCATCGGCACAAATCAGGTTTTTGTGATCTCAGACCAGTCTTCCTAATCAAAGCTCCAAAAGAAAATTACATAGTGATGTTTTCTTAGACAATGTTATAATGTTGGAATCCCTGCTCTCCATGACTTGTATGAATCTCATTTTACTGTTTTTTGTTTGGTCAACGGATTAAGAACACCAGCAGCTCTGAAACAGCCTAGTCTTTATTGAATTTTAACAATGACGTAAGACAACTAACCAACGGAAAATTCAAGCAACTTGTCTGATTAAAAGTCTGGTTAAGGTAAACACATTAAATGTTAAATTATATCTGTGTGCAACTAAAACAAAAGTCAGTAATTCATGCTTCATTAATTTCAATTATCTACATATGTTTATCAATTGTTTAAAACCACTCATTTAATTATTAGAATTCAGCCATACCTTTCAGAATGACTAGAAAATGATGCAGTAGTAAAATATAAAAGTCTATAGGTATAAATAAAGTTTTGGTCCATTGTTCTTCACTATAATACTATCTGTATTTACATATTAGAACATTACTCAATGGTCCTATTCAACATTGGGATATCTAACAATGTATTTACAATATCTTTGTGTGAAATTGAGCAATGCCCAAATTTTCAAATCTACAAAAAGAAAATAAAAAGATATTAAAAAGATGGACCCCCCCCTTTAAGGGCTAAAACAGGAAAATTAGAGAAACTAGCAGTGATTTGGAAAAAAAAAAAAATTAGTATAAAATCTGTTAGGAGTTGAAAGGGAATTATGTAAAGGCACACAAGATCATGTCATTTCCAACAGCAAAGTCAAGTCAAAAAAGGGGATTCACAGCATTTCTTAAAAAAAAAGAAACGGTCTCAGAGAACAGAGGTTTGAGGGTCTGTTGCCATGGTTACACAAGGGACTCCAAACTCTCGGCGGCGTTGCTGGAGCTGAGAGCAGTCCCGTTGTTCTCTGTACTCTGAAGCGCTCGCTCATCTTCCTTCGTGCTAACAAGGCTCAGGATTGCGTTGTAGAGGAATTGGTACTGATCCTGGAACAGCAAAGACACTGGTGTTGTCTTCTATTATAACCCAGTATGTTATAAACAACAGAACCTACTGATATCTATAGGGAACACACTGGACTTTTGGGACGTATGTATTGTACTACAGCGTCAGAGAGAGGAACTCACTACATCGGTGAAGACTCCTGGTCTCATGAGGCTGGTCATCTTAGCCACCTGATAGACGTCGACGGTGTTCTCCATCTCTAGCTGGTTTGACAGAGTCATCAAGGCACAGAAGGTCGCCGCAGTGACACCGCCATGCCTGTCCAGGAGAGCCAGTGTGTCAGCAAGCTCCTCTGATGAACACAGAGTGCTGGCAGCTTGTCCTCCATTTACTGCCCCTTTAACCTCAGCACATTGTTGTCCTACATCTATGTTACTGCATATATTGAATGAATATTGTACATCATTGTTCTCACTATTCTGTTATTGGCTATTTATTGTTCTTTTTTGTTATATGTTGATTAAGTTTGCAGGGAGGTATGCAGCAAGTACTTTATTGCATTGAACATATGACGATAAAACCACTGAATCCCCTGGATCCCAAAGTGGGGTTAGGATGACAAACTGGAATCCTGGATGCTACCAACGAAAGTCAGATACAGTCCAAAGACCCTGAGTCAACCAACAGGGAGGGACCCTGATGCTGTACGCTTGAGCAAGGAACTTTACCTAATCTAATACAATATAATTTTATCCATTTATACAGCTAAATAGTTTTAATTAATATGTGAGGCAACTTAATATTTCTTATTTAGTTAAAGTTATCAGCTCGTAGCCCTCAGCCCCTAGTTAACACTGTTCCTCATTTCCTCTCATTCTTGCTTTTTTCACTTGACACAAGGTCACAGCAAAAAACTCCCCAGGCAGTAACACCCGCAGCCTACTGGTTTCCAGATGGTGGAGGGGCTGAAGACCCCCCCCAAAAGCTGGGAATAATGAGGTCGGCGCCGCTTAGAGATATTGCGACGGGAAAAAAAAATTTACTTGCTGCTGAAACCTCAAGGCCGTCGAAAATGACTAAATACAATTCTGCCTCTTGGAAATGTAAACATCAAATGAATGGGGAAAAAAAATCATCAGCAGCTTGCGTGAGTCTTTGGATTTTAGAACAAAATGTTCTGTTACTGAATGAATGAACTGCTCTGATTTATGTTCAGATGACTGGCACATTTTGGCGCAACATGTGATTATGAGAAAGACCTCGGTGTGTATGTTGGTGTTTCCATGTCCCCCTGTCGCCAGTGTGGGGAAGCAATACAAAAGGCCAATAGGATGTTGGGTCACATCTCTACATCTCTCTTAAAAAGGACATTGCTGCCTTGGAAAAGGTGCAACGTAGGGCTACAAGAATGATACCTGGTCTTAGAGGAATGTCTTGAGGAGAGGTTAGCTGAGCTGAATCTGATTAGCCTTGCGCAAAGAGGACTAAGGACAAGATCCAGGTATATAAGATTCTAACAGGTCTGGATGCTGTTTAGCCAAATGGCTCTTTCAATATTAGTTTAAATACTAAAACTTGTGGCCATAAGTGGAAATTAGCGGAAGAACATTTTAAAACGAATTTGAGGAAGCACTTCTTTACACAGCATGTAGTTGGAGTATGGAATAGTCTTCCTGCTAGTGTAGCGGAAGCTAAAACCCTGGGGTCCATTAAATCAGAGCTAGATAAGATTTTAACAGCTCTGAGCTATTAGTTAAGTTCTCCCCAAATGACCCTGATGGGCGAATGTCCTCCTCTCGTTTGTAAAATTTTTATGTTCTTATGTGGCTCAGTTGGCTAAGACTCTGTGCCCAAGATCAGAAGGTTGCCAGTTCAAGCCTGGCCTCAGCGTGTCTGTAGGCCCTTGAGCAAGGCCCTTAACTCCCTGGGGGCTGCTACAGGTGGCTGCCCCTTTGCTGCCAAGTTTGCTCTCACCTCTGGAGAGCAAGATGGGGGAGGCAAAAAAGAGAATTTCCCCATGGGAATCAAAAAAGTATAATCATCATTAATCTGAAAGAATGCGTCTTACTGGTCATGGACAACCACAGGGCCATCTCGAGATCCGTTCTCCTCTTTGATGATGTTGACCAACTCAAAGGTGTTACTGATGGGGCTGTCCGGGTTGGGCCACCTTGGCACACGGTACTGCCGCACCTCCAGTGCGTAGTCATCCTGCAGGGCACAGAACCCATTTTAAACAACGTCAAGGTTTTTGTTCCTACAAAAAACGCTCCGTCCGGTCCTCAGTCTTAAACAGGGCTCATGTGAGTAGTTAGTGTTAGAGTAGTTAGAGGAGTAAGACTAATCCAACCTGTGTGGCTTCAAGGATGAAGTCCTGCACCACCAGCATCTCCTCATTAGATAGGCACAAGTGATCCTCTCCTGTGAAGGTGACTGTGAACATCTCACAGCTGATTGGTTGCTCTTTGTTGGGCCAATAAAATGCCTCTTCTTCAGCCTGAGAAAATGAGAAAGTGTTTTCCGTAAGCTCCTTTCAGCTGAGCTGCAAACCATCTACCAATAGCACAACACAGCACACACAACACTTCCTGTGTTACAGTTCAGTCTTATCATCAATTAAGATGAAGACTTCATATTACTAGGACATTATGGTAGTACTATTAGGATGAACATGGGCGTAAATTATGGGAGGTTGCAACTCCCTCCAATAATCAAACCCAGTCAATACAACCCCCAGGACCCCTTTAAATGGGTGGAAACCTGAATCCCCCCCCACATTGCTAAACCTAAAGCCATACCCTTGCGGATACTACAGCACTGTTTCTGATGCCACTTTAGGCACTGAGTCGGACTAATTTTCAGCCCAGGAGCTTAATGCCCAAAGCCAGGCCATTTTGTCTTCATTCAGGCGGATCTTTGATAAAAAATGCCACAGTTCCAGTATTCTTATGCGGATAAATGTGTTGCTGACATTGAAGAAGCAAATAAATAATATTGAGCTGTTTAAGCAGTCTGACTTTCTCAGCCCCGCCTGGTATCTTTATCATCCATTGTTTGAGAAACTTCCAGTGATTAGCAATAGCAAGCGATTAGCTGTGGCTCCTCCGCAGCCGCGCACTGCGCCCAAGCCATCACACAGGTGAATTTTAAACTTGTGCCGGTCAGAAATAAAATATTTGACAACAGATAAGTAGTCCACCAGAAATTCTCCCGAGTCTTGTGATTGGTCACTCCAACCCTGATGCACATTACCAGGAGCTGGGAGGGAGCAAAAATGTGGACAATCCGGCAAGGAGCTGGTAAGGAGAAAAAACTCGGACTGTCTGGGGTTCCCTGAGGACCGGGTTGGGAAATTCTGCATTAGAGTAATAATTACCCACCATGCTCTGTGTGTCTGGCAGTGAAACAATGATCTGGGCATTGTGATCCCACACCATTCTCCAGAAGTCCTGGGTGGTGCTGGGCAGTGGGTTCTGGGTAAGGATGAACTCATTGCTCTGGTTGTAGCCCTAAAACATAAGCATTACACCTCAGTGTTGTGACGTGGTATAACCTCTAGCCACTGGGGGGTTTCTGGGAAAAGTTCCTCACCATAATGTAAGAGGCGTTTATGTAGTCTGAAGTCTCTCCTGTCACTGGAGACAGACACACTCTGGACCTCTCCACTGCAACACAAATTTACGGCCGTCAAATTATTCTGTAGTTGCGCTAGTATGTATAATCAAACTATATTATTTAAAACATTATTTCAAACTTAAGGAAATATCATTAAAGAACAGCAATAAATAGGTACTGTAAGTGAATAGGCTTTTGTAGAAAGAAATTAAATCAAAATCGATATTGCTGTATAGCACATTTTCACCAAATGACATTCTTTTAAATCGCGTTATGTCATCCCAGCCCAAAGTCCCCAGAGAGTAAGCCAGAGGCAGCAGTGCATTAGAAAAACTCCCTAGTAGGAAAAACCCTTGGAAGGAAGCAGACTGAAAGCCCATTCAAATGAAACTGATTGATATGGATGTCTGTAGGTAAATGCTGTTAGATTAGAGGGTAACAGTGCTGATGCTCACCAGGTATGAGAGATAAGTTTCTGTTCTTCTCTCTATTGCCATCCTTCAGAGCTACTGAGTAGTCGCATCCTTTAGCATCGAACTGCGTTACCAACTGCAAACACATGATATTTTACTCCAGTGTACAGATGCACACTAAACGCTGGACACACATGGTGTGGTTGTTAACTGTTGTACTGCGAATCTACTGCAATCTACGTGATCTGCCATCTTTCCATACACAAAACCAGTTACGCTTTTCTGAGGTTTCTGTTTTACCGTTTTGAAAAATGTCATAAATTAATTTATAAAAAGTGGCATAAACAAAATCTATGTAACAACAAAATCTCTTGCTTGTGCATATATTCTTCCCCTTCTCCTCCTTATATTTTCAGTGCTGATTAGCCTACAGACATGCATATAAGGTCTCCATAGATATTTAAGTTTTTCTCAGAACTTTACCTTGAATTGCTTGTCCAGCTGAGACTTGCTGGATGGCCTTGGGCTCAGAAGGTCGCTGACGTAGCTGTGGATGTGGGTGGAGAACACCTCCGTCTCCTTGCTGAGAATGGCCTCCACCAGAGCGTCATGGATGAACACGTATTGCTCCTGCAGGGAGGCAACCAAACAGCCTTAGGATCTTTTACTTTGTCTGAGTCATATTAAAAGTGTCCCACGCCGAAGGGTGAATTTTGTTCCTTATACTGTATATACACACTACTTGTTATTTAAACTCAGCAAAACAATAACAACTAGAGAATAGAGTTTTTGGACCTTTGCCTATATTATATTTCAAGATAATATGTATTTTATGCACTCATGTACTGTCATTGCTGCTTCACACTGGGGACACTGTGATCTCATAAGGATCATTTCATTCCTGCATTTGTTTCCTGTGCTTTTTAGAGATTTTGGCTTATAGGTAAGTGAACTCTGGCTTACTCTCACCTCAGTCTGCACCAGGTAGTTCCTCTGTGTCCGTATGTGCTTGAGGAATCCCAGGACGTTGACGGTTCCCCGCTCCTTGATCTGCTGTAACATGCTGTCCAGGACGATGTACGTGCCCGTTCTGCCCACACCGGCACTAATAAAACGAGAGAAAACCGAGCAGCGTCCCCCGTGTTTGTGTTGATGTGATCCCATTCCGAATGACCAAGATGGCCTTCTTAGTCTTTACCATGTCAATCCAAAATCTGTTGGCTCTCCCAGACATGTCTCGAGGTAGAATCATCAATCAAGTCTCATAAACAGTAACCACAGCAGCAAAACACCCAAATGACTTCGGAGGGAGGTGGGTGACCCCATCCTACCTGCAATGAACCACCACGGGGCCCATATCAGCAGTTCTGGCCTGAGATGACTTCCGCACGAAGCTGAGCACGGGGAGTGTGTATTCCGGAACGCCCATGTCTGGCCACTGGGTATAGTGGTACTGCACCACAGTCCGCTCGTGGCCCCGCCCCTTTAGTGAACCCTGGGGCAACAGGAGAAATGGAATTATAATCCACTCGACAGCTAAGGACAGATCGATGCTAGATCTTTTACTTTAACAGCTGAAACATGAATAGGAAGAAACCGAAAAGTAAAATGAAATATTTTTAAAATAAACCGTAAATTGTATTTACGAGACATTTCCGACCCTTAAGGGGTTGGTGTGTGGCTCAGTGTGGTAGGCGGCTGTGCCTATGTCTGGGGGGGTTCAAATCTCAGGGGCGGTCGAGCGATTTCTCTGCCGGTCCCTCAAGTGCTCCGGGGACTGTATGACCCCGCTTTCTCAGTTGCATGTCGCTTTGAATAAAAACTCCTGCTAAACAAATAAAACATAAAAATATACATCTATGGTGACACAGACCTTCTTGACATTGAGGTTCCTCAGAGTGAATGTCCTGAGGGTGTAGTAGGCCAGGACTCTTGTGCTCTTCAAAGTCACAAGAAAATAGCCGTATTCCTCCTGGCTCTCCAGCGGCCAGTACTGGTCACACTTCCTCTGTGGAACACAGAGTCCCATTGAACTACCTGGCCACCTTCCCATTACCCCCAAGGCCTCCCTTCCTTCGGACACAATGACAAGATATCAACAGATGTACTTTAGGCTAACATGCTGAAAAGGCATAACGGAGTGACAGGGTGTTAGTGAGGGTAGCCTGGAGGTTATGGATTATAACGTAAAGATTAGCAGCCAAATCCCAGCACAGATGAGTTAAACTGCTGCAGTAATAACATTGGCATTAGAGTTTGTTCTACATGCATCACGGAAGTTGCTGTCATTGGTGTCTGTCAGCTTTCTCTGTTCTTTTAATACTACTGTACATTAACTTTTGAGGCGTCTATCTATGATGCTGCAATATAGCAATAATAATAATAATAATAATAATAATAATAATTAGGTAATAAACACTCACCCTTCCCTTCTCCACCAAGTTGGTGATCATGACAATCACACCCACGTTCTGCTCCCAGACCATCCTCCAGAAATCCTCCGTGCTAGACTTGAGGGGACCCTGGGCGGCGATGTAGGCCCTGGGCGTGTCGAAGCCCTGCGGGGTCAAGGGCGGCTCAGTACCCTCCCTCAGTGTCACAAATTCCAGGTAAAGACCACAAACCATCGGCCGAAATCGGCCCGTGGCCAGGAGGAAGCTCAGACGACAAAACATATTATCGTTATTATACATGGGGAAACTCCTAAGGGGCAAAAACAGAAATAACTTGTGTTTTTAAAACTTGAACTGCATCACAATCACAATGCGAGTATAAACACATACTTCTATGTAATAAAACCTTGCTACATGACTGCACAGAATAAACAGAGTGGCTGGCAACTTACGTCAACATAGTTAGCATTAATGTAGTCTCCGCCTTTGCCGTCTTTGTCAGTGCTGGCTGAGAGTCTGACTCGACTGTGGTCATCTGAAGCAACAACGGTGGGTGACATTAAGTATTACATAAGTTATGACAGTTGTAGTGAGCAATAAGTAATATGAGGGTTGTAGTGAGCAATAAGTAATATGAGGGTTGTAGTGAGCAATAAGTAAGTTCTATGGAACCCACAGGCTAAGATGTTGATGTATCGGTTCTTGTTCTTGTTGTCTGGATGAGTGGAGTGGTCCGATGTGATTCCCAGATCAACGGTGCATGACTGGATCTCCTGCAAATATAGGATCAGTCAGTCGGCGGACCCATTAGGCCCCAGCAAAGTCTGGCCCCCGCATGGCAACGTGATCCCAGGGTCGTGCGAGAGCAGAGCAGGCAAGGAGACAGGAGACAGACATGCACATGCGACTGACTAAAGCTATAATGGAATGGTGATAAAAAAAAGTAAGGGCGCCTTACCTGGTAAGACTCTTTCAATATCTAATGAGAGTGAGAATGCAGAGAGCACAGCAATGAGCTCCAGGATGCCCACCGAACAAAAAGGCACACGGCATCTTCATGAGGAATATTAGTGCAGAAATCAAGGCAGTCATCCATGCGCTAAGTAGGCCTTAGCGACGCAGCGCGTGGGCTCATGCATCCGCGCGCCACCGAGCGGGATAGCCGACAGCTACCCAGCATGCCTTTGCCTGCACTGATGCCATGCTAGCCGACATTATGGGGAACACAAGCGAGAGGGCCATCCGGAATCAGCGTGAAGTGTCAGGGAAATGGCCGCACCACCCACGGGTACATTTATAACTTAGCTTTCCAATTCAAAAATCAATCACAGAACCCAGTGCAGCTCATGTCCCAACTACAGTCTGAGCCATTTAAAAAGGAAAACGGATCGTTCTTGGTACTGAAATAAAAATGAGCTACTTTTAAAATGTGTATAGCAATCCCGGTGTGCTAGGTACTAACGTGTCGGTAGAGGGTGAGAAATGAAACCTTGGTACCAATTTGCAGTCAAAAAGCAGTAGCACTGCTATCTTGGTACCACGAGGACAGTGGGCAATCGGTGCAGGCCACTGGCAATTCAACCCTCACCTCGAACTCCTGAGAGGGACCGACTGTGTTGTAGAGATCTGCAGCGTGTTTGACAAACTGCTTCAAAGACAGAGGCTCGTGATCATCTGAAAAGAGGGAGAGATCAAGAGGTGGAATGAGATTTCAAGATTAATGACGAGCTTAGAGAAATCGGTGCATGTCCGAACATTGTACTTTCCTGATTATTCTGAGTTATGCGGCATGTTTGTGAGCAGAAGCCAGGTGCATGCGTGTAGTACCTGCGGCTGTCAGCAGGGGCGTTGGCGGCGTGGAGATAACCCGGGGGGACATATTGTCCTCAATATAGAAGTGAGCCGTCTGGAAGCACTTCCTGTAAAACAAAGGTCACTTTTGAGGAAGGTCACTTCCAAGGGTCTATTCTGAATCGTCTCCAATAGCACTGGATCCTCCGTCTTTCACATCAAACACCAGACTCGGCTTAAAATATCTCTAGGTGATGCTCAAGGTTATTAATCATCAAACTGATAACTTACTAAACAGGAAAGCCTGAGGAAAAAGCAGAAAACATAAACAAAGTTTCCAAAACTCTGGTGATGTAAAATAGCTGTGAATTCCAAGTTCTCTGAAGTTCTCCCATTTATATAACTGATAAAATCATCTACTAGGTCATGTCCTCCAGTGTGATGGACAATTCACAAGAGGTCCAGCGACCCAAAACTCCTCTCCTCTAATCCTGCCCTGGCCAACAACATATAAATATTCCAAAAATACATATGTGCTTTTCAGAGAAGTCATGTCCTGTTCTTTTCCAGAGGCCCAGAAATTAAGCATCGGTGAAGTCCAGCTTGCTATGGCCTGGCCGAGGGGTGATGTCGGCATACACCCCCTGCTGGGATTACCTCCAGTAGATGAGGATTGTCAGCAGCACCATCAGACAGAGGATGGTGAGCGAGGAAACCACAGCCAGGGGAACCACGGTCCGCTTGTCCTTCTCCCCCTGTCCCAACAGGCTCACCTGGGACTCACGGCTGCTGTTGATGGCTTCTGTGGGGGAGGAGGGGTCGGTATGAACACAACCGCACATCACTTTCTCGCTCCTATAAAAACTCTGACACTCTGAAAGTACTACCTCAACATAACAATAACACGTCCAGAGAAATACCTCCTTCAGAAATTGTGCGGGAGAACCAGCAGTGTCATTTTTTAGTCAACATTAAAACAAAACAGGCCCTCTACCACAACTAAACACACCCCAAGACTACCATAACCACACAGTGATGCACTTCACCACTCAAGGAGCACTCAACAAAGGGGGGGGAGACGCTTCCTGACCCATTCAGACACATTCCCCCTGTTCTGACCCATTCAGACACATTCTTAAAGCTCTACCAGCCAACAGCAGAAGAACTCTGCTGCCCCCTAGTGTTTGGTTAATGCCATTAATGATCCACGTGCTTGGTCACTGACATGTAACAGTAAGCATCCCTCCACCCATTCATCCATTTTCTGTTAAGAGTAAACAATAACAAATATTTTCAAAGAGCAGTTAAAAAATTAAGAAGAATAATTATGTTACTGTGGACCTCCATGCTTTTACCTTAAAGGTGATAAGATAAATTGGCAAATTCCAAGATAAATTAGAATTTAACCCCCCCCCCGCCCCACACACACAAACACGCACGC
>JAODLC010000001.1:30994494-31012240 GCA_026781145.1 Hippopotamyrus pictus
ATGGCAGAAATGTAAAGCGCATTGAGACAATGTAATGTTGTGATAATGCGCTATATAAATAAAATTGCATTGCAAAAGGTTACTGGGTTCATGGTATAATTCCAAATAGTTAGTGTTATTGTTTCAAATTTTAATAATTGTTAAAACAGCAGTCGATTACGGTGCTTTTAAAAACTTGTCCAGCATCAACCAAAGGTAGCAACAGCCTCCCAGACGCAAATACTCAGGTGCAGAGAGTAACGTGGGTTTGTCTCATGTCAGTAAACACACGGCAAGAGGCAGTTACAGCGCTCTGGCGATTTTTCAGCCTTTTAAGAGGACTAAGGCTGGTGTGGCCGTATTTTGGTGTTTAATCTTGCTATAAAGTAGTACGACCACCACGTACTACTTTATAGCAAATGCCAGGTAAGTTAACTATTAGCTCAGTACATTATGTTAGAACTTCAGAATAGGGGGGAAATGTCATGGTTTGTCTGTTTAACTTGCTAATAGTTTGTCAATTATGTAACCTGAAGCTTTCAGTGTTATCTCCACTTGCAAGAGGACCACACATTGTCAGTGGTGTAGTGGAGGTGGCAACTCTTTGCCTCAGAGCTGAATACCCATTTGCTAAGAATTAATTCCGCATACATTGGTATTAATACATTCCTAAAAACAGAACGATTTAGACTAGTTTCCTTCTTCTGTATGGATTTTCCAGCGTAACTATGATGTGACAGCATTATTTGTATTTATCTGAGATATCTAAGATAAGGTAAGATAAGACTTTATTGATCCCACATTGGGGAAATTTACTTGTTGCAACAGCCAGTAAATAAAAAGCAATAGAAAAGAAACAGGCCAAAAAAAAAAACTGTAGCAAATACAATAAATAATAAATTCAGTGAATATTCAAATTCTTAGGAGACAATATGGTTTTCACAAGTTTACAGGGGTATTGGCTATGTTATTATTTTAATGTTTATGCAAAGAAAACGTACATAATGCTGCTAACTGTGTTTTCAAAACAGAACTTGGCAGAATGATTACAGTTTGTGTATCAGTAGTTTAAGATTTTCAGAACTGTGATAATTTTGGCCATTATAACCACAAAATTACAATTTCATCTCATTTCATCTCAGCTCTGTAGTAATGTATTCTTCCTTTAATTGAGCAGAGGCTTGTTTTTTACAGATAAATTTTGCACACAGTACAACACACTCAATCACAGTAATGCCTCACAGCAATGTGTCTGTAATGTGACGCAAAGGGGGCTCCTTACGATACACACACTTCAACACACTCAGAGTAACGCGTCTGCGACATGGAGCAAAGGGGGCTCCTTACGACACACACACTTCAACACACTCAGAGTAACGCGTCTGCGACGTGGAGCAAAGGGGGCTCCTTACGACACACACACTTCAACACACTCAGAGTAACGCGTCTGTGACGTGGGACGTAGGGGCCTCGTTACAGTCCACATGCCTTCTTACCAGTCTTGCCATCGTTGTGGATGGTGGTGCTGTCTGGGGTCGCCTGGTCCCAGCCCTCCAGCATCAGCTGCTGGAACTGCACTTTGACCTGGATGAAGTCCTCCTCGATGTCGATCGGGGACTGCTTGGCATTGCTACAGGATGGGTACTTCTTAGCCCAGTTCTTTTGGTTTAAAGTCCCTGAGGAGGGAAGAACCATAACAACTAAGCAAATAACAGTACAATGGCTGCTTATGGCCAGCACACATCTATAGTGGAAATAAATATTTACTGTAGCAACATTAAAGAACATTAACAAATCATGGCATATCCCACGTTTGGCTTCCCTGGCCGTCCGTTGGATTTAAAACAAAGTCTGAAGGCGTAAAAAATACACACTGTAAGGCGACAACCAATCATGAGTAATGCAGAGGGCTGGAGAGCCCCTCAGCTCCCTCTCCAGCAGCCAGGGGCGATGATGGCAAGGAAATAAAAGCAAGAGCGAAGGAGGAAGAGGGCTGAAGGACAGAGGGAAAGACAACAAACACGTCAGCTGTGGGCAGAGGAGCAGAGAGGCAGCTTGTGGGTGGCTGCTGACTAACTGGATGCTTTTTTCCCTCCCAGTAATTACCAGTGATGCCCATGTCACTGATCCACTCCCACAATGCACTGCAGGACTAGCTGACACATCGAGGTACCGCGTAAACGTATGAACTCTGAAGAGTTTGAGGACTTCTCCAGCTTTCGCAAAATGATGCATCCCACAGCAGATGAACCAAATATAGACTAACCGTTGTACGGTTTGCTTTTCGAGCGAGCAGATTATTATAGAAGAAAATTTACGCATAAATATAAAAATGACTATGAAGATTAACCATCCATCTGCTATCAATGACCAGTTATTCCTCCTGGAGTGTTTGGGTCCAGGGTACAAGGAGGGTAGCACCCCCATTAGGATGCCCCGCCCCCCCAGCCCCCGGGATGCCCCACCCCCCAAGGAAGCTGATTAGTCCAGGTCCTTAATAACTATGCTCTCTGCTCATCCATTCATTCCAGAAGTAGCCATAATGGCACAGCAGTATAACAAACACTGCAAGGACATGAAAAGACAAACACGCAGGTCTCGTAACCCTGCAGGAGACATGGTGGCGCCACCTGTTGTTGACAGAAATCAGCAATAAATGCAGATATTCAAAGCGAAGAACAAACTCCAATGTAATGAGACTCATAAATAATTAAAATAGACACAGTCGTATAGATGGCTTTAAACAAAATACATATAAAAGTATTTTGCTCCTGGAGTCTTAACAAAGACAATGCAGAATTAGGTCATCCAGAACTCTGGGCCGCCTGCATTAACATCTCAATAGGCTCCACCATGGGGCGCTGTGAAATAATTTGGGCTCTCTTGTCAGTTTCCTACCAGCCCCCTCCCCGGGACATAAATTCATCTTCATTTGCATGATTAAGACGCCTCTCTATGGGCATAAGGACTGAGGAATAACTGTACAAAAGGAGACTTCCTTAAATTAAAATCACCCGTCCAGAAGCACATTCTGGTAAGAAAGGGTAATCCATCAGGAGATCTCACAGCGAGAACACTTTGCTTAAGCAGGATTCGGTGTGTATTGAACCTTAATTCCCGATCATCTCGCTGTAAACCCATCAAGTCATAATTCACCATTGAATGTCTACACATCATCTTATATGGCTTATCATTCATCGCCTTGAGTCACATCTCACTGAGACTGAGTCGTGGTCTCTTTCACCATTAGCTACCTTCAGCTGAAGACCGTAACATTCGCAAACGGCTTTCCCCCTGAATATTTCTGTGACACACTGCTCTGTGTGTGCACTTCACCTGTCATGCAGTGAGCAGCAGCTTTCAGAGCTGAACCGCCTGTTGCCCGTGTCTCTTTAGCACAGATTTCTTGACTTTCGGGAATCGGCGGCGGCTCAGTGAAGCTGAAGAGCCCCATAAGGACAACGCTGTGCAAATCGGCAAAATAAGGACAACAGCAGCTGCCTTCTGTGGCCAGAAAGAAAAAAACCGCACTAGCAAATACAGTGGGATGAGTGTGTCCTCTTTCATAAGGGGATAAAATATCCATCCATTCATTCATCCATTTTCTGCACCTGTTTATCCTATGCTGGGGTAGGGTTAGAAGAGAAGCCAGGGGCTGCCTGGTCATCTAACAAATAATAACACTGGCACCCTCCATTGGTCCCAGAGGGAGCCCCACCCACTCAGGGATCTCAGAGATCCAATCAGGAGCCTCCAAGGGAAATCCTGCCGTCAGCCAGATCTCTGGGGGGACAGCAATGCCCTACTAATGACACATAGACCTGCTCTGGGTGCGTGACCTGACCTCCCGGGGGCGTAATGAAGACGTTCGCAGGTGAGGAGGACTGGAGTACAGAGGCTGTGTGCACATTTTTATCAAGGGAGAGAGACCATGAACTAAGAGGCGTATGCACACACACACTCAGAATCTGAGACACCTGAAGGATGGGAGCGTTCCCTCTGGTCGCCGCCCTGAAAAGGTGTGCATTCCAAAAGAGGAAACCAAAACTACAGGCTGCTAATCACAAGGGAGATAGTTGGACGCCTTGTTCCAGCAGCCGTACCACCTGTTTACAAGACCCCCCTTTACTGATTCAGCTACATCACAATTCACAAATAGCCATTGTATTGTCACTACTTTGTTGCACATACATATTTCACACTGGATGCAGCTTCTTGCTGCAAATAAGCCTCAGCCACAAGCATTTAGCCCCAGAATACTGGAATGAAGGCCAGCCTTCAAAAGAGGTTTTTCATCCAGTCTCTCTTGTAATTCAAGACCTCAGAAAAATGGCTGTCAAAAGAAAAGAGAAAAGAACGCATTCATGAATATTATGTCCTGCTAGTCTTCAGGTGAATGTGCAGGGAATCCTTTAGGGTTTCACTCTGAGGTTAGCCTCTGAGGTAATTATTCAGGGTGCTCAAGCAAAAAAACAAAAAAAGAAATTGAAATTCATCCTCATTAAAATCCGCAGAGCACTCCTAGCAGAGCACAGATTCTCCTTTCTTGACAAATTAAGTTGTGGATCTGGACACAAATAAAAGCCTTTTTTTAAACGCAGGGCCCGGTGGATTCTGGTTTTGTGCTCATGATGTGAGACAGGATTACAGTTAACAAAGAGCAGCCCCTAGTGCTCAAGATGACTGGCTTCCCACTCTATGGCTGAGTATCCAGTTGCCCCCACCACCACCACCACCACATCATACCAAACCAACCCCCACCCCAGCGGCTAGGAACCCGATATCTCAATCTGCCCTGGGACTGGAGGCTGTCCACTAGGGAGAGAAGAATTAAGCCAAATGATGATTGACCATGACCAGGAGTGTATAAAGAGGTGTGGCCAAAGGGACGCTGAAAGATGACTGCCCCCCCCCCCCCCACAGTGATGCTTCCCTGTCATTCACTGATTCATAACATATTATTGGCTAATGATAAAGTTGGCCCCTCTGTATAACTTATGGCCCCTCTCATGCCCCCCCCCACCTTAACAATACTAGAATCACACCTGATAAAGATGTTGCAGACCTCATTATATGTTGCAAACAGACATGTTGTATCTTCCTACTGTGAGTTTGCCAGGTCACTTCCAGCTTTTCATGGAGGAACCCGTAAATCACACTCCTGCCATGAGTTGTCAGCCATGAGTCCGTCCGTCCCCCCTCCGCCCCGCAAAGACCCAGCAAGGGACAGAGGCCGAGAGAGTTTTTATCCCGAGCTGTGCAGCACAATAATCAGGGCGTCATTTCAAGGCAAAGGCCACGGTCGAAACAGATGGAGACGGAACAGGCAGCTTAAAGCCAACGAGAAGGGAAAGGAGCCAGCGGAGGAGATCACGGTGGCCCCGGAGGCGTGGGCGGAGGAAGAGAACACCACCACATGCCAGCGCTGCCTGCGGATAAAAGGCGCGTGTTTGGGTGGAGAGGGTAGCTGCCCTGCTCTGTTTCCACTGCTTTGCAGGCCGTGCAGCACATAGTCAGACAGCCATCAGTCATCTTTCAAACGCCACCTCGGTCACTGTTTACATAGGCCCAGACTATGTTCCCTTAATTATTTATAAAAATTAATATTGTCATTCTGAAATGCACACTGTGGCGATACACACGTCTTCCACGGAAAAGCCTTTCTTTACGCTCTGATCAGGGGAATATCAATAAGCCCTTTTATGAATCTCTCTGTGTTAACCAGGGTGCCCTGATATTCACACTCAAGTGCTCTCTTTCTCATGGAAATTCGATTATTCATGCCCCGGCGCTTGTATTGACACACAAATCTCCAGCCTTATTCTGGAGATAGAAAACAACTGATCCCTACTTCTGACAGCCACCTACCCGACGGGACGAGAGCTCCTCATGTCTCAGGCGACAGCTCCCACGGCAGAGCCCAGCGGCCTGCCCCCAGAGCGGCCTGCCCCCAGAGCGGCCTGCCCCAGAGCGGCACGGTATCCGTCTGCTTTGGTTATAAATACATACTTTACCTGTCGGCCTACGTCAAGAGAGCAGCTCAGTAACACAAGCCGTGGGGAGCAGGATTACAGCAGCAACTCCTACAGAAGGCTACTGAATATGTGTAAGAATGCAGAAAACGTTTAAGTCCTGAGTAGAGCGGAGGGTCACACAAAAGCACCCCACGCCACCCAATGCCCCTCCATCCCTCCTCCATGTCTGGCTCTCATAATGCCCCCTTTGTACTGACAGCTCACTGCCTCCCAAGCTTGAAGTCGGCGGGCAGCTGAGGTGGCACCAGCGCCCAATCCCCAGGAATTTCTGGGACACAGGAAAGCAGAGCTCAAACAGAGGTAGGGGGCATTGCCTCCCCTCCCCCAACTCAAACACAGCAGCAATACACTCTTGTCATCACACTGACGACTTTACGTTCCTGCCGCTGATGTCGGCCCCTTCCCCGCCGGACTGAGGTCACCCGGTTCGCCAGACCCACCTCATCGGAATTCCACACCAGGTCCGGATTTTCTGATCTGCACTTCTTTCTAAGAAGAGCTAGAACAGCAGTAAGCAAGAGCCAGACAGATAACTGGATGCGTCGCATCCTGATTTTTTACTTCTGTTTGAATTACTTTCACTGAACAATTCAATAAATTAAAATCCCATAGGGAGCCAAGTCCGTGTTTCACGCACCCTGACAAATCGGCCGTCTTGTCGTTAGCTGAATCATTAAGCCGTCCACATCTCCTTCCCTTTTTTAATATCTCTGAATGTCTGGCGCACAGCAATTATGTTTCAAAGATGACATAAACAAAAGAGATCGAAATGGGATTCATAAATGAACAGGATTCAGGGTTGTGAAACAGAAAACAGGTAATAATTTGGCAGGCAGATTCTTTCTTTTTTTTGCATTTTTTTTTTTTTTAATTCCCCACTATTTCCACAATCAGTGAGTCTGATTTTCTGTCTGTTAAATGGAATCGGTATTTGCAGAAACATCAGTGAGTAACATTAACATTAATTCACTCCAGTTGGGGAGATATATCAACACCAAAAGCCTCCTGATGATGGAGAGACCTACCAATCCTGGCCCATGTGGAAGACTGAATCAACCAATCAGCAGCATGGTTGAATCACTCTGACGGTGAGTGAACATGCTGGACACCTTGCCTGTAGAAAGTCCCAAGGCCCACTGAAAGCAGGTCATCCAGTACATCGCAGTACATGCAAAGTTCTGCACGACCACACACAAGTCTTAGCATTTTAACTATTTTAAGAAATGAGAGAGTGGGGGGTGGGGTTTGGGAGTCCAGAAATCCAAAACTGAGTAGATACTCAGTGTGGAAGAGAGTCTTTCAAGAAGCCCTCAGCTACTGCGTGGTCCCTACCTGCGTAAGACCAATCGATGTCCTCTGTGAACTTCCGCTGCGTTCGGAAATACCCATGAACGACATCAGCTGAAATAAAACACAAACATGAATTACAAAATAAACCCACACAAACAGCAAAACTATGTTCACACACGTTTCATCTCTGCACTAAGAACATCTGCAGGCTTGAACGAAGAATGCGTTTCACGAGCCTAAACAAGCTTTTATGAGATAAAAGCCGTCCGGTTTTATGGTTAAGACAGTCGTTTGCGATACTCGAGTTGAGTTGGTGTTTCTGACACCAATTAACTGGAGCTAATTAAAACAGCTGGTGAAGAGGAGGCTGGGAGCTGTACTGCTCTTTCCTGAGGCATAGACAAGGACCGAGTTGGGTTAGGGGAACCAGAGATGAACTAACAGGATGCTAGAGAACGAGTGACCTGGTTCAGCTTCCATAATCCCACCTGTGGTCTGAGAAACAGTGAGGCCTCAGTCACATCCCTGCCTCTATCATTCTTGCTCTCATTTTCAATGTGTTAAATTAAAAAGGCTGTCTTGAAGAGCTATGCCTGCACCCCCTACAATACAAGAAGGATTAGCCCATGTAACCATGTTGGTGCCAAGTAGCTTACTGGAAACAGACATTGGCACTAACAGCAGATACCGGATAGGTAGGAGCAAACACACACACACACACACACACACACTACAGGCTATATGCAGACTGCCACATTGTACTCCAAACATTTGTCTAAACATGTAGCAAGTTACTATGTAAATACAGCAAAACATTCCATTGTTGAACTTCAATACACAGAGCTGCAACAAGTCTTCATTTAAAACTTCATCGTGGCATCAGTCCTACACATTTAGCCAAATAATACAAGAAATGAATTAGACAATGAGACTGGAGAACTTCTGGGTATCCAGGCTGTAATGTTTATTCATTTATTAAGCACTGGCCATAGTGGAGCAAGGAGGCTGAAACAAGAGCATCCAAGGTTGAATGTTCCAGTGTTCCCCAATCCAGTCCTAGGGGACCCACAGACAGTCCACATTTTTGCTTCCTCCAAGCTCCCTGCCAAACAGTCCACATTTTTGCTCCCTCTCATGTGGACTGTCTGCAGGTCCCCGAGGATCATATTGGGAAACACTGGTTTAGATTATCAGGAAGAAGAACTGCTAGAAACACCTGATGTAGATGCAGAGTACAAAGGAACTGGCCTCCATGGTCCATGCGGAAATAAACAGTTACTGGCTGATCCAACAGGCCCACAGTAATAATCCCGGAACCCGAATTTAAGAAATCGTTCCCTGAGCATTGGCAGCACTGCAAATCACGTTATCTTGCATAATTAACCTCAAAAGCAGCGCCACATTTCCACACTTTCCCATTGTGCCTCAGCAGGCCTTATCCAGGAACATCGAGTGATCGGTGACAAAGGACCGCGTCATTTCACCAAGACAGGAATCCACACCGATGGACCTTCCAGACTGTGGCGAATGCTTCCACATTCTCCTCCACAGGCCTACACAGGCGAAAGGGAAGCATTAAAGACTCACTGCTCCCCTTTGTTATTGTCCTAATACTTGAGACCGCACACTTTAAACAGGGTGACACACCTGTTTATTCTGCTGGGCAAAGGGCACTGCACCACGTGCGAGCTGGAAGCCAGCGAGGCTCAAACCTCAGTCGAGCCCCCAAAGCAGCCAGTTTTGCTCAGACCAACCAGATTCGAAAACAAAACCCATATGACATAGTCACAGCAAATGAAATATTTGTCTTGCGTAAGAGAGGTCAGATTTTGGCTAGATAGAAACTATTTTGGTAAGTTTCAAAATAAAAGCTGTACTGTTCTATTTACTTATTTATTTGGGGGGTGGGTATTGTGCTGGGAGTTATTTTTGTAATGCAGTTGGACAACAAAAATTTCCGCCCATGGGATCAATAAAATTTAATCTCTATAAGACCTTCTACTGTTTTAGAAACCAACCGAGCTGAAGAAACTCGATCAGACTGAAGAGATGCCTACAGCTCCCCTCAGCCAGCAAGGGCCAGCTGGGTGGGTTATTCATTCTGGAATAACATCTAGCATCAGATCAGTTTGTCGCCTTCTATTAGGATTACAGTTGTTCCTACCGCCGACAGGGATCAGGCAAGGCGTCACCGTCGCGATCAACGCATGAGGCTACCTTCCTGACCTCAGAGAGTCAGATGCTACTATCTTTGCTTTTATTTAAATGATCAGAGGACTCACAAGCAGAGTGTGCCAGAGAGGACAGCCCCTGTATAATAAAGTTACTGTACAGCGTGGCATTACAGAAGAATAAATCCCTATAGAACAAAGTGGAAGTCTGAGGCAGTTGTTGCCCAGAGGTGGCTGCTGGGAAAGAATTCGTTCAAGACCAATTAAATTATCCCTTCATTCGATGCCATAGAGGCTTCTTAATATTTACGTCTTTTGCAGTTAGCAGGAAAGATGGCTCTGCTTGTTAAAGATCCACAGACCCAGACCCGTAAGCAAGGGGGGGGGGGATTTCTGCTGGTGTAATATCACAGGCTGGGACTGGTTAAGAGGATTAGCTATTAGCTCTACCCCAGGAGATTCTTGGCTGAAACCCTTGGCTGGAACTCAGGGAGACCATAGCTTAGCTGTCAATGTCCGACTAACAATTCTGTGCACCGGGTGCTCATTTCCTGGATGGCGAACTTACTTCTCAGGGTGTAAATTGTCTGCATTATGGGAAAAAAAAGAGTAATGTGTTATTTATGCTGGGTAAGCAAACAGCCAATGGGTTCTTTTTAGGTTTCCGGAACCGGCGCTGCCGGAGAACTATCCTCACCGTTTGGCAGTCGGTAATGAAGAGGAAGGAGATGTGGAGTATAAAGAACGGAGGACGGACGATAAGGAAACTTCTGTTTCAAATGGCAACATTCATTAGCGGGTATCCAATGCCAAAGAGACCCCGGTTCACCCCATATCCAGTTGCACTTGGTAGACTGATGCTTATAGATGCTAATTAAATTCCAGTCTTTAAGCACAGGCCCTCGTGTCTGCAGAAGGAAGCATATCCATCTGCCATATGAGTTCAGACAGCCATCAGTCAAACATGCTGGAATGCTCTTAGTCTTTTCACACTCATGGAGTGAAAAAGAAGAATCAACGGGTCAGATCATGGAAGCAGACACAGTCATCTACAAGGTCCCACTTTAAATGGACAGGCATCCCAAAACTGTGAGATCAGCACAGGGAAACAGTCCCTCTCTGGTCAGCTGACTGTGGGAATGAGTATCAGACATTTGGTTTCATGAGACAGGAGTCACACCGTGGGAAATGTGGTTTTGAAATATGAAGTTACACATATTTCAAGTCACATGGCACCCCATCAAAACGTAGTGGATGATGTCACCCACATTTCAAGTGAACCACAGGTTCCGATGATGTCACACACATCATGTCACCCGACATACCAACAGGAACTGATGGACCACATGGGCTGATGTCAGACATGTAACCTGCCATAGCAGCAGGAAACTGTAGACCAGATGGTCTGATGATGTCACACATATGTCACCGGCCATACCAACAGGAAACTGCAGACCATGTGGTCTGATGATGTCACATACGTCATGTCACCTTTTGTACTAACAAAATTCCACAGGGACAAAGATGATCAGGGTGTCCACAGCTGAACTTGCTCAAGCAGGAATCAGTTCAGTAACAGTATATATAGCCATTCCACACACTTCTTTATAGCGTATGACTGATGGCACTGGTAGCCTATACTTTTTTGTGCTCCATAATCCAGCTGTTACCCAGGCAAATGTGACATACAGTAACCGTGAGAATAGCATGAGGTATGGGGGGTGGGGGAGGCACTTGCATGCTGGAACAGCTGAGTTTTAAACATACATCACACACTATCAGGCCAGTGACAGACATGAAAAGCTTATCACTGGGTATTTTCTTACCCAGGATTATACAAAACATACATGCATACCTGTATCTATCTGGTCAAATCACAAGCTCATAGGCTGAAAACATTTAGCTCATAAACCCCTGTGGACATCTTTTGTAATTATTTAAAGGCTCATGGGAGTTTTACTCCTTTTTTATTATAGAGGACTTAGATCCAACCAATCAGATGTCTTGGTCCTGCCTCCTCTAGTTGCTTGGACCCACTTCCTCTACAGTCTGACTGGTTATCTCTCTGAATCAATCATTTTTTTACTTTTGTCCTCGGAACATTTTTGCACAAGTAAAACTCCCACGGGTCATTTGCAGAGCTTGGCAGATATCTAGAGTTGAGAGTTTTATTTTTGAATCTCAATTTCCTTTGATCACATGACTTTGACCACTGCCCATGTAGAGATATGCAGTGTCCCAGTAAACCTCCCGTGTTGGGATTTGGGGTAGATAGTGCAGCTCCTGCCCATAGAGATACTGGCCAGCGCTAATCCAAATCCACACGTGCTGACCCTTTATCTTTTGTAATCACATGCTCAGACATATATGTGCAACCAGACATCGTTTGGGGGGGTGACTTTGCTCTGTTTGTAATTTATGCTGTGAAGACCACGTCCCAGTTTTGTAAAAATATTGCAATGACAAAGTGAACATTGGGCTTTTATTAGCTAGGATTTTAATTGATTGTCTTTTGAAGACTTGACTCCCTCCCCCCATGAACTGACCCACATGCTTTGGAGTTGTTTTGAATGAAGCCCATTTCCTGAAAATTCACAAGCAATCAGTGGATAACTTTGGTGAACCAAAAACAAACCCAGGGTGTTAGAAATTCCTCATTCTTTGATAGCTTGATTAGATAAAAGTAAAAACAAACTGTAAAAAAAAAAAACCTGAAGCTAAAAGTCTCCTATCACAAACCATTATGTACAATACTCATGAAGAATAATATTGGCTTTTGGACAGTCAAACTCACTTAGACTGAATGAGTCACAACTATGACACACAATGTAATGACGACTAAATTTTTAAGCCACAATCATCTTTATATAATCAGTTTCACAAAATAAAGCTTGTCAGCAGTAATAACATAAACATTGTAAGGTTGGAACATAAAAATGAGAGGTTAAGTCAAAATTTCAAAATACTGCTCACCCACAGAGTAGCAATGAGCGGAATTACCATTAATGGCCACCTTTACTTGCTTCCAATGTGGGTTGCAATGGGGCGGAACACATCTGGTGAATTTCCAGAAACTTTCCATGTGAAGTATGATTGTAAAGGGGTGGAAATTCCTGGAAAGTTTCCAGAAACTTTCCATGGAAAGTTAAGCTAGGGAATTTTGGAAATATTGAACTCCGTGGAACTCTGCAAGAGCTGTCAGATACAGCAAAGAAAGCAAACACAGAATATATTAGAACTTATAAGCAGTGCGTTTTGATGCAGATGCTTATTTTAGGGCATTTTTACACACACATAATTATCCCCAAGCACTTGTTTACACAATGATATCACTACTACTGTGGTCAAGATGTTTTTCTTTCCCCCACTACACTTTGAGTTCCCTGTTATAGGCTAACCTGCCATTTTGCAAATATCCAGTTTATTCCCATTACTTCCCATATATTCCCCTAAATTCCCATTGAAAGTTTCCAGCTTTGAAAATTCCTAGAATTTTGCAACCCTACTCTCAAATTATATTTCCATTATAGATTAAACCAAGCAGTGGTTGAGAATATACAGTAACCTGACCCTCCCTGCATTTCAAAGTCTCGTTTCTCCCATTATTATGCAAAGAGCCTCTGCAGATGAATAGAGGATATGTAGCAGAACTGTCTACCTGAATAGCAGAAATTAGATGGTTTTAAGTGTTATTGTTACATGTGTTCCAAGGAACACAGTGAAACTCAGTTGCAGGGCAGGACGAACTGCACTGCAATGCAAGACAAAGCAGTGCAAATAGGAATGAGTATCAAAAAAAGTAATGTATTTATGTATCAAGCTGATTAAAGTTCGACAGGAATAATCCTCTAATGTCACACAGAAAAGGGCACTAATTTCTGCAGTATTTACTGGTTTCTTAAGTCAACAAATTACCAGAATATTACAGAAAAAGAAATTTAATGTGGTGACAAACTTGACAGGGATTGACAGCTTTCCTGCTCAGTTAAAACACTGCTATCTGCACAGGACAGAGAGCACGGCAGTGGAATGAGGTGAGGTGGAAGCCCGCAGCCATGCGACTGGGGTCGCTTTTTCACACCTTAGGCCAGAGACCCGGCCCCGAGAAATTAACATGCAGGACGTGTCCAACTTGACTCCACAGAAACAAGCAAACCTTCTCATGCCTCCTCACTATTGTGACTTTGTCCGGCCCCTCGCCCATTACCATGGACACATATTCAAGGGTTCTCCTTTCACTTCACTCCATATGAGTTTGTATCATTTTAGCGAGATAGCATGCAGCCAAACTCTCCCCAACCTGAAATGGCCCCATTTCAAGCCAACTCGACTGGCTAACCTTTTCAGTGGCCCCATCTTTTGGGGCTTCACACACAATTCCCACCATTTTCAGCAGTGTGGGTAACTTCAGAACGACTTTTCAAAGATGATGCTGGGGAATAAAACAGGAAAAAGGAACATTTTCTGGCCCCACCCCAAAAATGACTTTAGTGACTGAACATTTCCAAACATTTACCATGAGAGTGCAGATGTTTTAAACACAAACTTCATTTAGCATGCTGTTTATTTAGTGGATTGCAAAAGAGCTCTTCATCATCACATACCTGAAAACTATTTACTTCTATCCCTTTTTAGCCATGACATCCACCAGCAACTTCCTGCTTGTCCAAAAGAAATGCATACATCCTTAAAACCAATCCATTCCATTCTTGTGTTCATTTTGAGGCAAATCTGAAAATAACAATATGCTTTCCTTACAGGCTGATGTGTATTGGTGGAAAGGAAACATTAAATCAGCAAAAACTCCACTTTGCCAATCAGCTATCCCCTGTCTTGCTTCAGCAAGACAATTTACTGAGACCCGCATCTGTGAAAAGTCATGGCATGATTTGAAGACGGCATTTCTGTCAGGACATTCAAGGGTTTATCCTCATTATTCTTAAAAGCTCATGGGGGTTTTACTTACACAAAAATGTTCTGAGGACAGAACAAAAAAATGATTGGTTATCTCTCTGACCCAATCAGATTGTAGAGGATGTTAGTCCAAGCAACTAGAGAAGGTGGGAACAAGACATCTGATTGGTTGGTCCAACCTCCTCTAGTTGCGTGGACCCACCTTCTATACAATTGGTGCGTTCCATTTACCCTGGGAACTCGGTTTCCGAGTCGGATTCCAAGTTTTGAAGCCGGAAGTGACGACATGCACGCTCCCGTTTCTCGGAGCAGCACAGAGGATCCCGAGTTCAAAATCCAAGATGGCTGCGCCCTTTATCAGCAGAAGGGAAAGTTGTAGTTTTATACTGTTTAAGCACTACTTCTCATTTGTGGCTCATTAAATCGATCGCACACACTGTAACGTCCAACTTATCTGTGGACGTGTTGCTACGGAGTTTTATACGTGAAGCCCCGCGCGTAATGTGTTATCAAGTGATATTGCTAACAGCAGAATTGGCTAGAATTGGATTTTATAATTAGTTGGATTGTTTGTCAGATTTAAAGGTAGTTCGGGCTAATTGTAAATGAAGAAAGATAAAGGCCATTTAAACTGGGGTATCTAAAATCCGAGAAGTTGTCCGGCTAAGCAAAAAAAATCTTGCTTTTTGATACGGGTCCACGGTATTGCTACTTCTGTGGCAAATGGAACACATCCGACTCGGTTTTCCCCGAGTTTTAGCGGACGTGACGTAATCTCGGCAGCCGAAACTTGGATCCGAAGGCAAATGGAAGCACCAAATCTGATTGGTTCAGAGAGAGAATCATTTTTTTCCTTCTGCCCTCAGAACAATTTTGTGTATGTAACACTCCCATGAGCTTCTTAAACATTTCTCTCACAGTAAAAAGAGCCTGTAGAAATACAGATTTAATTAAAGCTCTATCACCCCATTCCACCACTGTGGCATTAAACTCTTCAGCTGGTTACTCTTGATTAGTTTACAGTGAATTTCAGGCATATCCTATTTCCGGTCATAGAGCCAAGTTCTTGAGGAAGGCACATGAGGCTTGCATGGATTACTTCCAAAAGATGCTGTAATCAGAACACCCTCTACTGAGGGGCTCTGCTGTAATTCCGACTCTCCAGCAGGACGGTGTGGCCCCACTCAGCTTCTGCTCCTGCAATCTCTTTCCAGAAACCTCCGCTGGGATCGAGGCTTGGATGCCTTCATTCCGCTGCTATTAAAAGTTCAGTTTCTGCCTAACATAATGTGAAGACAAATGGCTTCAAATCTGAGAACAGCATAAATACATGGGGTTTAGGGGATTTATTTAAAAAAATATTCATATACCCAGCTTACAAAATACAGCTAACCTGTAAGAGAAAGACTAGGAAAACAGAAACAGCAACGGAAGCTTATACATCTGCACCTCCTCAATTCTGTACATTTGTATACTTACATAAGAGGAGGTACAAAATATAGCCCTGAAGGAAAGAGGGCATTGAAATAGTGGCCTAAATGCAGATATAGAACAATTCTGCTTGCGTGTCATTGCTCACCCAAGCAAAGGCCGAAACAAATGTACTTTGGCCCAGAGTGTTCCTAAGCACTCGCTGAGAAGGTCAGCTTCCTTTGCATGATATAGGGCACCGTCCCATGTGACCTCGCATACATATAAACAGAATTCATAAAGACCAACAGAGCTGGGCCCGCATGACAGTCTAAGCCAGGGTTATTCGACTCACGGTCCTCGAGGTCCGAGCACTGCTGGTTTTCCAGCCTTCCTTTACCTGTCAGTCAGGTGTGAAGTCTCTGACCAATCAGAATCAGTAATTATTAAACAACTACCCGGGAGAACTGAAAACACGGCCTGGACTTGGAATCGAGGTCCAGAGTTGAAGAACCCTGGTCTAAGCCGTCAAATGCAGAACAAAGGCAGGTGATGGATGTGAGCTTGGAGCTCAGTAACAGCCTCACCTGCCCTCCTCACGCAATTCCCCGGCGCCGCATGGATCGGCTTTAGCCGTAAACTACACGCAGCTCATCCTGGGTGGTAGTTCACACAGCTTCCTAGCGACGCCTATATCAGCCCCCCCCCCCCTTCAATGGAGGGCAGTGTGGAGGCACTCATCTGACCCATTTAACTCACCACACCAGCAGACAGCGCCAACACCCAATCCCCTCGCCTTCTGCCTGCTCTCTCTCCACCCGTTCATGTGACTGTTCCCGCCTGACATCTCCGTAGTATTAGCGTAGCTACAGCTTGTAGGCCAACCACAAACTCTTCAAACATCAACATTGTACTTACAAATTGGATTATAATCAAGTATGACTTTCTCTTAAACATCTATAGGTTTATTACTAACAGTACGATAAACCCATTTTTAAATTGCAAAGTAGTTTTCTTTTCAGCTTACAATAACTCAGCCCTCAAAAACTCAGACATATGCAGAACACGAATTTTGTCATAAGATTTGTTAAGGATACTAAAACCTTTCAAATAATGTATTTACATACACGGTCCTGCAGCAGTACATCCCAGAATCCTTACATGGTTTTCATTCTACATAAATTGTACTAATTTCCCTGATGGATTTATGCTCCCAAAAGGCTATAATGGAAGCGCAATACTGTTTAATGACCTAATTCCAAGTGAAAACCATGAAACTGGGACATAGCAGCAGTTAGAGATTCAATATGCTAGCAGTTTTATACTTGGTTGACTCTCCATTCATGTTGCTCAGTCAAGATGTTAAGACTGGTGATGGCGATTGAGAAGATGACCGAATATCTCCTTGAAATGACTCATTGTGTTTGATGGTCTTGGAAACGATGCATTAGCTTTTCTGAATGATACCTTAACTGAATGGGTTTGAAATCCACAGTGACATTAGAGCAGCAGTGAGAAGCTGCTCTATGATTGGTCAACCCTTGGCCAACATACTTATACGGGGTGTTGATTCACCTCAAAAATCATGACATGAAAAATCTTCTAGTAGATAAAATGTACAGACTTATTTGCAGAGCTCATCAAGATGATGATTGGTTGGGCACAATATATTCTCAGGATTTCAGCCAAAGCAACAACACTACAAATCTTCGCAATGTACCCACTTATAGAGTGCCAGTCTAAAAAAAGAAAGTCTAAAAAGTTAGCAAATTTGAGAATTAAAGGATTGGATTAATTTAGCATCACGGTACGGTAACCCTGATTCCTGTTCTTCTGTCCCCCCACACCAGTGTTTACAAGCTGCATATGACGCAGGGTTCCAAATAAGATTTTCAACTTGATTAGCAGTTTTGCTAATCAAAATTTTCAAAAGTTGCAATTTGATTA
>JAODLC010000001.1:31012340-31034918 GCA_026781145.1 Hippopotamyrus pictus
ATATTGATTAGCAATGGCTGCGAATCATTTTAACGGGAAGTAGGCAATTGTTTCGCCGGTGGGTGTTTTTACATCGCTAACTGCGATGCGATACGGGCTATTTCGAACCCTGTGACGAGAAATTCTTTTTGATAAAAACAAAAAGTCACAGCTGCATTGCTCCTTCGACAGCACTCCGCTCAGTTATTTTAGTTTGGCTTCAAGCCAAAGCCACCAAAATAACATTGAATACAGGGGGTCCGCGGGTCACAACGTACGATGTTTCAAGTTTACGATGCTCACTCCCAAAAAGACTCTTTAAAAAAATCAAGACGCAAGTGTTTCGGCTTATGCCGTTAGTGTCGTAATTACGGAATACACCAGCGCAAGTGTTCCGTTTGTGAAGAGGAAAGCAGTCACAATGGAAATGAAGTTAAACATTGTAAAGAGATCAGGAAAAGGGTGTCTTTCGACTTACACCACCATTCGGGTTACGTCACTGTCCTAGGAACGGAATTGTGTCGTAACCCGAGGACCCCCTGTAATTCCACAAAGACCTGCTCAATATTAAGAAGGCACTCTGACCTACCAGAGAGCAGACAATTCCCTTAAATTTGGTTTTTCTCATTCCACTTTCCACTGCTAGCTACACTGGATGAGGCAGCATTCAAAGGGACCTAATTGTGGCTCAGACCAGAAGCGGTTGGCATGGTAGTAAAGCCCTGGATGAGGCCACTTCTAGCTTGATTACGGCGAAAACTGAACAAGAACTGACAAGTAGAAGTTCACAGCACAGTTTTAGGCCCAAGTGGAAGTTCTATACTTGTAGCTTTGTCTGGGTCCCCCTCAAAACGGCCTTGGACTATGGGCTGCCCCCGTCTGCTACAATTCATTAAATGTCTCAGTCAGGAGGGTGACATTGCTGGCCGAGAGACAAAGAGAACCACAAGGGCCCGTCATAGCAGCCATGATGCAGAGGGGGGGAGCAAATAATCCAAACTGAGAGCCACATAAAACAAGCAAAATCAGGGTGAGACAGGGGTCAGGAATGAGGAGCAGGGACACCGACGACATAAACAGAGGGCAGGAGACCGAGGTTAACAATGTGATGGTGACAAATTGGGGTGAGGGGCCACACTGTGAAAACACAAGTCAGCGACATTCCTCTTGGCTGAGGGGCGTATAGACAGCAGCGGAGGTGTGGGTGTCATCCTTAGGTGAGCTGAGACTCGCAGGAGGCTGGTGTGGGTGAAGAATGTATTACTGTCTTCCACAACTCTGTGGCTCAGCCTAATGGCACAGGGTTTAGATAATAAGCATGTATGGGGCCGGATATCACAGACACACACGTATGGGCACCGACGCTGGGCCGGACCCCATATTACACACATGACCACAGACGCACATGCACCGACCCGGGGGCCAGACATCACAGGCGCACACGCACCGACGCGGGGGCCAGATGTCACAGATGCACACGCACGGGCACCGACACGGGGCCGGACGTCACAGACGCACACGCACAGGCACCGACGCGGGACCGGACGTCACAGACGCACACGCACGGGCACTGACGCTGGGCCGGATGTCACAGACGCACATGCACCGGACGTGGGGGCCAGACATCACAGACGCACATGCACCGACGTGGGGGCCAGACATCACAGACGCACATGCACCGGACGTGGGGGCCAGACATCACAGACGCACACGCACCGATGTGGGGGCCAGACATCACAGACGCACACGCACCGACGGGCCAGATGTCACAGATGCACATGCACGGGCACCGACACGGGGCTGGACGTCACAGATACACATGTACGGGCACTGACGTGGGGACGAACGTCACAGACGCACACGCACGGGCACCGACACGGGGGCCGGACGTCACAGACGCACACACACGGGCACCGACGCAGGGGCCGGACGTCACAGACGCACACGCACATGCACGGGTACCGACGCAGGGGCCGAACGTCACAGACGCACAGCCACTGACGCGAGGCCGGATGTCACAAATACCCTTATGGAATGTCATCATCAAACATCCTTACTGCATTAATGTTAAATGCCACCCCCTCTCTCATACACAGTGGGTCCCCAGTCCCCCATGCCGTTACTGTTCCTAGGGCTCCATTCGGTACTCTAACGCAAAGCCCCAGGTCAGCTCTCCCGCTCCACTCAGCCTCTCAGGATGTCCCCTCTACAGTCGAGAAAATGGTGCTCTGTTTGTGTCTTATCTCCACTTGGATCAACAGCAGAAGCCCTCTGGAGCACGGACAGAATATGCTGTTCACCAGTGACACTAAGCAACATTTCATTGAAAAGACTGAATACAGAGCCATCAAGCTGTACATGTACTTAGTGTAGCAGAGACTTAAGGTAATGTTCGTTTATAATGACTCATTTCTTAAAGTAAAACATAAGCATACTTGACAAGAGTGAACATTTAGCTTAGAAAACAAGAAGCACATGGCGTGCAGGCAGTCTGCCAGTTATTACGTATTAGTAAATGCTAAAGGAGGAGGTTTGCTGTCGTACCGTTCAGCATTGTACCTTGATTATAGTATGGAAAATTGTACATTGAGCTGGATAAAATCCAAGCCTTGACTAAACATCAAATTAATCAATCCACGCATTGGAGTTACCTTTGCAGACGGCTGCGTGGCGGGTTTGCATTTGCACAAGAATAGGGAAACTCACAGGACAAAAGGTGACTTACGAATGTTAAGCAGCACTAGGCCTAGGCGAATCTAGCTCTTATTTACATTAACCTTATACTACAGTGATATGACAACTTTCTGTGGGACGGTGTTGTAATTTTGACAGTAACAAACAGATGGTACATAGATTCTCTGCTTTTTCCTCTAAAAGGCACTGGCTTGAGACCCCATTTTGTGCCCTATAATTCATCAAAGATTAAATTTAAAGCATTCACAGTGAGGGACAGGTCTGGCTAGGGGGTGCACAGCGGGTATTGAGCAGGTACTGACACATTTAAATCAGTCAGTGCCAGGGCTCTTCCATAAAAGGCTCCTTTTTCCAAGCTCCTCTGCTCTGGCAAGCTTTTTTTTTTTTTTTTTTTTTTAAATCCTTGGCAACCCCTTACGCCCAAAAGATTAAACCAACCATATCAGTCACCTCCTTGGCTAAACATGAGTAGAAAACTAAGCTCAGTTCAGACACAACCTGAAATACAGCTAAGAACAGCTGAATCAAACCCATTTTTTCACACCTTCCCTGTTCCCGGCAGACGAGGCGCACTCTGTTAGTGAAAACCGAAAGCTCATTCACATGGTACCAGCACAATCGATAAAACCATCTACAGATTCTTCGGAGTATTAATAAAAGGATAAACATACAACCCTTTGAGAAATACACACACTTAAACACATTTGCAGTTAACGTTGTAAGGCATTAATAATTCACGGAGTATAAGATCATCATATTTCCTTTCGAATTATATTATAGGCCTAGACATATTGATTGATTGGCAGAGAGAAAACCTTAGGGAGATAAAGTCTGACTTCACATCTAAACTTCAGAAAATCCTTACTCAAACCAAACTACTCTTTCCTGTCAGGTTTTTCAGCTGTCCCTTGGATTTAACGATTGGTATCAATACATCGAAAAAGCAAACAAATGAATCCTCAATTGATACCGCCTAATCAAACGCTCAAAGGATTATGTTGGACTTCTCGTTCCCCTTACAGTACAGCGTGCATTCAACTGCAGTTCTTAAAACGGGCGTGCAAGTTAAGCGCATTTAATCTTCATAAATAGCATAACATCCGAGTGTCTTTTCACTCTGCACCAAAGCAGAATCAATGCAGTATAGGTATTTTTTAGAGCAGCGGGAGATTGTCTTCAACACCTGTATAGGGATTTTTCTTCTCGCTTTTTCAGTAAAATACTTCGTTTCGTATTGCTTTTGAAATACTTGTCCAAATTACTTTTTTTCTGAGGATGTTATGAACTACTGCAATTTCCATAATTAAACAGTGTGACACAAAAAGGCAACAGTCTATCGTGTCCATAAATAATTCGTAATCTAAAGTAAATAAGAAGCCCCAAAATAAACATCGAAGATGAAGTTTACGCAAAAAGCCTCCGCTTGTCGGAGGCAAACCGGAGCAGCGCGCTGAACACGGCAGAAAATGCGTGAGCTTTAGCCAACGCATCTTTTTATTGCTTACAGGAAATAACAGCCTAGTACATGCGCAAAATAAAACAAAATCACAAATCTTAAAATCTTACCTATTCGACAAATGAAGAACAGTTGAGCGAATAACAGGTATCTTCTTTTTATGGACATTTCCATATTCCCTCTTTAAAGAATACTTGGAGACAAAATTATAAAATATATATAATTAGGGGAAAAGCGGTCTTCGTTGGGGGAATTATACTCCTGAAGTGCACGGAGATGCTAGATTTTTCTCATGCCGGCGGCGTCCCCGCATCTGACAGCCGGCTCTGCCCTGCTGCGGGTGGCTCTAGGAGCCGAGGGCTCGGGGCGCTGAAATAATAAGGGAATAACTGGGCGTGTGCGCCGCCCACAGCCCAGAAGGAAGCAGCGGCACCGGGAGGAGCTGCTCCATTTCCACAAGCGGAATCGCAACACGAAATGGTCAGATTTTACTAATAATATTTCACCCTGGCACTCATGGTCCTACAAAAACACGAAAAACCGCATACACAAACAACACAATCGCATTTTTACCCAGATTGCCATTATCCTATAATGAAATACAAATAGGCATACTAAAATAAAATGTATCCAAATTCCGATTTCTCAAGCATTGAGTCAAAAGAACATTTGATAAACCTTCAGGGCACAACTCAATATGTAGTTCAATCGTTTTCGTAAAGTAGGGTGTCGAATAAGAGAGAAAAAAGGTAGAAAAAGCGTAGCTATAGCAATTTACAGCAACCAATGCATATTATTATTATTATTTCCATAAAATTCAATGGAGTCTTACATCTTCAAAATGTAGGTGTAGGTTATGGGTCACGCTCGAGTCTCCGGAGGCCGCGGAAATTCAGGTTTGGGTTCCAGGTGAGCCTTCAATTAATTAACTTTGACAGCCGCTTTCACTCAGCTATTTATTAAATACCGCAGGCTAAGAAATACGTACATTACGATGAACGACCAAAGCCGAGACGCCTACAGGTCTCGATCGTTTGTGGCACCACAAAAATAAGTTTTAAAGTTTGTCACCATTAGTCTGCAATTGACTGCTTGGTTATTCACGGCGAGGGTTGTTTTTCCTTCCTAAACATATATTACAAGGTCATTCATATTTTCTCGGATACATTTAACCTCGACCGCTGTGTGAAGCGTGTTTGAATCGTTCGAAAGGGACACGGACACCTTGCAGGTTGCACACTTTAAGTCATAGGAGCCTCTCTTACCAATTACACAGCAATCGCGGTTTCATTTTGGCGGGAACCAAATTTTACTGAACAAACAATGGCTCTCGCGTAATATAAACTATGTACGAGACAAAGCATTTAACATGGGGGTATCTGTGTGAAGATGTGAGTCATTTCAGTACGTTTAAACTACTACGTTATTTTTCTCTCAAACACAAGGCTGCCATGGTTGCTTCTTGAAGTACGTTTGGGTTAAACACCTACTGCAAACCAATACAGTATTTAAGTAACAGTATCCTTATTTAAATACTCACAATACTTAAATACTCAAGCACTCACATACAAACTGAAAGGTCTACTCCTCCACCTGCAACACTTTTATCTTTTTTGTACGATTTTTAATAGTTCAGTACGATGTTGCCCCAGTGTTGTTCATTGTACCTGTTTTGAATAAATTAACATAATGAACCTAATTTGTCTTTAAATGATGCAGGACTCACAACCAGTGATCCCCCATCAAATGTCCTCACAATGTGATAAAAACCTGTTATTCTGATGTTGTAGGGACCATTTATTCGGTCCCCACAAAAGGAAATTAAATTTAATAAAAATCTGTGACTGCAATCAAATACCACAAATTAAATGCGAAAAGTCTTGTATTTTCTTTAGTTACTTATGGTTAAGGTTAGGGCTGGGTAGGGGTTAAGGTAGTTATTGCTGGGATTAGTTGGGACAGTCCCCACAAAGATATGAGTACAGGTCTCTCTCTCTATCTTTTTTAATGAGTTGAGAGGTAGACCTGATACCAGGTGGAGAGTTCACCTCTCTGTCCCTGAGGGTCTACAACCTTCATGGGGACTCTTTTATAAAGCTCCCTTACCCAAGCGCTCAGGAGACCTGCAGTGGAGGATCCTGCATTGTGTGTTGGGTACTAACGCTTTCGTGTCGAAATTTAACCCTGATGTTACCCCACTTTGTGCTTTCTGTCATAATGTTGATACTGTGTTTCACGCTTTTTCTGATTGCTCTAGACTGCTAAGCTGGCTGTGTGGAAATCTTTCAGACTGAAGTCGGAGGGGCAGGATACAGATCTGATCCAGCTGTTCAAAGCTCTGGTGGAATCTCGTATAAGAGCTGAGTTTGTGTTTTATGAAAGTGCAGACAATGTACCTGCTTTTGAAAAGAAGTGGTGTGTTGTTCAAACAGGTGTGCTATATGTGAACTGGTGACTGCGGGCTCTTTCAGCTTGTGTCAGTAATGATGTATATATGAAGGGGGGTTAAAAGTCTCTCTCTCTCTCTCTCTCTCTCTCTCGCTCTCTCTCTCTCTCGCTCTCTGTGTCTGCTGTTCAAAATATGTAGATTTCTCTTTAGTGTTGCAGTATACAGTTTCCTTGTGTTATCTGCCCAAAGTTCAAAACCAAATAATTTTAATGGAATTTTGTGTTATTGATTTTAATTGCATGCTTTTAAATTGTTGCATTTCAATTTAGTAAGCTTTGCCAGTTTTAGTGATGAGAGTGGGGAGCACATGAGGGCCTCTAGACAGCCTCTTGAGGACCTCTTGGGGACCTCTTGTTCCTAGTGAGCTTTGTGATGGCACAGGCATATGAAGGATGGCAACAGGAAAACCCAGTGCAGCAAAAATCTCACAAAACCTAATGAAACTGAGAAACAATGATATGGAAGCCAGATGAGACAGACCATTAAACACCCAAAAGGACATGCAGTGACTCACTACAATACAGGGCAGGTCTACAGGGGATCAATATGTGTGGGTGCAGATATAAAGGTCCACCAGAACACACACAAATGACAAATACAACTGAAAAGACAGATAAATATTTTTTCAGTATTTGATTTATACGTTCCTGTATTTTTTCTGTTTTTCCTTTGACACAGTGTGGTAGCTGTTGGCACTTAAGTGAGAACGTTATAGAACAAAGGTAGGACCTGCACTTGCTTTTGCCTACAACACAGAAGATCCAGATGTGCCAGAGTTTTCACAACAGACTTTAAAATCTAAAGCCACAGTGGGCACCCAACTCACCAACGATCCTGTAGCTGGTGATTCGGCAATAGAAAACGTTGGCAATAGAAAAATAACTGGAATGTGACTCGTCGTGCAGAGGACTAGTCGATCATTTCAATGAAAAGGAATTTGACATGTATGGTCAATAAGACCTGAGAAGCAGTGATATATTATTATATGAATAGAATGAATGAGGTCGCTGAACTGAGGGCAGGGGTTTGTATGACTGTGGAGGAGAGCAGTTTCTCGATTTAATGAAAGAAACTGTCAAACTCCTCTGGCATGGCTTGTTGATGGAAGAACAGTGAGACCGACCTGTTTCAGTTTAGGGGGTCTTGGATCAGGGCTATTAGTTATGCGTTACACAAACATACATTCGACATCACAGAAACCCGACCCAGTGGGAAACACTATGATATAAATAACTGTGGACTGCCCAATCAGACTGGAGGAGGGAAGGCTTATCTACAGTGTAATCCACAGTTTGTATGGATGATTTTTTTGACCTTTTCTTTGGATATTAATCTTCCACACTCCACCCTTATGGGTGGCAGCAAATCCATTTATGTTGTTTTGAAGCTCTTTTTTAAAGCAGTGTAGAAGCCAGTGTCACTGTTATTGACAAGTAGCTACGCTTTTTGAACTATTTCAACCCCTGGGGTGTGGGGTGAGAATCGATGGCTGCTTCGTAGGATCAAACAGGATGACGTCAGTAGGCAGCACTCTGTACTTTCCATTAGGTCTCTGCCGATAAGGCCTCTCATCTAATGAATCGTGTGACCACTGGTGGCCGTGAAGGCAGAACTCAGACATTAAAAGTCAGATGACAGTTCATGATATGCACAATACCGTCCAGCTGAAGTCGTCTTGAATATGGTCAAACATGAAAAACATTATTATACAGCTTAAAACGATTGCTCATAATTATCTGCACATAAAAAGAGATTGACTGCAAAGTGATGTAATATCCATCATCCAACTGCATATCCTGGACAGGGTCCTGGGGGGATTGGAGCCTATTTCAGGCAGTGAAGTGCACTTTGCAGGGGTACAACCTTAGACAGGTTGCCAGTCCATCACAAAGCACATGCATACACCAACTATGGGCAATTTATAGACTCTGATTAGTCTAACTGCACGTCTTTGGATTGTAGCCAGAAAGAACATGCACACTCACAGTAGAGATGGGATCGGAACCCTTTACCCTGGCAGTGTGAGACAACAGTGCCACCCACTGAGTGGGTGATTATGCAATAGCTAACACTACGCATGAGCAGTCAGACAACATTCAGAAGCCGGTCATTATACAAATAAAAATATTACACCCAAAAAGGATTGTGTGTCCTTTTCCAGATGTATCCTTTAGGACAGGAAGATGCTCAGTGCTGCAGTATGAAGCTCTCTAGATATCAGGGGAAGACGAGCATTCTCATACAGGGGCCTGAACCAAAGAGAGAGAGAAGGGAAAGAATGAAAGAAAGAGAGAACACATACTTTGAGAGGGAATAATCCAGACCCCCGTGACAGCAGCAGCCTATGCCATGTCAAGGTGACACAAATGAAGTGGAAACAGAGCCAGCTACTGCAACAGCGTTCTGTCACACACACACACACACACACACACACACACACACACACACACATTCCCTCTTACACTCACTAACTCTCTCTCTCTCTCTCACACACACACACACACACATTCCATCTTATACACACTAACTCTCTCTCACACACACTCACATTCCCTCTTACACTCACTAACTCTCTCTCACACACATACACATTCCCTCTTGCACTCACTAACTCTCTCTCTCACACACACACATACACATTCCCTCTTGCACTCACTAACTCTCTCTCTCACACACACACACCCACACACACACACTAACTAATGCAGCATATACCCTTTTCGGTTTTTTATAATACTGAGTCCCTCAGTCTAACTGCTGTCAAGGATTTTACCATCATCTGTCTGGAAGATGAAGTGGTAATTATTCCCCTATTGCTCACAGATGTGCCAAGTTATTAACACAAACATCAACATCATTGGCACATTAATACCTAAATGAGCTTTGCAAAGACAGTAAATATACTGCAATTGGAAGTTACACATAAATGATCTTATAACTGACAAAAGTCAGTTTTATGTGGCTGTCAAGGAGCATGGTAAGTACACTGCATGACGCTCACATTGTCTGTCTATGTTTTAATATACTGAACTAGGCTCTGCCCAAACAGTACTGAACAATGATGTTGAGTATTACCGTATATCTTAGTATATCTTATACTTCTGCAAAAGGGCTCAGAGGGGAAATATAAAGTGAAAAGCATGACTACTCGAGGTAGAGAAAATGTGGGCATGTTCACATGTAGGTAATGTTAATCATCTGAATTATCTGTTAGGTAATCTAAAAACTACATTTTTATGTCATCACCCATGAATGAATGGATAAGCTTTTCAATGGGTTTGTTGGTTTCATTTTCTAAAGACATTAAACAGATTCACAGATGAAACGCCTGTATTGTGCTTACGGTGTATGCCATAGTAATCCTGCATGCTCATTCAGAACAGGGTTTAACTAGAGGCCACCTGTAATTGCCTCACTTCATATTCTGAAGGAACGTAGTGAGAGGCTACTTCAAAATGTCAATGTAACTCAGTTTGGGTGCCTCAGTTCCCTAGCAACCAGGCAGCCATGGTACACGAACCCAGCAGAGTGCTGGTAACCAGGCGCAGTCAGATGAAGAACAAAAACAGCTCCAATTTTCCTCAGCAACTGACGATAATGCTGGAAATCCTGGGAGACAAAAACAAGAGCATCAACATTTCACACTTTCTTCTGGGAAAAGCTGTCTTTCATATGTGTTTTGTTAAACTGTCGAACTCTTAAAATCTATTTCGTTGGACACAAACATGCACTCAAATGCCCACACAATGAGCCAACAAAAAAAAGGTTTTAACAGCATTCAGAAGCACTGACAGAAGCTAGAGATGTAGTTTTTCACCAAATTTAAATAGTAATCAACAACTTAAAAGTCTATTTGCTATGGCATTGCTTAACTGTACTTCCTACTATGAATTTTCAAAAACCCTTAATGTATTGTTCTGTTTTTGGACCTAAATATCCAGTGTCACTCAGCTGAAGAATTCCAATGATGTTAAGATTGCCCAATATATTCAATACACTTTTGCATTAAGGATATTCTATAGATAAAATTCTATTCAGTGACCTTTTTGTTTGTCAGGAAGCGGTCTTTACTTTTGAAGAGGAAAAGCTGAATAAAAACTCGCCAATCAAAGGGTTTTTGTTCTTTGGGATGTGAGGATCAGATTTTTGAATTTATAGTGAAGGACCAGTTTCTTTTTCCTGCCATGGGGGCACTAGGGCATTAGCACTCTTCTCACACTCTGTCTGGCCTCCTCAGAACCCTATTGTCAACTCATACTCCTTGGCACCTCCAACTTCAACACCCTGGACTGCCTGGCTTCAACAGAAAGATTTCCAAATGAGAAGAGTGTGTCACCGACAGAGGGCTCAACCCCTGTGCCCTCAAACATCAATGTGGGAAATTCTGCACCACATATGGTTGTCCACTTAAATATTTTGCATCGCATGTTAAAAAAAAATGATCCCTCTCTGTAATGAACAGACAGAAAGGGTGAATTTATGTTTAATTGATGTTGTGGAGGCTCAAATTGTAGTCACAAACAGGCAGGGTCAAAATCAGAAAGGCAGTGTAGCAACCCAAGCCAAAGGAGAAATCCAAAAGTACAAATCCGTGTGCAGGCATGAGGTCGATAACGATGAGGCAATCAGAGAGGCAACAAAATCCAAGAAAACACAAAGGCAAGAATCGGGAGTCAAAAACACAGGTCATACACAAATATGACATAAACATGGGAAACACTCAGTTTGGTGCAGACACGTAATGTTTTCTGGGCTTAAATCAGGTAGGTAATTAATTACTGGAGACAAGTTGCAGCTCTGTAGTATTCGGAGGAGGACATCTCTGGATGTTTGGCAGTTTGAGTGAGCCTGGCCAGGATCTGATCTGTTAAGATGTGACGTGACACGGGTGGCTCCTGAATCACATAGACGTCCACGAGGCGGGCAGTCACAATAACGGGGAGCCAGACGAGTTCGGTGCAGGCAGTAGAATTCTTCACGGGACAAGTGCAGGATGTCACACAACAGTACCCAGGCTTTCCCTGCAGGAGCATAGTCTTCCCAATTTACCATTTACACCTCTTTGATGCCTAGTGTCCAACAGGGAATGTACTGTGTTCACCAGGTCCCCCCGACCTCTAATGGAGGTGGAGGGCTATTGGGTCCACCGGGGCTGCCATGGTGCTGAAGACAGGCTTCAAAAGTGACATATAAAAGATAGTGACTTGCCATCTTAAAGAAACTGATATAACATGGGCTAAGATTATGGTTAGGCAGCTTATTGATGTCCTTCATGGACACTCACTCCTGGGAGTCCATAACGCATTTCAACTGGGTATGAGCTTGTTCCCAAACCTGTGGCAAGTTATATTACTTGGTACAATTTCCCACAGAAACAGAGGAGGTTGATATTCAAGTACACACTGGAATGGGGTCAGTTTCAATGACATGTAGTATACTGAATTCTGGGTGTACTCAGCACATGGGTGAAAGCAACTTTAGTCCGAGTGATCGGTAGAGCAGTACTACCTGATGGACCTACTGATCTGGTTTAGGCATTCTGTCTCACCATTCGTTTGAGGATGGTGACCAAAAGACAGGCTTACCATGACCTGTACTCAAGTGCAGAAAGCCTGGGGCCCACAATCTGGCATAATGTCTTGAAAACCTGATTAAATAAACATTCCGTGAGGGACATAGTCGGCAACTTGGGAAGGGGTATCAAGTGACACATTTTTAAAAATCTATTCACTTGTGAAATCCTGCGAAGGAGCTCAGTCAGTGATGAAGTCCGTAGCAAGGTATGACCAGGGTCTCTGGGAAACTGGCCGGGGTTCCAGCATTTTAGCAACTACATTTTGTGGAGTTTTAGCCTGTGCAGGAATGAACGGGGCAGGTGAGAACATAATCTTGGATATCATCTTTACTTGCAGGATAGGAGATTCTGTCAGGATTGGTCTATTCAAGCATCTTCACATTTGGTCAGCAGGTGTCATTGGCCATCTTACCTCCCATTGTTCCCCAGGTCTGTTCTGTCCCTAAGTGTATTCCCCTGGTCCTTGGGCAGCCATGTACTAGAATTCATTCATGTTATTTTTGTATTGGTTCTCAATGTTGTACCTGTTTCTGGTTATCATTATGTACCTAGTTTTGTAATTATATCACCATGTTCACTGTATTTCGTGTTGCCCTAATTTCTAGTGTTTGAGATTACCCTCACCTGTTCATCATCAGCCCAGTCTCTTGTTTTGTGATTGATTAGTTATAGCCCGTACCTGTCCTTTCTTAAAGCCCATGTGTGTATTTAAGTTTCTGCCCTTACTCTGTTCCTCAGTCAGTCATTGTGCTTGTTCCTGTGCTGCTGTGCGATTATGCTTGTGTTGCTCGTTGCCTTAGTTCTTGTCTGCCTGCTTTGTTTTTGACTTGTCACAGTCCTTTGTTTCTGGTTTTTTGTGGAGTTCTGTTCCTTATTTTTTGGTTAAAGTTCCTTATTTTGTTTGAGCCACAACATGGACCATCCCTCTGTCCATCACCATTCCCATCCGTAACAGGTTCAAAGCCTGAGTGATGCCAGGGTGGCCAGAACACAAAGTGTGGACCCATTGCGACAGTTGGCCATGGACTGTTGATGGTACATACCATATACCCACTGGAGGGTCAGGAGGGCTTGCAGTATGTCCGTATTTCCCATTGTACTGGGGCCACTACAGTGGAGGTGGACAAGATGGTCTCTGGCATGGAGGTCTGATGAAGAGGGTCGTACCGTCAGGACAGGGCATCTGCTTTGCTATTCTTGGAGCCAGGACAGTAAGTTATGGTAAACTGAAACTGGGTCAAAATCCAAGCCCATCTGGCTTGCTGAGGGTTAAGAGTCTTAACTCCAGAGATTTATGTTGGGCTGTCAATACTATAAATGGATGCATTGATCCCTCCAACCAATGGTGCCATTCCTCCAGGGCTAACTTGATGGCCAGTAGTTCCCAGTTTCCTAGATAATTATGTTCTGCTGAGGACAGCTTCCGTGAGGAAAAAGGAACACACATGGATGTAATTTAGAGGGCAAACCATGAAGTTGCAAGAGTGCTACTCAACTCCTTCCTCAGACATATCCACGTCCACCATGAAGGGAAGCATGACAACAGGCTGTTTAAGGATAGGCACTGAAGTTAGGTGCCCCTTTAATTCTGGAAAAGCTGTGTGGGCTTCCTCTGTCCAAGTTTCCAGAACTTCTGCTTCATTATGGCCATGAGAGTCACCGTATTGGAATTGAACTTTCGCAGAAACCTCTGGTAGAAATTTGCAAAGCTGAAGATTTGCTGGAGCTCTTTCTAGGTGGAAGGGAATGACCAGTTCTGTACTGCTTGTACTTAACCCTTGTGCATTCGTACCTCCTGTGGACCTAGAACATGACCTAAAAAGGAGAAGGAACACACTTTTCAGCCTTGTAAATGGTTTGTATTCCCATGGTCTCTAAAACCTGGCTGAAAAAAAAAAAAAAGAAAAAAAAAGCTCCAGGTTAGGGTTGGAGCAACAGAAAGGAAAGGGAAAGACGAGAAACAGGGAATGGAAAGAGGGAAAACAAGTAAAGGGGTATTTTTTGTAATTTAAAATTTTATTCACACCACACGGACACTTCACAATCACCTGGTGTAACAAGACTTTGGGAGTGACTAAGGCCAAAAAAAACACCTACTGAACATGTCCCAAATCTAGCCTAAACCTAAGTGCAGCAAAACAAAGTGGAAACAACAATCCTAGAACCAGACTCCCTAACCAAAACGAACAATAAACCAACACATGTCACAAAAATGGCAGTGTCCGAGGGGGCGAGCAAAAGAGTAATCAACCAGGTGAGAGATCAAAACCATAAATGCAAACAAGGCAAAAGTACAGAGAGGGGCAAGGTGAAAAATCAGAAAAACCAATAAACAAAAACTGCCATACACAATTGAAATCAATAAAGCAAACCAACAATAAAATCAAAGTAAATGAGCAGAGCTGCACGGGTGGTGAACAAACGGCCTTTTCTCCTCAGAGACTGGAAGTCAGGTGCCGTGCAGAGGGCGGAAGGTGTGGCCGGAATCTGGAAGGAGGAGCGCAGGGTGGAGCTGAAGAGGCAGCTGGCTGAAGGCAGAACCGGGCCACAACACTGGATTCCCTTATGGCACGCAACACCACCCCCTCACACGTGTAAACCCAGCAGGTGTTCACAATTACAATCACGAGCACATAAACAAAACAGAAAACTTCCACGAATAACCAAAGACGACCAGGTATCAAGTCCTCGAGAGGGCATCTGCCTCGAGGTTACTAGCCCCCTTTTGGTGTTTAATCTCCATGTCGAACGATTGGAGGCCATTGCATGAGGTGCTGGTTAGTATGGTACATACGGCTCAGGAAAACTAATGGGTTGTGGGCTGTGTAAGCCACCAGCAGCTGAGTGCTCTCTCCCACATACACCTCAAAGTGCTGTAATGCAAGCAGAAGGGTTAGGGCCTCCTCTATGGTGCTGTATGCCAACTGGTGTTTCAAACCTCTTGGAATGACAGACGAGGTGATCGAGACCGTGACTGTCCTCCTGTAAGAGGACGGCACCGGTGCCCACCCCACTAGCATCCACTTCCAGCTTAAAGGGCTTAGTAAAATCGGGGGCAACCAACACAAGTTACTGCTCAGAAGCTCTAACAGATTTGAAGGCGGCTTAGCAGGTGGGGGACCAAATAAACGACGTGTTCTTAAGGGGCATTACAATGTTTGAGAAATTTCTACAAAAGCACTGGTAGTAGCTGGCCATCCCGAGAAAATGTTTCCGCTCTCATGGGGTTCGCGGGACTGGAAATCAGCTAATAGCTTGGACCTTCATGTCCAGAAGCTTGACCACACCACAACCCACCAGTTTCCCCAGGTCAGCATTTACTATATTATGAGTTGCGGCACGCCTCCAAAGAGGCATCCACTCCCTGAGCAGCAATCAAAGCTCCCCTAGCAGAGGGAACATCGGGGGAGACAAGAGGGCTTTCGGGAACCGGGGTAACAGAAGCACATAGCGAAGGAGCAGCCAAATCTGGCTCGGACACAAACGTCTCAGACAAATCAATGTCCACAAGCTTGCACCAATGGGCAAGCGTGAGAACACAGGCAGGAAACACCGTAGGAAGCGCATTAGCAACGTCATTGGCACATGGCACGGGTTCGGGGACGACTTCGGGTAGAGGGACAAGTATCTCTCCCACGATGTCATTTCCAAGAATGAACGCAACACCAGGAACAGGTAGTCGCATCTGGACCGCAACACGTACATACCCTGAAAAGTCAGTGGTACTCAGGTACTCGGTGCAAAAAGGAACAGCAGCAACAAAGAGCTATTCCTTGTACCAAGACATCAGTGCCACAATAGGTTGTGTCGGTAAAGGGGACAATCTCTTCCACAAGAAACGACTGGGCAGCACCCATATCCTGCAGGAGAGTCACAGGGCAAGGCATGTCACTTATATAATCACTGAGCGGTTGAACGGCAGGCTTGACAGTTCGGGTTGGGGGGTGAGGCATCAATACAAGCGGCAACATGTACCTTCCAAGCAGCAGCACGGACATCCTTACGCTTAAGTGCTGAGCAAACTGAAATGTGACCCACTTCATGGCAATAGACACTCATTTTTCCACAGGCGGGGTAGACAGAGCAAATGTCCCAGGAGGCGACACTGGACGAGGATGGACTTTTCAGGGCAGCAGAGTTGGGTAAACACAGTCCTAGGAGTTAAAACAAATTCATCTGCAAGGGTGGCAGCCTCAGCGAGTGAAGTGACCTTTTGCTCATTCAAATACACACCATGATTGGGAACTCCTCTAACAGTATCAACTCCTTGAGTTGATCGAAGTCCGATACACTGCTAGCAGTACACCACTTCTCGAACAGTAACATGCATTCCAAGCTTACAGGCCCAGGTGGTGTCCAGAAAAAATGATCAGAATCAAGACTAAAACACAGATGAATGCTGCCAGTACAACTGCACTGGAACAGTGATTTTACGTTGACATGTACTAATTACTTTGGAGGCTCTCACCTAGGTAGCCAAGCGCAGGACGTGGTCCTTTCCACCTCTGCTGAATCTATGGTAAAGGCAAAGTGTTCTGTAATGAGCAGACTGAAAGGATCCAGTTGCAGGGTGAATTGATGTTTAATGTGGAGGCTCAAACCATAGTCACAAACAGGCAGGATCAAAATAGAAATGCAGTGAAGTAAACCAAGCCGAGGGGGAAATCCAAAAGCACAAACGCAGGTACAGGCAAGAGGTCGATAATGAAGAGGCAATCAACGAGGCAACCAATTCCAAGAAAACACCGTGAAAAGAATTGGCAACCATGGAAGTCAAAAATACAGCTCATACACAGAGACCACGTAAACATGGGAACTTGTAAAGTGCTGGGTTTAAATCAGGAAGGTGATTGCTGGAGATATTTACAAAGGCAGCCTAAGATGTAAGCATCACGTCTTTTTGGCTTGCTTGTGTCCAGCCCAGAGTTGACTTTTCTTCATCCTGTCTTGACACATTTGCCTTAAAAAATTTCATAGCAAAGTTAAAATCATGGCCATAAATTATCTGGCTTTGTGTGAAGTGATTTTATTTGTGCCTATCTTAACTGGCACGCCTTATTTAATGTCTTTTATAATCAACATCTACCAGCGCTGTTAGGGTTAGCTCTTCAGTTCCAGCACAAAATTGGCAATCAGCAATGATGTCAACAGTTCATTGTCGTATTGTAATGTTTCATAGGCAAAGGCGATCCTAGGGTCTGTTGGGGCCCCAAGCAAAAATTCGCTGGGGGCCCCCCCTCTAACCAGTTTTTGTCATCATTTTAATAAATTTTGCTCTTGTTCGCCATCTAGTGGCTTGGGGGCCCCAAGCAGCTGCCTGCCCTGCCTGCTGACAAGATGCGCCTCTGTTCATAGGCATAAAAGCTGGTACTGAGTAATATAACTTTTAAAGGAACCGCGTACCTCTTTAAAGACCTTGATTAACCCTGAGGTCGGATCTGCTACCTGGACTGAAAGAGACATAATCTGCAGTCTGCAAAAGACAATTTTTGACCAGTTCTGGAGGCAACTTTCCTCAAAACATTTTAGATTCACAAAGGCTTTTGTCCAAAAATTTATAATAGTAAAAGAGAATTGGTTTAATTAAAAACAAGCACATTTAACGTGAAATATATAAAAATGTAATAATCAACGAAAGCTTTGATTTTACTTAGTAATGTAGCAAGAGAGCCTTTTAATTCCCAATTAAAGATTAGGTGACATTCACTAGTTAGCCAGGTCAGTATTACAACACCAAACATACCACCTCAGGCATATTGATTTCAGGGAGGTGGGTGAGGAAGAAGCGGAGGTGCTAGCTAGGCTCGGGGAGGTGCTAGTTAGGCTCGGGGAGGTGCTAGCTAGGCTCGGGGAGGTGCTAGCTAGGCTCGGGGAGGGGCTAGCTAGGCTCGGGGAGGTGCTAGCTAGGCTCGGGGAGGGGCTAGCTAGGCTTGGGCAGCATTATGGAAATACATATGCTGTTTTATTATCGGGTGAAAATACCCCGCCTCTTCACTTGGCCAATTTTATCGGGAAATGCTGGAATAGTGTTGCTGTTTATACTGTTAAAATGCCATATATCGTGGTACAATGTCTGGACAGTATTACAGTATTAAAAATTTGATAACAATAAACAAACTCAGAAATGACACAAAGTCATTTTTATTAACAAGGTGATCTGACTGAGGTTCCACAAACAACATATGTGTCATACCCAAAATGTAAGCTTCTATTGAACTCTGACATCCAGGTGTGTCGTGCACACAATAAGTTGCGTTTCATCTTTGATGTCTTTGACAATTCTGTGAAATCTCTGTCACTATCAGAAAGGGCGCCCTTCCATCATGAGCTTTTTATGCATGTATGTGTTGATTTTTAATACCAGCCCAACCCTGACCTCATGCTAGCTGGAGAGATGAATCACCAAAAAGCTGATAAATCACCAAAAAGCTGAACTTCAGCCCCATTTGCGATACAAACTTAAACAGCGCCCTCTAGTGCAAATGCATGCTTATTTCAGCACTGAACAACTCAACAAGCCAGCATGTGACTGGAACTTATACAGAAACGTGAGATCATTCTGTATTTTAATGCTGTGAAATCTGTAGCCATGACTATGATGATTAAAATGATGCAATAATAAGACATAAATATGCTAAATTTTAAAAGAATGAAAATTCAGCTTCATTGTGGGTATAAAAGCCTGCATATTCTGTGCTGAAATTGCCTTGAGGTTCCAGCATGGTGGACCGAGCGGATCCATGGTAACAGCACATCAGCCCTATTCATCGACCCTTCCACAGAGCTGGTATTCACTCAGAACCACCCCTTTTATTCTGTTCAGCTGAGTTTGACGAGTTCTGTTTCCTCTGCAGCTCATTCAGGCCCGGTCAGTACCCCCCAGTGTGAGCTTCATGGCAGCCCAATCGACGATTTTGGGCGGAAAATAACATGACCACTGCCATACTTCAAAGTAAAGATCATAAATGACACCGCCAGTGACGTCACACACACACGAGCCAATCGCTGCGCAGAAGAAGAATGTCGCTGCATGCTTTTGGGCTCCTGGCTGAACAAACTGAAAAGGTTCTTTCAGAATTAGCCGTCGTAATCAACTTAGTTCTTGCAAAAACGAAAAGTCTTTTTCTGAATGGCGGAGGGTCATTCGTGACCTCGCACAGAACCTCACGCAGTCTGGAACAGTCATGCAGTGAACCTCCAGTTGAGGGCGGCGTGTGAGGTCTGTCACTGACAATCCTGTTTTATAAAGCCAGCACAGCTTTCTAAAACAACAGCAACAGAAAAAAATAATCAAATAAAATAAAGCTTAAAAACAAAAAAAGCTCTCATTTGCCCAAGAACCCCAGGAAACTGATTAGCACAAGAAGGCTAAACTGGATACACTGAACGATGCCAGTTTGGCCTGGATATTCTCATTTGCAAGACATACACAGATCATTTTCTTTCAAGGATGACTGATGACTTTCATATTATGAATTAAGTTCTGAGAATAATAAGCTTGACAGAACTATTGAACAACAATGTTTGGAAATTGTTGTATTGCAGCACAATGCACACAGTGACATAATATTTTATAATGCATCAAAACTAAGAGGTAGAAGGTCAGGATACCACGCCCATGAGTGAAAGGTCGCTGGTTCAAATCCCATGGTCAGCAAAATGATTTCATTGTTGGGTCCTTGAATAAGGCCCTTAACCCTGATTGCTCCAGGAACTGACTGATTCTCAGCTAAATAAATGTGTTGTAAATGGAACAACTACTTAGTATGATGAGAATCTTGCTTGCGTATCTCCTGTTAGTTGACAGGATATTAACAAACGATAAATATGTGGCAACATCAGACAATGATAACAACAGGAACAGACAAACAATAAATAACAAAGCAAAAGACCACAGCACAGACAATGTATCACAAATGAGGTTGGTGATGATAAATTGAGTGTATGATCATTAGTTCATTCTAATTTCTGAGTCTGGAACTAAAGGCAGATGTGTGTTGCTGATGGCCTGAGCAATGTGTATCATCTTCTGCAATGACATGTGGTGCAGGGCTGAGCAGGTGCCTACCAGCCACTGGGGATGGATTTGCTCATGCTTCTGTAGCTGAAATCCCTCGACGTGGCCAAAGATCCCATCCCAACCCATGCACTGCTTATCCGAACTCTTACCACCTGGCAAATGCTGCGTATCCATCCATATACACCCATCCTTAAGCATCATCTACCAGTTGCTGCAATCTTTCTTCAAGTTCCAAAGATATTCCAATTTAATTGTTCCTGGCCAATTCACGAATAACCACAACCGCAAACGTCAATTCTGCGAATCTGGAGGGGTGCCTACACATTTATTTTTATTTAGTAGACGCTTTTGTCCAAAGGTTAGGCAAGTAGCACAATACAAAAACGTGCAGCTGTCGAGGAGTTCATTACACATAAGTGTGACTGCCTATGTTGCCCATAAGGCAGGTCGGACCTACCTATCCCTGTATGTTTCTATATCATCATGTATGGATAATTTATACGCTGTTCTACTTAATGGGGTGCTGCTAGACAACATTTCGTTGCTCTGTGGGCAGTGACAATAAAGGTATTTGGCTTATCTTAAAGAAGGGCTCTGGATCTGGATGTTGGAGGCAGAGAAGAGACAAGAAGACTCCAGAGAAGTTGGACGCTCATCATCAGGTTTAGGCAAATTTGCAAGAAACAGCAAAGAATTCATTCATACACATGCCGCCAAATGTATTCAAGCAAAAACGATACTCATTTAGACACTGGATAACCGAAGACGTGGAGATGCAGGCCCAGAAAAAAGGGGAAAATACTCTGAGACAGGGAAGTGGAAATGGAGGAGAGACAGGGTGGTGCAGAAGGAAAAAAATACATTGACAGAGGACAGTGAAAGAGGTGACAGTGGAGAACAGCCCAGGGCAAAAGGTAGGAAGAAAGAGATGAAGGAAGAGATGCCTGGAACAGCCTGAAATTACATCATGTGACTTAGCGCCAGTGTTAGCTCCAGTTAAAAGACGCCTGATTATCAGTGTTAAAACACACAGCTCCAGGACTTTGCCTCATCCCAAAAATCCCACTCAGGGGAAATTTACTGGCAATGGAGTTAATTGGGAAGTGAGAGACAATGACATTATCTACCAGGTGAAGTGCTTCTCGGCGTGGGCAGTCCTCTGCCCTAGCGGTATTGATTGCCCATTTCTTACCCAGGTGCATGCGTGTTACAGATTGGGAGGCTTCCTTACTCGCCGTGTGGCCGGAGACAGGTGAAGTTCCCTGCAATGATTTTGGCTAAGGATGAAGGTTTTCAAAATTAGCAACGATATTGTAAATCTTATATCCAAGTGTGGTGCTTTCCTGTGACAGAATGTAGACGCCAATCACAGAGGAGAACTTCTCAACAAGTATAACAGGCAGTTCTTGATCACCAGATACTCCAAACCGCAGGAGTAGTTCTGTGCATTATCATTTTATCACTGAAGTATTATTTCACATGATTTCATCAGCCATACCATAAATATATTCAACCAGTTAATAGTACAGCTTGCATCCTCCCCCCAATCATTAGCTTAGAAAGTCACTTTCAAAAGTAAAAATCTGAATTTATGTCAACATGAAATCAAGGATTTAAAAAAAAACCAAAAAAAAAACAGGAAAACGAGCCAATGGGGCACCTGAACCAACTGTACACTGACACAAATAAGGGCTTCGGCTGACTATCATAATGGCACATTAATAGCAATACACATGCACTACATTGCCAAATGTATTGGGACACCTGCCTTTACACACACAAGACCTTTAGTGACATCCCATTCTTAATACATAGGCTTTAATATGGAGTTGGCCCACCCTTTGCAGCTATAACATCTTCAACTCTTCTGGGAAGGCTGTCCACAAGGTTTATGAGTGTGTTTATGGGAATTTCTGACCACTCTTCCAGGAGAGCATTTGTAAGGTCAGGCACTGATGTTGGACGAGAAGGCCTGGCTCGCAGTCTCTGCTCTAATTCATCCCAAAGTTCTTCTATCAGGTTGAGGTCAGGGCTCTGTACAGGCCAGTCAAGTTCCTCCACACCAGACTCGCTCATCCATGCCCTTATGGACCTTGCTTTGTGCACTGGTGTGCACTCATGTTGGAACAGGAAGGGGCCAGCCCCAAACTGTTCCCACAAAGTTTGGATCATCTCCAAAATGGCTTAGAATCCTGCAGCATTAAGAGTTCCTTTCACTGGAAGTAAGTGGCCCAGCCCAGCCCAGCCCCTGAAAAACAGCCCCACACCATAATCCCCCCTCCACCAAACTTTACACTTGACATAATGCAGTCAGGCAAGTACCGTTCCCCTGGCAACTGCCAAACCCAGACTCATCCATCGGATTGCCAGACAGAGAAGCGTGATTCTTCACTCCAGAGAATACA
>JAODLC010000001.1:31035018-31053808 GCA_026781145.1 Hippopotamyrus pictus
TGTCACTTATATGAAACACACTATATATATATATATATATATATATATATATATATATATATATATAAAGGACTATCAAAATTACAATAAGTGTGTTCTCCTTAAGGTCAATTGGAAAAAACTGTAAAATAAAGTATATTTTATGATTTAAAATGTAATTTTAGACATTTTACAGCATAATATCAAAAACAGAACTGAATTGTATCAAAACAAGAACCAGAATTGCATGTGTTTGGCAGAAATATATCTAAATTTATACAAGTATGTACCTTTGTTTACAGTACAGCAAATCACTTGTGTACAAGGAGTGTATATTATTATACCTTAAAGATGATATGATCCAGTATTTTCTTTTTAAAATGTGTATGTATGATGAAATATTAGGCAAATAAAATGTATGTAACAAACCGATCAATAATAATAAATCTATGTAGTAAAAGGTACATATGTGTCCCATGAACATCTGTGGAAGTTGCTTTAATATTATTTGTAGTTGTATTTTAAATATGTATTTTAAGGCATATATATAGAGATGAATTAACAGAAAAAGTGCAAAAATAAAACTGACGTTTAGTTATTTTTTAGGACTCCATATTTTTTGCCCAAATTGTCGTGAGATCCCTGTCCTAATTCTGCCCAACTGTTAAGGTAGTCAGAATTTTAAGTTGTGGCATCATACTCCATATAGACTGAAAGCATGGTAGTTGAACTCTGGAGGTTTTCACTCTGGAGGGAAGACCTTGAGATGTAACCTAGGTCTGACCCACTATAAGGTCTCTTCTCTCCTTGCTCCTCCAGGCTTTGTGGATTCTTCTCCTCCTTTTCAGGTTTGCAGGAGATACCAGCTTCGCAAAGAACCTGTGGCTCCGGGGGCTGCAGTGGCCGCAGTGACTCAGAGCCCTTGAGTGAGAGATCACGTAGGGAGAGGAGCAACTCTTCCTCAGTCCCCGTTGTGTCTCCATCACCTCTTGGCTCCTCCTGCAAACATGAACTGTGCTCAACAGATGTCAGCAGTTCATGCCCTGCCTGTTCAGATGTGCAACACAGCTGCCTTCTGAAGACTGAAGAGTAAATGGCAGAATTGATGCTGATTGACGTGTCCCCTCCAGCTGATAAATACATTTGGCACAGCCCTGTGTCAACAGCTGAATAACGTTCATTGACAGAAGGTCTGCTTTCTCTGCAACACATTACCACAGTTGAGGAGATTTCCTGATGCTCTTCTGCCATCTCCATCTCGTGATCACAGCAGGGATCTTCCCTGAACTTCGGAATACACCGAAGGGAATAAGTGTCACATCTGTCTTCCAGCAGAGGGTGCTGTTCTTCTTCATTCTCCATGCACTCCTTCTTAAACCAATCTGTATTCTCTAGTTGGTAGGTTTGGAAGGCCTCAATGGCACCCCTTAGGGCTTCACCAGAAGGACATTGATGATAATCTTTCTCTCTTATGCCCTCAACCTGGTTAATCATCCATGGCTCTAACTTCTCCTTGCCCAGGATCCTGAGGTAGAGCTCTTCAAAATGATTCATGAGTTTGTACTTGACGGTGAGTCTGAATGGTGAGGGAACGTCCTTCTCATCGCAAATACCCTCAAAGTAAGCTACCATGTATTTGCCCAAGGAGGCGGACCGGAGCAGGTCTGGCATAATGAGGCTGAAGGCTGGGGTCAGCATGTCCCCCATGGGCGAATGGGTGTCCTCCCTCAATGTCACCTGGGGTCCCCCGCACATGGCTCGCCACTTGGCCTGCACGCCGCGGGAGCACAGGATCAGCACCAGCACGTTATTGGGTGCAGTCCCAGTCCTCTTCATCTGGCACTCCAGCCACTGCAGGCGTCCCATCACTCCCAGCTGGGTGGAGTCCAGGAGGTCGAGGACCACCTCTGTGCCACACTTCACCTTGAGGAAGGCGCACAGCTTGAGCACAACATCCTTATAAAGGGGGTGGTCCAGGGAGTAGATGATCAGGACCTTCCGTGGGCTCTCAGTTGTCTGTTCTGGCTCTTTGGCATCATTGTCAGTCTTTGGAGGGTCTGTGGAAAGAAGCAGTGAAATTGAGTTCCTCTTTTAAGCTCTTTAAGAGCCTACACAGTCCCCTGGACTACAAACATGAAACAGCTCAGCTCTTTGTCCTGGCGATTTTCCCAAAAACCTATAGATGTACATTTTACACACTGCGCATGGATAAAAAAACATAAAATACCTGGTTCTCTGTATGGGGTGGTCCCCCTGAACCGGTACTGAAGCAGCAGTAGGGTGGGTGCTTTGTCAAAAACTTGTCGATATATATTCTAAAATTTGCGTATGTTAGCACAGGTCACCCATACCGTAAAAAATGATTGACTGAAATGCTGGCATAAGATAAAATGATAAAGATAGATAGAAGATAAAGATAAAGATAATCTTTATTGTCATTGTCACTTGGACAACGGAATTGAAAATGCAACTTGACTCAATTTGAGGCCTAAAAAGAGTAATAAATATTAAAGATATACAAATTGCACTGAATATTGCACTGAATTACAAATTGCACAGAATACTGCATTGTCTATACAGATTGCACTAAATATACAGACTGCATTGATGAAAAATAAGAAATTAACTGTTGTGTTTTGCATTTAAAGCCATGATTGCTTTGGGATAGAAAAAAGGTACTGAATAATACTGATATTATCTCAAACACTATTTTGTTGATATAAATGATTAGGCTGCATCATTCAGTTTGGACTCCTGCCTCTCATTGCTCATTTTCCGCAGCATTAAGCCATTTTATATGTGGTAAATTACAATACTATAGGTCAAGCTGTCAATCCCAATGTAAATAATATTGGTTAGACAGTATCTGTAAAGGATACTCAAAGATTAAGATGTATTGAGGCTGTCTTTTTATCACTAACCTCCGTGATGTTTTTTGCAGTATAGACAGACGATCAAGGCCATGACACAGATGATGGAAACAACCAGGGTTCCAAAGGCCAGCAGTTTGTGATGCTCTACACAGGGTGGCGCTGTTCGGTCTGTTCGAGCTGGAAGAAAGTCACAGAGAAACATGAAGCAGTGATTAATCAGGATTCTCAGTCTGAGTGACAGTTTTTCAGCTTAAATCAACCAAAGATTCTGTGTTCAAAAAGGCATAAAAAGTACTTAATTAGGTTAATTTACTGTGTGACCTAATTGTAGGACAAAGTTAATTTAAATATGGGAAAATGGATTAAGGAGACATGCATGGCTTTGCATTAACAACATGATTTTGCACACACAACAGATTAAATGTGTTTTTTTTCTTTCAGTAGTGAAAATGAATGGCCTTACAAGGCTATGGGAATATACACACACTGGCCACTCCGTTATGAATATCATTCTAATTCTGGGTAGAATTGGTCTTTCACAATGGCCTGCGTTCTTCATGGCATGTATTCAAAAAGGTTCTGTAAACATGGTTTATTAGATGCTGGTCCATGTTTTCAGCTGCACATTCATGATGTGAATCTCCTGTTCCACCACAAAGATCACACAAAGATTCGCTGTGGGATTCAGATCAACTGAAGTACAGGACATGACTTTTTTGACATTGTGCATTATCCTGCAGGAAGCAGCCATTAGGCTGTGAATTGTGGCTATAGAAGGATGCACACGGTCAGCAGCAACACTCAGACAGGCTGTGGCCACGATCAATTGGTATTAGGGTGTGAGCCAAGAATGCATTTCCCACATCATCAGAGGCATAGGGACAGGACAGGCAAGGCAGGCCATCACCTGGGCCCCCCCACCTGGGCCAATTAAATACATAGTACATTGCTTTATTTGTGCATTCTGTTTTTCACAATTAAGTGAAAATAAAAGAATTGTGTCTATTAAATTCTCTTTGTTGATATTATTGATTTGGACTTCATACTAAAATAATGCTCAGTTATTTTACCATGTGGGCTGGGGTGTGTTGCAGGTCCCCAAGGAGTTTTCTGCCTGTGGTCCCCAGAATCGCCTCTGCGCATTATTACACCACCAGCCTGGATTTGGCACAGGCCAGGGGGGTCCATGAATTCATGCTGTTTGGACTAAATTCAGACCAGCTGACATTTTTTTCCAGGCAGAGGGGGCACCGCTGGTGCCTTAGCACCTGCCTCTTTTGCCTGGATGACAAGTGCCCCAAATAGCCCCAAAGTGCCCCAAATAGCCCCAGAGTGCCCCTAAGTGCCACTATTTGATAACTAACTATCAAGCATGATTTACTGAGGCAGACCACTCCCCCAGTCAGAAAAATTTAGCGAGGGGGATCAGGTCAGCAAAATGTACCCTTAGCCATGCCATGCCCCCCCCCCACCCCCTGCCCATAGAAAAGCCTGTGGATGGCACTGCATTTTTACAATCTGCTGCTGTCCAGTTTTGGTGAACCTGTGCCCAGTTTCCAGTGCAGTGGATCCTAGGTGGTCTTGTAGCCCAATCACCTCAAGGTTCTACATGTGGTGCATTCAGAAATGCTTTTCTGCTTACTGCTGTTGTAAAGAGTATTTATTTGAGTTGCTGTACCCTTCCTGACAACTCAAACTGGTGTGTCCATTCTCCCCTGACATCTGTCATCAACAAAGAGTTTCTGCCTGCAGAAGGGCTGTTTCTCTGGATGTTTTTTTTTTGTTTTTAGCACCATGCTGTATAAATTCTAGCAGCAGCAATGCGTGAAAATCCCAGGAGATCAGCAGTTTCTGAAATACTCAGATCACCTCATCCTACACCAACAACCATGCCAAGGTCAAAGCTTAGATCACATATTGTCCCTATTCTGGTGTTTGATTTGGCCATTGACTGAAGCTCTTGACTTACGTTGGCAGAATTTTTTGCACTGTGCTGCTGCCACACGATGGACTGAGTTATATATTTGTATGGATGTGCAGATGTACAAATGTTACTAAGAAAATGGCCAGTGAGTGTATATTGATATAATACATTATTATATAAAAACTGCATTATTAGCAAGGCTTCACTGCACTGCAGAGTTCTCATAAAGAGAATCCTCCAATCCTAGCTTTTTAAATGCTAATTGGTCATTTACAATTTAAAGCTTTAAACATTCGGACAAAAATGTTACGTAATAGGTTTGGCTCGGCAACTTACCAGAACAAACATCAAACTCCTTCTGTGGTCGAATGCAGTTATTTTTGCACCCAGGAAATAAGGGCTGAATCTGTAAGAGTTCGTTTTGAAAATCAAACTGATGTCACCGTGAACATCGACAGAGCTGATTGTGTGTCAGGGTGAATAGAATGAGAACAGTTCCTTAATAATGCAACAGAACTGAAGACACGTAGGTGTGATTAACATCACCTACCGAAACTCTGAACACACAGCAAAGGGCAGGGAATTTCTTAGCGTCAAACAGCACTTTCAGTCTGGTATCATTCCCCTGTGAAAATATGTGACAGACAGTTCAAGAGTTTTCAAAGTCTGCTCATTTGGCAGAGATCACTCATACATACTCAGTGATGATAACCATCACGTGAACCCAATTTGATTCCTAATTCCACCTTAACAACAGCTTTATGATATAGCAGTGTTCACTTGTGGTCTATTCATAAGGCTTTATTGCCTTTTTTCACAAATATGGAAAATTTACACATATACTGATGGAAAAGTATAAAAATATGAAAGTAAAAGCAAACAAATTAAACATTTACACAAATCGTAACATAGAGGAAGAGTCACAATGAACACGAGGCTACAATCTGTGTCTAATATAATGAAAACAAAACCTGACTGGTTACAGAGGTATTATCAATTTTACTTTGTAATCCAAGCATAATTTGTCTTTAATAGTGGAAATGTTGGTACCTGCAGAAAATCCCAGTGCGTGATATTGCACTTCACAAACACCCTGTACCTTTCTGCATACTCCCAGCGGCTGAAATTCACCATAATTGTACTGCTTCCATTCACCAGTGCCTTCATCAGCTTAATGTTTGGCTTCCAACTGGTTCCTAAAACACCACAATGAGGTCAGGGCACTTAATGAACAGTGTTATGCAGAAAGGGCGGCCTGACTGCCCTGATTTTCATACACGGAGCTGGGACCTTTATTCAAAGTACTTGACTGTGCTGACATGACAAAACACACATCCGGAACAAGAGAGACTTCTAAGGTGCGGGCGTGCCAACTTTGTTTAGCTGCCTGGAGTGAGATTTTCAATTCGAGACAAGTCTGCACTCACATACACATGCATTCATATGTATGTACAGTAACGGTTTTATTGCTTTGTAGGGTTTGCAAACTACAGCAATACGTTAGATGTAGCTAATTTTAAGTTTATTATGGTAAAATGTACACTATATTGCCAAAAGTATTGGGACACCTGCCTTTACACACACAAGAACTTTAATGACATCCCATTCTTCATACCTAGGCTTTAATATGGAGTTGTCCCACCCTTTGCAGCTATAACATCTTCAACTCTTCTAGGAAGGCTGTCCACAAGGTTTAGGAGTGTGTTTATGGGAATTTTTGACCATTCTTACAGGAGAGCATTTGTAAGGTCAGGCACTGATGCTAGATGAGAAGGTCTGGCTCGCAGTATCTGCTCTAATTCGGTGTTCACCTCCAAAGGTGTTGTATTGGGTTGAGGTCAGGACTCTGTGCAGGCCAGTCAAGTTTTTCCACACTAGACATTTCCTTATAGACCTTGCTTTATACACTGGTGCTTAGTCATGTTGGAACAAGAAGGGGTCATCCTCAAACTGTTCCCACAAAGTTGGGAGCATGAAATTGTCCAAAATGGCTTCGAATGCTGCAGCATTAAGAGTAACTTTCACTGAAACTAAGGGGCCAAGCCCAACCCCTGAAAAACAACCCCATACCATATTCCCCCCTCCACAAAACTTTACACTGCACAATGCAGTCAGGCAAGTACCAGTGTCCTGGCAACTGCCAAACCCAGACTCATCCATCGGATTGCCAGACAGAGAAGCGTGATTCTTCACTCCAGAGAATACATCTCCACTGCTCTAGAGTCCAGTGGCGGCGTGCTTTACAGCACTGCATCCGACACTTTGCGTTGCACTTGGTGATGTAAGGCTTGGATGCAGCTGCTCGGCCATGGAAACCCATTCCATGAAGTTCTCTATGCACTGTTCTTGAGCTAATCTGAAGGCCACGTGAAGTTTGCAGCTCTGTAGCTATTGACTCTGCAGACAGTTGGTGACTTCTGCACACTGTGCGCCTCAGCATGCGTTGTCCCCGCACTGTGATTTTACGTGGCCTACCAGTTCATAGCTGAGTTGCTGTTGTTCCCAATTGCTTCCACTTTGTTATAATACCAGTAACAGTTGATTGTGGAATATTTAGTAGTGAGGAAATTTCACAAATGGACTTATTGCACAGGTGGTATCCTATCATGGTACCACGCTTGAATTTACTGCGCTCCTGAGAGTGACCCATTCTTTTGTAATTGTTTGTAGAAGCAGTCTGTATGCCTAGGTGCATGATTTTATACACCTGTGGCTATGGTAGTGATTGGAACATCTGAATTCAATGATTTGGAGAGGTGTCCCAATACTTTTGGCAATATAGTGTATGATGTTCAACAAGCAATCTAAAGGTGATTCAAAGAGAATTTCTATTTGGTGATACAAAATGCATTTTAAATTAATTTTAAACGGATTGTACAAATTGTTTGTACTAAGACAATGGAGACAATGATTCCACTGATATTTTATTCTTGTTTTTCAGGCCTTCTATGGATACTCCAGTTTCATCCCAGAGTCCTAAAGCATGCAGTTACGTACATTGGCATCTATATATATTGCCCATTGTATGAGTTGGCACCCTTTAATGGACTGGCATCTCATCCAGGGTACTCTGTGCCCTATACTGTCAGGGAAAGGTTCCTATGGGTACTCCAGAATTCAGAAAAGGCCTCTAACTGGATATAATATTAGTCAAAATTTATGCATGGTCTCCAACATTGTGAATCAGAATCAGAAGACTTTATTAATCCTGGAAGAAATTGCTCACATTGCGACTGCACAATCACACATAGACATGAAGACAAGAACAATACAGTATACGTATAAAAACAGGAATGAAGTGTAAAGCAAATTGGAGTACTGTCGTGACCTCTCGCCGCAGGTTGCATGTCACAGTCCCCTGAGTCCACAGCATACCTCCATCCTCAACTGCATCTTTGTTCTCAGCCCGTGCAGGGGGGTCAGCTCTAGCCGGGGGGGGGGGAGCAAAACCTGAGTCCACCGTCACACCCTCACTGCTCACTATATGACCCAGAAACTCCTTTCTCCTTTCGGCACAGGAGGGAGCACTTCTGGTGCGGTGAGGTGCAGGCTAGCCTTCTGGATTGCAGCAAAGGTGTTGTGCAGGTGTGAGCGATCAGGTCATTGTAGACGACACCTTGGCTGCGGGGGATGTAGGCCAGCACTCACTCCATCAACCTCTTGAAGGTGCCCGGTGCGTTGCAGAGCCCGAATAGCATCAACCGGAAGTGCCATAGACCGCAACCGATAGTGAACGTGATCTTAGGTCGACCATTGAGGGCCAGTTTGTTCTGCTCGTACCCACTTTGGTGGTCTAAGGAGCTAAACCATGTCAACTTGGCAATGTCATCCAGTGCATCATTGATCCAGGGCTGCGGGTATGAGTCCTTCTGGGTCACGGCATTCAGACACTAGAAGTCCATGTAAAAGCACCACGTCCCATCATTCTTCCGGGCCAGGACTGCTGGCGCAGCCTAAGGATTATCCAAAGCATTGAGGACACCTGCTGCCACAATCTCCCAAATCTTCTGCTCCACTGCTTGATGCTTCATGAGCACCAGCCAGTGAGGATGCAACCAAATGTGCTGGGCATCTCCAGTATCAATATGGTGATGGATAAGTGTGGTGGGATGGCACTCGTCATCCTGGGCAGCAAAGATGTCCAAATGCCCATCCAGCAAAGCTCTCGAACATTGTCAATGCTCAGCGATCAAGCCCATGCTGTTTCACTGCCACAGCTCTTTGACTGCCTGCACCTTTTGTGGGGAAAGTTGCACTGCTGCCTTTGCGCTGCACCAAGGAACTTAGCTGTGTGTCAGGGTTGTTCAAAACAGTTGGGGGCACGGTGGCTTCTTTTGGTTGTGACCCAGTCAGCTGACTTGATGACGAAGAGTGAAGGCTTGTTGGTGGGCGGTGCGGGCGACTCCCTCATGGTGCCGCCTGCCTAGACTTTTCTGGTGGCAACACAGGGTTGAACTGGGGGGCTGGGGCAGGGCAATCACGAGCAGAATGCCCGACCACCCCATAGCAGTAGCAAGGGCGTCGGATAGTGGGTGACACTTCCACCGTTGCTCAGTGTGGGCCACTTGCACCTGCATGGCTGGCGGCCGGTGAAATGTTGCAGGCAGGGACAGGATTGCCTCCACTCTGAACGCCTCTGCCAAGGCTTCAGCGAGCTTGGCTCGTGCCCGCAGCCGTACATGTTGGTGCAGTACATGTTCATGCTAGTACTTTGACAAAGGCATGGAAAGCCAGCTCCTCCTGCATGGTACTGGGGAAGTGCGAATAGTCCTTCCTCATGTAAATGCGGAGGTCATCTGCAAATGTCCCCAAGGTTTTGCTATCCTGCCTCCACCAACTCGAAAGCTTCCCCCTCATCACTTCCTCTAATGGCCACCAACTGAAGCACTGCTCTAGTGCCACCACCAGGGTGGTGTAGTTCCACTGCTTGTCGGGGGTCAGACTGAGGAAGGCGTGGAGTGCCTCCCCCTCCAGCATCAGCTCCAGGTCCACCATGGCCTCCTCATTGCTCCATGGATTGTGCCAGGCAACCAGGCGCACTTGGGACAGATAAGGTTCCGGGGATTCTATCCTACTATAGAAAGGGAGCTTCAAGCTGGTCTTCAACCCACCACTCTCTGTCACGACTAGCACGGTGGGTGGGGTAGCACTAGACGCATGAGGTCACCCTGGGAAGTTGCCATGCTTGGTTCCTAGTTTCCCTCTGGTTCCCTCTCTGCTGCCATCTGGGAAACCTTGCCTGTAGGGTGCAGATGAGGTCATCAATTTCTTTGACAACCTTGCATCCCAATTCTGACACCAGTGTTGCAATGTCAGCATGGTGAGACGTGCTTAATTAATACACAGGAGCACAAATGACAGTTGACACTTTTATTTCATGCAACTGCTAGAGTATCAGCACCGGCACAGACAGGAGATGTCACCAGAAGCCTTGTGTGTAGGAGTGGACGAGGTCATCATTGTGTGTAGGAGTGGATGAGGTCATCAATTCCTTTGAAGAACTTGCATGCCACTTCTGACACCAGTGTTCAAATTTCAGCATAGTGAGGCATAGCTTAAGTAATGCATAAAAGCACAGATGACAGTTAATACCTTTATTTTGTGCAACTGCCTGAAAGGGAAGCACAGGAGAAGTCACCAGTACACACATCGAATACCATCGGGTGGGGGGGATTAAAAACATACCACAACAGGGTAACACTATATTCAGTACTTCATGAAAATAATATTTAAATAATTCTAAGACTGAACTGAAATTAATAAATTGATGATGATCATCCGGAATTGCCTCTACTTTTACTCTTGTTAAGATGGCCCCCTCTGTTGGTCAAAAAGAAATATTAAAACATCAGTGCATGACCAGCTAAGAGTCGCCTTTACTCTAGTGCCCTATTATTCAAATCACGGTCCTCGAGGCCCGAGCCCAGCTGGCCTGGATTTGGAGTCGAGGGCCAGATTTGAAGAGCCCTGCCCTAGTGTATACGCCAGATTGCAGAGGAGTGCAGTCAGTTTCCTCCCGTTCACCAGGAGGTTGTATGACGTGATCATGCTTTTGAAAGTGAAAGAAATGATGGTTAATTGCAAATAATTACTTAACCTGAATTATTATTAATCGGTTTGAGAGCCACAGCAGTTCCTTTGTCACTTTGAATCATTGTGTCCTATAAGGCTATAAAATTGAACTGTTAACTATGGGAAAACACGGACAATTGATGATAAAGTAGTTATGTCTTTTGTAGTGCTCGGATGTTTTGTTACCTGAATGCGAAGGATTTAATGACCAATCCTATCATTCTATCTTTTTATTGTCATTTAGATGTCTTTAGTTAACCTCATATTTCGCACATAGATCTGATTTAGTAGGCCTACTTTATTTGTACTAACAAATCCCCATTTGACAGTCACCCAAAATGAGGCACGTTTTATTTCAAAGATCTAATATTGCAATTATTTTATTGTTTTTAGAAACCGTATACTTTGATGAGCATTTGTTAAACATGTTAATTTGCATATTGTAATAAAGTACTTTCATTTTCACCATCAGAACAGAGTCAGCTAAACCTCGTTGGACGGAAAAACACAGTGTCGTCATTGTGGGCTACGAGGATTTGTTAATGTATACTGCGCCAGGGCATCAGGGTTCACCTTAACACGCAAATACCGCAAACAGGAACTATGTAAATAATTACAGAGCATGCAGAAAGTTTGTTCCACGCATTACAAACTAAAATGACGTTATTTCGCTACCACTTCGCACATAATTAATGGTTTTTGTTTCGAATTGTGCCTCTGCTGACATCCAGCTCTCTGTCTATAACAGCTGACAATTGAAATCTTGCGCAAAAAGAATACCCATCTGATGACGTCACGTGGTGACTGTCACAAGGAACGTACCGATTGCGAAAACCCCCATCAGGCACAGGCGAACGAGAGGTGCAAGGGGGAAAGCCATCTCGTACGGTCCTACCAAAACGCACATCCCTTTCGACTTTCCCCGAGAGACGAGCTTTGATACGGAGCCGTCTTTAAGCAAAACTGCCGCCCCCGGCCTGCCGTTCCTAAGTCGGGAGGCTGATCGGCCCATGATTGGTGGAACCGCGTCACGTGGGCGGCCCCCGACCGGAGTTTCCACGACAGCTGGCAGCTGTGCGAGCCGAGCGCGTCGCTGGTTTATGCCCCAATTCTGCCCACATCCCCCCTGAAAACATCCGTAGGCAGGCGACATGGGAGATAAGAAGAGCCCGACAAGGTAAAGCGTGCTCCGCGTCCGTCAGCTATGGCCGTGTTGTGGCGGTGCTGCGAGTAATGAATGCGCCGATCGTGCGAGGTACGTGTGACTGAGAGGTGGCCCTCCTAGTGGAGCAGCCATGGCGGACTGGCCGCTCCATTACACGGTCCGATCTTTGCTCCCGGGGAAGCTAACCGCTCTCCCCCGTTGACTGGGCTGGCGGCAGATGTTTAAAGACGGGACATTCACACGGATTGTGTGCGATCGCCGAGAGTAAAGCGCTGCTCACTCTCCCTGTTGTCTTGTCCCCGAAGGCCGAAGCGGCAGCCGAAGCCTTCCTCCGACGAAGGCTACTGGGACTGTAGCGTCTGTACGTTTCGGAACAGCGCCGAGGCTTTCAAGTGCATGATGTGCGATGTGAGAAAGGGGACATCCACACGGTAAGCCGATCTGCTCGTCGGCGATGATGGTCCGTTCTTGCTGCGCTTCGGCATTCAGATACGTGCTTCCTTCCCACTGTTAGTAAATGTACAATAACATGTCATGCGATCGGGGTGATCACACGCATTTCAACTTAACCAGCGATCTAGTTAATTGTATACTAGCAGATGAAAAGGCCATATTTCCTCATGTGAGGGTGTAATCTTTTTATTAGAAGGGACTGACTGTTTCCTGAATACCCTCCGTAAATTTATCCGATTTGACACATCCTCGGTGTCAGCGAGCAAAGTTATGACTTGGTCGTTTGAGTTAGTGGGCGATTAAACTTGTAATATTTCCACACTGCAATATTTCCGTGAAATAAGGGGGGAGCCGTAAGTCAGACACTTAAGACCAACGAGAAATATGCATTTAAGTAACGCTGTATACATAAATCAACTGTCAGATGTTTAGAAACTTGGCAGATTCGGTTATCGCATGTGAATGACAGTAGAATCGCCCAGCAATGCAAAAACAAAGCACGTTTTACCCTCCAAATAACAAGTCGTAATTAATTCGCACAGATTTGTCACGTTTGCTTGTTTTTTATAGTTTTAATTAGGTGCGATCAATGTACGTGACAGGTTATTGGTAATCCAGTTTTCTCTAACTCGCTGTTATTTATCCTAAGCGGATGAATAACAAATGAACCATGCATTCATATCTTCAATCTGATGTCACCAAATGCCATTATATTTTTGGGGGGAGATATCCAAAATTAATATATTATGCTGATCTATAGAAAAACGTCACATCCTTCTGTGTTTGCTTGAACCCTTCGGATGCTGAGTACAGTCGATCCACAATGTGTTTATCTCCTGGCAGTGCCAAGGCAGGAGCTGTTGATGACTTTGGGACGGGGGCCTCAGTCACTATAGATTACTCTGCATCCATCATGTAAGAACTGCTGCATTTCCAGGAAAGCCTTTATCAAAGCCAGCTGACAACTTTGTTTCTATACTTACATCTCTCCTGACATCTGTGTATTCCAGTCAGAAAGAGCAAGATTCCACGTCATTAGGTCTATGTTTGACATCTGACCAAAGTGTAATCCTTACTCTTTTATTGTAGTAGGAATCTCCTTCAAAAAAGGAAGCTTTGTGCATAGTGGTAATTGATAAAATGAGCAGTTTTGGGTTTTCTGGCATCTGGATTGAAGTCAGTACTGGGCGATTCTAGCGACGTGTTTCCCGTCATCTGAACTCTTCGTTAGCTTCTAATAAGGGATGGGATTACTGGGATGGGATAAGTGGCAGTTCAGCATCAGAGACCACTGTTCTGTCATGTAGATATTATAATACAGGAAAGCCGTTTTAAGAAGTCACGCACATCAGTTGAGAGAAGACTCTCAGTAAGTGCGTGTGTAAACCTCTGTTGGTGTTAAAATCAGAAATTTTTGGCAAAAGTGCTTTGATTTGACCTTCCTTCCAGTTTAAATCTGAGGAATAAATGATATATTTCCCATAATGTTAGAAGTGTACAGTTCTCGTTTGTGGAAAATGCAGTATACTGAACATTGCCTTGATGAACATAATGAAAATACCAGCCTTTTCTCTTAAATGTTGTTATGAGACTTCACAGCAGCCGTAACAACCGCCCCCATTCTGTAACCTGGTTGGGTTACATAGCGATGGAGAATTTTTACATACAGAAGGCTGTGCTATGACCTAATCTCTCAGAGGCATTGCTGGATTGAGGTCAAACTCCACTGGTCTACCACAGCTGTCAGGATCGTCATGCTCCTGACTCATTAGCATGCAGTGGTTTCATCTGTGTGCAGCCACCCCCCCCCCCCCCCCCGATTCAGATGTTGGGCGCTTTGGCCGCAGTAGGGCTCCATCACTGCGATCAGGCAGACAGATTGGCTGGCTGTGGCTGATGCCCCCGCCAGCAGGGATCTGCTTTCTGCTGGGTGGAGATGCTGCTTCTTTACGCAGCAGAGAAGAGGAAACGGTGGCTGCCCGGGTGACAGAGGCAGTCGTAGGTGTGATTTCACCTTCAGCGATGTTGTGCCATTAGTCATGTAATAGTGCTGGTTGAAGTGTAGCGGGGAAAAAAACGATTTATGGAGAACTTGCAATGTCATTCCAGGAGATCCAGCTACTTGTGGGAGACGTAGGGCTTTTGAACCAAGTAATGGTTGAATTAACATTATAGCATGCTTCCGAGTGCTTCTGAGTGAACTTAAGTGGCTAAAATATGTAGGTTGTGTTAAAAAAAGAAAAGGACCAGGATTTATACATCATCAGACATCAAATAACATTCAGTTCCAGGGTAGTTATAGTTGTCTGATTGGTTCCATATTTATCTTTATGTTGTGACTTTTCCCCCCACGTTTCATTGGTTGATGTTCCTTTTCCTGAGGTGTTAACGAGCTCAGGCTTCAGATGAGGGTCCTTAAAATAAGCATTGTGAGTGGGCAGTAGGTTTCTGCTCAGAAGCCCGATTAAAACGTGGGATACGAGTAAAGAATTGCAGCTCCTTTTCTATTGACACCCAGCTGTATAAACAAGTGTATACAAGCCTATATGTTATGTATTAAATTGGATCTGCCAAGCCAAAAAGTATCAGATACCTAGTTTATCTGATAAAAGCTGTGTGACATTTTTAAAGGAGACATTTTTCTTTTCTTCTGCAGCAATAACAATCCAGTCTGCATAAGTTCTATTTTACAGAGATTTTTTAAAAATCAACTGTGGCCCTTTTTCCCCAAACTCTACTCATATAGTTAAACTTGCATTGACGCAAAAAAAAACACTCATCTGTTCAGAATGGAAAATGGCTAGGAAAATGTTCCACAGTTCTTGGTTTTCTGGACACGAGTAGTAAATCTCTTAATTTCAGTGCCATTTCCATATCATCCCTCTATTTTAGACTCGTCTCTCTGCAGGTGTGTGAGGAGAAGCCCACCTGTATTTCCTTTGTATAATTCAATAAGGAGGCACAAATATGAAATGCCAAATGCTGATTAATTACTATTTATTAATGCAAATAAATGCAGGAATTTCTCAATTGAGGAGTGAACCCTGTACCTTGGCAGACGTGGGGATGTGTCTCATGTGCCCTGTATGTCGGTGGACCTGTAGTTCACCATGGGAGCCAAAGCCATCTGTTTGACATAGGACAACATGGTACAGATGGCATGGAGGACCGTACCGGGCATGTGGGTTTGGTCTGGCGTGGCCTGCTGACATCCGTCTTGCTGTGTACGCTGCCTGGCAGGTCAGCTAACGTATTGCAGCAGCAGATTCATCGTAGCATGGCAAGCCTGGGAGGAATCTGCTAACTTGGCAGTCAAATGGAAAGAACTCCTCTTTTACCTCTTAAGAATATTTATTTTACTTGTTTTATTTTTGTGTTTATGCTGCCATCAAAATCCCTGGTTATCTGTAACCGCTTGTCTACCGTGACGCATCTCTAACAAGTTCAATAAGCAGATGGGGTGGAAAATATCTGCACATTTAGGTTTAATTTCCAGTTCTTCATGTACAGCATTATCGTTTTTTCTGCTTTTGTTGTAAAACGATTTGTCATTTCTGCTTTCATTGCAGAGAATCTGAACATGAGGGTGGTATAATGACTACAGAAATGGGGGGGGGGTGACTAAAGTGCCTCTTGCGTGTGTCACAAGTGCTGGCTGGTGCCGATCACATCAACAGTAACCAAGGAAAATGGTCAGGACTTTCCAGAGCACTCTGCCAAAGATGTGGAACAGAAATGAGGAAACAGGAACATGTGAGCTAGACAAAATATTTGTGGTTCCCTGTCTGGATATTTTCTTTAGCTGAAAAAAAATGTGATTGAAAAATGCTTTTCTGAATTTGGTTATTTTGTCATAGCAGTGGGCTTAAAACTGACAGAAGGACAGAGGTTGTAGGTGTCTATATGTATCTACTGATTTATTTTGTTCTTTAGAGCTTTTAGAATTCAAGTCTCCAAAGTGGTGTTTAGCTAGAGTACCATTCAGTTAAGTAAATCTGTATTCGTAGAATAATGGAAGATGTCTTCCTATGAATATGATGGGTTTAGTGTTCATTCACCATGAGGGATTAATGGTTGGTGTGTGACGAAATGCAACAGTGTGATTAGAGGAAAGTAGGAGCAAAATATAGTGACCCTGCCACTGAGCCTTGGGGAACACTGCCAGCGAGAGGCCATGTTTGCATGTGAACGGGAGGTTGGAAGAATAGGGGAAGAAAGAGAGGAGCTTGTCCAGGGAAGGACTCTCCGTGGGAGGAGCTGACAGAAAGTCAACGGCAGTGATCAGCCTGGATTAGGGTGGAAGCAGTGTGAGTGAAGCAGAGTCAGGCATGAAAAGAGGCCTGTCAACAGAGTGAGACGAGAAGGTGGAGACTAGGAAGCGGAGAAAAGTTCTTATCAAGTGCGAATAGGCTGCTACTGTAATTGTTTTCTCAGTAAAGGAAATTTACAAAGGCTATGGTTTATTTTCAAGTCCTTTGACGTTATGTATCATTACGCAGAGCTGCTCTAAGCCGCTGGAAATGGATCACGCCAGAGCAGTATTGACTGACGCCTTTTAAACGCAGTGTTTACGCCAGAGGTGTTGCTCTGAACCCGGAGGAATCCTCAGCAAGATCAATACCTTCATCTTGTGATTGACTAAAGGGTGCTAACATTATGCCGCATTAGCATGCATTTCATGTCAGCTTGATGCGGTTTGCTGTGCGGTCCTGAGATTTGTGCTTCCTTGTGAAACCGCTAATCCCTAATGGATGCAGGCAGTTTTTTTTTTTTTTTTTCTTGCTGACATTGAAATGCCATTACAGTGTCTCTTGTTTTAGCCCCTTTCTGTTGTGAAGTGCAGATAAGCCCCCACCTTCGCTGTCAAAATGGGAAAAAGCTGAAAGTGTAGGCCTATATAGCGGCATGTTTAATCAGGCAGCGTTTGAGATTAGGACTGCCCTGGAGGATTATGCTGACAGATTGGACGAAATGAAAGCAAACCCTTGTTTTATAGCGAAGAGAAGAATGTTTGCTTGTTGAAGGCTTCGTCTGTTAAGTTCTCATCTATATAATATTACCTGGGAATTTGGGAGATGGAGGGAGCTGAGAATTCTGGGAGGACCGGAGATCAGCAGTTCTGCTTCGGTGCTGAAGCCATGGCACTCATCAGCTAGGTCGTTAATTAATTTTAATGTGCAGATACCCTCCAAAGTCACTCATGGACAGCAGCGAGATCAAAAGCGAACGGCAGAGCTACAGATAAAGCGCAGCGGGGGTGATTAACAGTGCTGCGACCGTACCATGCAGAAACAGGCACGTCTGTCTTTAATTTTGATACGTCGTCCGGCAATTAGCAACAGAATAGAAATGGAGGTTCCGTAGAAGGATAGAAGCCAAGTTTCAAACTGGTGGAGTGGACGGGCATGCAGGCCAGTGGGAGGCCAGGGAGAGGGTCAGCATGGAGATGAACCAGTCAGCATTGTACTTTTGTTTTAGGAAGTGATCCATGCAAATAACTGGCTGAAAGACAAATGCATTATCACTGTGACATCACTGCTGCTTGCTTTAAACGTCACCGAACGTCTATGAACTGATACAGCTTTCTTCAAGGTCTCACATGTTCTGCTTTGCAACGCAGTAATTCAATACTAAATATCCATTTAGAATCTTTCTGATAGGTATTACCAAACCCGGCTTATCATCTTCACCAATAGCCAGATCGCGTCTAACGTCCCATCTCCAAACCGAATTATGAGTCGCAGCTGTATCACTTTCTCCAAAACTGATTCCAAAGGTGACGTTCCGAGGCGTCTATTGGTGCGCTGGTCTGTCATTACCGTGCTTGGTTAGGGCTTTAATGTAATGCTGGCCTTTATGTAGCGCCGCCCACTTGTTATCCGCAAGCCATAACTGTCCCATGAGGTCACCCTCGTTTGTCTCTCAACTTCCAGGAAGCCCCGTCCAGTCTCTCAGTTGGTCGCACAGCAAGTAACCCCGCAGTTTGCCTCCCCCACGCAACCGAAGAAAGAAAAAAGAGAGAAAACGGATAAAGAAAAGAATGAGAAGGAGCCAGCGGTCAAAAAAAACAGCCAGAAGAAGATGAGGTAAACAAGCAAGTATTCTCACAGAGAAACTAAAATCTAGTTTGACCAGGGAAGAGTGCACACATGCATGCTCGTGTGTGTGTGTGTGTGTGTGTGTGTGTGTACAGCTTAAATAACCATGTTCCAGAATTTCTGTGTATTTAGTTTCTGCTGATAATGTTCTGAGATGCCCCCCCCCAATTGATCAGGGCGGTCTTCTAGCTGCTGGATGTGCCAGCGACGGCTCATGATCGCCACG
>JAODLC010000001.1:31054818-31069505 GCA_026781145.1 Hippopotamyrus pictus
TGTTACTTTAGTCATTACGCAATATACGCATGTCATAAACTTTTTTGCCAAGATAGACCACAAGTCTCAATTCCAGGTGAGGTTAAACCACATGTTTGTGACATGCAGATGATGAGGTGGACATATTGGAAGTCTTCCACTATGTGTTCTGTCCTGGTGGGTTTGTTTTTAACGAGACCGGTTTCCTGTCAAGATCATAGTAAGTGAACTTTCTCGCCCTTTGTTCATGACTTTAAGAAACGAGGGTATTGTCTGGGGAACAAATTAGAGTATGAATTGTATAGTGCCATGTTAATGTGGTAGTATTTTACATAAAGTCAGTGTTATATTGTCAATACACTCTTACTCGATTTCTTTCTCCAAAAAAATGTTGTGGCATGAAATGGGTCAGAGTTTTAAACATTTACAATAGAATATGCATTATAGCAGATAATGGGAAAAGGGTATGAGGTGTACAGTGGAACTGATAACTGTGAGAACGACATAGCTACTTGTTCTCAGTGGCTTAATACACCTGCAGGTACGTGGTGTGGCTTAACTAAGAAAGAGAATATTCTTTAAGGACACTTGTGTATGGTTAGGCCAATATCTTACAGCACATGTCAGTTTTGTTTAATTTTCCCACCCCAGGGTATACCAGTCTGTGCTGTTAAATGTGTATGAACATCTCAATTAATTACGTTGTTTTACTGTCTGAAGAAATGTTTATAAGTAAAAGAATGAAATTATGAATTTGTTGTTAAGAGGTTGACCTCTGTCTGCTTCTTGTTCATTTCATAGACGCTAGCTTGTCATTATTTTACAGTGGTTTATATCATAGAAATTATCACAAAATAAAGAGAAACTAGACTCCTTAGTAAAACAGAAATTAAAGTTATTGGCGTTTACATTTCTGGGGTTGTTAGCACTGGGGTGTAATGCGTTGGTATACATTCTAGTGCCATATTGGGGTTTAAAAACTCAAATTTCAAGCTGAACCATGAAATTATTATTTTTAAACTTTAACATTTTAATAAGTTGAGTAGACAAATTACGTTTTGTTGTTAGTATGCCATTGTATAATGTGTTAATGTTTTTAGAGAATGAGTAATGTGTTCTGTGACTAGTCTTGTAGTACTTGAATCCAATTTGAATTGTATTTGCCTTGATTCACACTAGGACTTGATCTGACAACTTCACTGATTGTGTGCATTCATGAGAAACATCTGCAGCATTCATCTGCCATATCATAAATAAGTCAGGCTTTTGGTAATCTCAATTTCCTCAGGTATACATTAATAACTACAAGGTGCTCACAATCCCCTTTATTTGCAGGGTGCTTTGCCTCTACATGATGCATCATTAGGTGTGACGGCTACTGTCAGGGCTAACAAGACGTCCACACCCAGAGTAATTAAATGTGAATTCACGGATTTTAGTATCCAAAACAAAACATGTCAACCATTTGCAATACTTGCAATAATAAAATAAACTAGGAGCAATATCAAATTACATCCAGAAGTTGTTATAGAATTTAAAATTGACTAGAATATAAATATTTATTAATCCTCATGGAGAAATAATGCTCTCCATGAGACAGACACATGCAGATGAGAGCAAACGTCGAGGTCAGACAACGTTCAATGCGTCTTGCTTACTCTTAACGCACACATACACGAAGAATAGGTAATTTATAGCTTACCGACAAACCGCTTAAGCAAAGGTGCAAAGCGCCAGCATAGAAAATGGTATTTCCAAACTGATTACAATTACTACTCAGACTACTGGGGTAGAGCAGTGACCACCCACCCCCCAAACTCCGCCTATGGTAATTTAGAATTAAGGCAATTTGAACAAGTAACACGGTCTTTGTTGTAGTTGCAGTCTTAATGATATGAACATGAGCGGATATAGCCGGTGGTCACTTTTGCAATTGATAATTTTGACTTTTCAAATTAACGTAAAGAGCAGGTAAGTAAATTCCATTATATCATACATGCTTTTCGACGACCTCGAAAACCCCTAAACCCGTCACCAAGCGGCCATCTTGTGCCCGCCCCTTATCCCCTCCTCGGTCTTCTCTGCGCGTGCGCCAAATGCGGCCGGCGTGCCCCGCGGTCGATTAATTTTTCATGACAGAGAAGGTCCCGTCCTATGGCGACGCGGTCGGCGATGTCTGCCATCGCCCCTTCCTCCCAGAAGCCAACGCATCGGCAGCGTTTTTGACAGCGGTGGAAGATTAGACTTAAATCATTCCGATGGCCGAAAGGCTGCTACCCGAGCGGCCCTGCTAACCAGCCCCCTCCTAGTCTACGTTGTCATGCCGTGAGCTTCGGTTTAAGCAGCTTTCGCGTTGCGTTTTTAGCCGAAATGCGACGCTACCTCCGCATGCTCCTGGCGTGCGCGCTCTTCGCGCTACTCTCCGCGCTCTACGTGTTCAGCCAGTTCGCCTCCTCGCTGGAGCGCGCGGCCGGGCGGACCTACGGGAGGGTGCAGCGCGGCGACGGGCGCCAGGGAGCCGGGAAAGCGGCACAGAAATCAGGGCCGGGCGACCAGCACTGGTACAACAGGTGAGCTTCCCCTGTGTAACAGAAAGAAACTAACCACACGGGTTAAGAGTGAATTTAGGCTCAGCAGCGATGGGCTTCCCAAGTATCTAGGAAGCTAGCAGAGATAAGCATGCGTTCTCCGGGACATAAACCCGCTTCCGATGTGTTACCGGGACACTGCGGCGACTCGCCGACTTGGCAGCATATGTGTCGGAATTTGTGGGGTCGGGAGTCACCGCCGCCGGAAGTCTCTTTAACCACAAGCACGACGATCCCTGCTTGTTGGTTTGTTAAAGTGGTTTTTCAGCAGCTGTGGCTTATCAGTCTGGTTGAGGTTTTATTTGGCGGCGGCGTTAGTGCAGCTTAATTGGTTTTTCGGGGAGGATTTGAGAGTTACGAAATCAGACACTGTCCTTGTTCGAGTTGAAGATTTCCTAAGCAAGCTGTTTTAACAAAAAACACGCCTTTGATTTATTCAGGACCGCATTTACAAAGGGTTAGCATTATAGCCCAGTTGTGCAAACTGTCTTTTTTTGCATTGCAAACAGGAAACGTGTGGTTACATTACTGGGGATGTCCTCTCGTCCTGGTGTGAGACGGAATGTGTGGGGACGCGGCGCGCAGTGTTTATTCAGCTGAGGTCTATGCTGTTTTAAATTTAAGGGATTATTTTTACTGCGCCAGAAATGTTCGCGATAGACATTACCCATTCTGTTTTTCCTTTTCATGATATCCTCCATATCAAGTTACTACGCAGTAATGGGGCGTTAAACAACATTTGTATTCATACATTTCCATTTCAACGAAATGGCGTGCATACTCGTGCAATGTAATCCATCAGTAATTTGACCTAAGCCGGCACCAATAATGAAACGCTATGCTGCTGTTTGATTTTGACGATTATTGGCGTCAGATTATGAAATTTAATCCTTCCCCTTTTGCTCATCCGGAGGGATATCCCAGGATGGGGCGCCAACCTATTGTAGGGCACACCTATGGCCAATTTGGTAACTCCAAGTAGCCTCAGCATTTTTTGGACTGCGGGGTGCCCGCAGGAAACCCCACGACAACACAAGGAGACCATGCAGCACATGGAACACTGGCGTAGGCTTGAACCCAGGTCCCAGAGGTGTGAGGCGACAGTGTGAACCGCTGCACCACCAGGCCGCCCGTAAATATAAATCAGTACTGAAAATTATAAAATCCGTATATACGTGAGCAACACTTGCTCCCTTCGTGTGGCGGAGATGCAGCTTTTGGTGGCGTTTACCACTGGAGTGATTGAGGGGCGCTTTTATGCAGAGCCTGTTTTTTCTCCTCCTGTCAGGTGTAGGAGTTTGTCAGTGTCTTACTGGAATCCCTATTGGAGGCTGCCCCCTGCTGTTTGTGGAATGAACTGCTTAATGGAATCGTCTTTTAGGTAGGCTTGGCAGAGACTAATCCCGATGGCCATAGGAAGGAAAAGCTATAATGTTCTGTTGGATTATCTGATGAACGAATATTATGCTGGAGATTGCTAGTAATGTGATATAAAGCTAAGCAAGAATAAATGCTGTTTAGCGCTGTGGTCCTTACTGTAAGAGACCTTAAGCAAACAGGTTTTGTTCTAGGTCTGTAAAATTGGTGGTGGCTCTTTCCAGCACCAATTCCTCTACAGGGCATGGCTTATCCTGGACCAGACACTAAACCAATTATGTCAAAGAAGTAATCAAGATCACCATTTAGCTAAACAGCGGAGCCCTGTGTAGCTTAGTTCTTTCCCTGTTCAAACACAAATGATTCTGCTCAAGAGCTGTGTGGTAATTAGCACAGAGTTGTATCAGGTGTGTTAAATGAGGGGAAACCCAAAAATGTGCAGGACTTTGGCCTTTTAACTGGAGTTTAACACCCCTTACATATGCTTTTAGCATAATAGCTGGTAGCTCATATAAGGGCCGGTGTGTATGCAGGTTTTTTTGATAACCTTTAGGTCACCTGTTCAAATCTAGATGTGAGGACTTTTCAGCCAATCAGTCCTCTAATTAGTAATCTGATTAGGCAGTTGCAGTGAAAATCCATGCACACACACAGCGGCCCTTTCGGGATGAGATTGGCCATCCCTGCTCTAGGCGAAACCCTGCTTGATAAAACAGGGAGCCTGGGCTGACCTGCTGTGTTGAGATGTGAATTTCAGCACCCCTGGCTGCCAGGTCCATCTCCATAATTCAGCCCTCTGCTTTTGTTTTGTGCAGAAGGAGTATGAGACAGGGACCATGTCACTGTTCATGCCGTCAGACTGGCAGCCCCTGCAAGCAAAATAAGGCAAAGTTTCTTAAATGAAAACATGGATTTAAGATTTATCTTATTGCTTATTCGACACTAGGCTTCTATTCTTAAAGGATAATGCATTTGTTTCACTAAAGGGGAAGAACTTAACCACAGTAATTTTTTATATGATGTAAAATGCACCTTTAAACTGGTGCATTTGCACCCCATTTTACAAAGATTATTAATCAGTTAGGTTTTTTTAAATGTACTTTAATTTTAATATTCAGATGGAATGGGCGTCTGATGGTTGATATGCACAAATGCAGCTCTGTCTCTGGCTTAGGGCATTAAACTGGCCGTCATTCTGCAATGTTTCGGTTGCCTTTAAGACCCTCAGTGTTCCATGTCTCCCTTGCCAGGTATCTCATGTGCAAATCACTCTTGCGTTTGGGTCCCGGGCCCCAGCTCTGTAGGGTGGCGTGTGAGGAATCATCCAGCAGGCCAACGCCTGGTTCGTTTCAGGTACATCCTGAGGGACGAGAAGCCGTCACGGGCCGGGGGATCCGGGCAGGAGCCGGTGCACCTCGCCGTGGTGGCATGCGGGCAGCGGCTGGACGAGACGCTCACCATGCTGAAGTCCGCCGTCGCCCTGGGCCGCCAGCCGCTGCACTTCCACATCTTTGCTGAAGATGAGCTGCACTCCGGCTTCCGGGCGGCGGTGAGCACCTGTCTGACTCTCGCCCGGCCTGTTTACGGAGCCCCCCCCACACTCATGATCTAACCACTCGTGCGTAGGGGTGTAAATCATTGGCCCCAAGGCGATTCCATTCTGGTCATTGAGGAAACTGTTTGATGAATTAGTAATCTTTCATTTCAATCATGATTTGCGTGATTCGCGTAACTGATGAATTGATTATTTTGATAGCCTAAGTCCAAACCTTTTCAAACTTCTAGAAAATACACGAGTATTACCAGGGGGATCTAATTACACACTTAATGGTTTACAAAGAAATTAGCATCGCAGAACTTTAATTTTTTAATCGCTTTATAAACAGGTAGAACAATCCAGTGTAAAATTTCACTGTACAAAAAAAAAAATCAAACGCATTAAAAGAAGCGCCACCTGGGGGGGGTGAAACTTGCCAAGCTTGCTGGCCCTGTTAAGCACAATGTTACATGGGCTTTTTATTCTGTGGAAAGCGAAACGTCGACCTGCAGGCCAGATTTAATAATGAACTATGTTGAAATGTCGCTGGTCTCTTCTAAATGGTGGATGAGCCAATGTCCTCCTGCAGAAAGTGGCTGATCGCTCAGTGCAAACATCTGTTATTTCAGTAGTGTTGTGTATAGCTCTGGTGCTACTAACTTTGAATATTGATAAAGTTTAAATATCAACCAAGATTGTCACATCGGTCTGATGCCAAAATCTTGATTTTTAACAAATATCGACCAATACCACTACAAAACAGGCATTTCTGAAAAGCATCGTAGTGCAAAGATCTCAACTATTCAGAGCATTCTGCATCACAAAATGGCCAAATGAGTTTCCCAAAAAGTGCCAAGTGCAAAGATCATCATGTAGTGCTTCCAGTTATGAATATTGGCCAGTCTTCCCCTGCCGTCCTACGTTTCAGAAATGCATCTGCTGGCACTGCCACTTGGTGCGTCTCCTTGTGGCGTGTGAACTGGACTGCTTGTGTGCTGTATTCACCTTTCCCGCCTTTTTTGTGCAGCTGGAGGCGTGGCCTGCCCCCGGCCGGTCCCGCTACAACTACACGCTGTACCCAATCACGTTCCCTGCCGATGACGCTTCTGATTGGAAGAAGCTGTTCAAGCCCTGTGCCTCTCAGAGGCTCTTCCTGCCTGTGAGTCCCATGTGCAGCAGCCCCCGGCATCATGAGTGAATCTCTAACCCGACCGTACTTGTGCTCTCGTCTACCTGTCATACATCATCTTCCATTGCCGAAGTCTAGTTCCAATACTCAAAAGCAGAAGTATAGAGGACAGTAAAAATCCCCGGATGTTGGTCTTGCTCCGCCTCAAGTATCAAGGATACATTGGTTGCATCCTCGCCAAACAAGACCAATCCCATGATTAATTGCACCCTAAGATCATTCTTGGATAGCAAGTTGGCAAGACCGGTCTTGTCAAGACCACAAGTACGGTCTTTGCTTTCTAGGTATTGAGATTCGCCCCATGGGTATTCATCAATCTCTTCTGTGTTACTGCTGGTCCTTTGTATGGGGATGTGAGTCTGGAGCGCGGACCGGCAAAGTCAGGGTATGGCGGGGGGTGGGGAAGCAAGCCCATCATAGGGGACACACCCGCACACCCACAAACACTCATCGCGATGCAGCGGTTCCTCAAAGCCACATGTGGGAATTTCTGGCAGAGGTTTGGGGGAAACGAAGCACCCCAAAAATGCAGAACTGAGGCAGGAATCAGACTCATTCAAATTTTATTAGTCATTTGCCAGTTATATACAGTAAGACTTGCAGTGAAATGTTATTTTACGACATGCCGTAACGTAAAAACGTTTGGGATGCAGTTAGATTCCTATGAGTAATTTCTTATCTAACGGGGGGGGGCACAGATGTCATTAGATACAGATGGGCAGTTTTAGTAGTATGTGTAAATAATGCAGTGCAACAGTGAGCAGGGGTATTCCTGTAAGTAATAAATAGATTTGTAGTGGGGGGTGATTAACAGCCAGGTCAGTTCTAGGTTCTAGGTGTTGCCGTGTTGAGGGTCTGAATGGCGAGCGGGAGGAGGCTTCCCCTCATTCTCTCTGTATTGGCCTTCAGGGAGGTCCTCACCCTGGAGGCGTTAGCTGATGGTTTATCCCATTACAGGAACTTGTGGATCGTGGGGGGCTTTAGCCCTTTGTCCTCAGCTGAACTCTGTTAAACCTTTATCTTAATTCCCTTCACCTGAGCTGCACCCTCCAGACTCTGCCTCCCTTGGTGGGTTTATCGGGCAGTGTAAGGCTAGGATGGGAAGGTTGCCGGTTCGAATCCCAGGGTCAGCAAAGTGATTTCACCATTGGTCCACTGAGCAAGGCCCTCAGCCAGATTACTCCAGAGACTGTTTGACCCTAAAAAAAGCACCTGTTAAATTAAATATAATGCAATTTCCTCAGGTACTCCCCCAAGGGCAGGGTTCTTGGGATCTGCTTCTTGACTGTAGATGAGTCTCTTCTCTCCCCCCTATTCTGAGAATCCAGTGGTCCCTCGGTTAATTCGCAACTGGTCAACAGATGAAGAGGTTATTTTACGTATAATCATGTTGAATAAGTGATTAAGCACTGAGAGGGTGTGAATGGGTGGGACTGTCTGGAATATCTAATCCAGTTAGTACCAGTTGTGCTGATGTCTTTGTGTGTGTCCTCTCCAGATCATCCTAAAGGACGTGGACTCCCTGCTGTATGTGGACACGGACATCCTGTTTCTAAAGCCTGTCGAGGATCTGTGGTCCCTGTTGGCCCATTTCAACTCCAGCCAACTGGCCGCTATGGCGCCAGAACACGAGGAGCCGCGCATCGCCTGGTACAGCCGCTTCGCGCGGCACCCTTACTACGGCAAGACTGGCCTCAACTCCGGGGTCATGCTCATGAACATGACTAGGATCAGGGAGAAGCACTTCAAGGTGCGCCTGCCTTTCTGTGCCAAGATTGAATTAAACAGTCTTCTGAGCTTAGAATATACCAGTAAAGTAAAAGGTAGTTTACTGAAGATCATGCATCACATAGTAATATTGCAGTACCATGAGGTAAGGAGCTTGCAGTGATTACTGGGTTGCCGTACTCATCACGTGACAAACCACCCCAGGGATGAGAACCTGAGTCCAGCCATGTGATGGGTGATACCTTAGCACCACACTAGTCCGAATGGACCAGTGAGGTTTTTTCCAGTGGTTGGAGTGACAATCCTGCCACCAACCCCCAAGTTATTCCCTGTAAGTTGGAGGACCTCCTTATAGGGCTGGATGTAGATTATCATACCCAGGACGAAGCAGCTGCAGGTTAAGGGCCTTGCTCAAGGACCCAATGCAGTAGAATCACTCTGGGCATTCATGGGATTTGAACCAGCAACCATCCAGTTGCCAGCACAGATCCCTAACCTGAGACATCACTCCGACCCATGAATGACCACGATTTTAAATCAAAACCGATTTGTGAGCTAGTTGCCGATAATTTAAATGCTTTGATTGAATAGGAGGAATAGGTGTGCCGGTGTATTAAATGAGATCTTAAAGCTAATCGTGTGACTTTGCTTTTACTACGTGTCCCATGGGCAGAATGACATGACCTCTGTTGCCCTGCGGTGGAAGGACCTCCTAATTCCGCTGCTTCAGAAGTATAAGCTGAACATCACCTGGGGAGACCAGGACCTGCTCAATATCATCTTTCACCACAACCCTGGTGAGCAGCATTTCGCCCTGCCCGCCCTGTCCGTCATGATGCGAGTGTGTGGCAGCACCCATGGACTCTGAGTTCGCCTCGCCCAGACTGACCGCAGACCGTTCCCTCGCAGAGAGCCTCTTCCTCATCCCCTGCCAGTGGAACTACCGGCCAGACCACTGCATTTACGGAAGCAACTGCGTCCCGGCGGAGCAGGAGGGCGTCTTCATCCTCCACGGCAACCGGGGCGTCTATCATGACGAGAAGCAGCCATCGTTCCGTGCGGTTTACCAGGCGTTTCAGAGGGTGAGGAAGGGCTGGGGTGCAGGGCTGGCATTATGGGTAATGCTGTCCTCTGTCTGGGCACAGGCTGTCTCTCCAGTGACTCGCATACACTGGGCTCATCACTGCATTATTTGCATTTATATATTTATCAGATACTTATGTCCTAAGAAATGTATCAGTGAGGCAAATAGTGCATTATAGTCATACAGCAATCATGGAGCCCAACTTGATGTAAGTGCAGCTAAGCAGAGATTCTAATGAATTCTCAAGCGTAAGTAGTATTGTAGCAGGAGTTAAAGAGCTTTAGCTAAATTAATAACATTGGATACGTGGACAAATGACGTGACACAAGCTTTCAGAAGCTGTCAGAAGAATAGATGCAATAAGATCAGGATAGCATAAGAAATAAAGTATTTTGCATAATATACTGAGAGCTTGATATTGGACATTTTTCAAATATTGCAATGTGATTTTGTTGTAAAATATTAGGGTATTAATGAAACAAAATATAGTTAAATTCTCACTAACCCATCTAGGAGTGATTTCAACAGCAATTAAGGATGAAAATGATTTTGATTGTCTCAGAAGGCATGCAGCACTCATGCAAAAGCACTGGAGGTAAACTTCAGTCTGATTTTTAAACCTATGCTAGATAATCTTGAAAATAAAATTTGCTAAACTTACTAAGTTTTTTTTCCTGTGATAGTAAGAATGATATAGCGAGATTTAAACTCCCTGCATTATATTATTTCTGGAGATTATTGAAGATCAGAAAAAGCCTGATCTTAATCTATCTGACTAGCGATGTAAGAACTGGATGTGCATAACATGCGATGTTGGTATTAATATAGGACATCGTCCAGTCCTGTAATATACTTCGTAATATACGTATTTTTTCAAATTCAGAACAAAATTCCCCACCTTGTGTTGTAATGTCATTTAGCAACAGTACCAGTTTTTCCGCCGGTGGAAAACCAACACCTCGAAGTACCGTTTGTTTCATACCTTCTTGAAGATCCAAAAGTACGGCACCTGGTGCGGTGGAAAAGCGCCCTTTAGTTTGCGGTGAATTTGACAGCTTTACAGCGCTACGCATTTCGTACATGCTGTACCTTGTACCTTTTTCCTTGTTTACAAACGAGATGCACGCTATTCGTATTAGTCACTCCTAACTATTGTTCTGTCTTCAGAGTCACGTTAATTAACTGGCAAATGTGTGAAAGAGTCCGTCATTTGAGCTGCTGGCCCTGTCAGTGTGTTTAATCGGCTGAGAGGATTCATTCGCTTATAACCTTAGCTGAACTGTTTGCTAAAGATTCTGAATATCGGGGAGATTTCTCCAGCACGGGGTTGTCATGGCTTGACCACGATCCCAGGAGAGCTGCAAACATTATACAGCCTCTGATTTAAGTCTTAATAAATCTGTGGAGTAGCTAGTTGTATGCTTAGGATTTTGTCATATTTAATATGTACAGGTAATTAGAAATGGAATTCATTTACATATACAAAGAGCTGTCAGCTTTGAGGAATTCGGTGTCTGGTGGCAAGTTGGATAATTAAAATGGCTTCCCCCCCCCCCCACAGTACACGTTTGGGGAGGATTTGGTTGAGTCTCTCCTGCTACCTTTGGAGGAAGATTTACGCAAGACGACTCACACTTACTGTGGCCGGGTGGGACATCTTTTCACCAAGAGGCTTCAGCTGAGCGTGAGGACATCTCAGGGGGACTCTTCCAGAGGACAGTGATTGGTATCTTCTGGAAGGAGGAAGCCCGGGAACTCCTAACCAACACTGCCTTTAGCATAACGCTACATTTAGCATCAGATAACCTTCTCGAATGTATCATATGATATCTGACCCTGAGCGTGATCGGGCTCCACGCTGTGGGGCGTGGTCAGAATACAACAGTAGGGAAGAGGAGGAGCAGAGTGTCCAGCTGTGCTCGATTGGTGGTCTTCAGCACTTGTGGAGACGTGGCAGTGGTCCAGATCCACAGAGACTTCCTGCTCCTGACAAGCTGGGGCGTGACAATCATTTTCTGAGTTTTATGACTTTGCGTGTCTGACAATCACGCAGGTTCTTCTGGTGATCCCACAGATAGGAATACCAGTCGTGCTCTCTGGAAAGGCATTGTTTTTTTGATCAAGATGTTTGGGTATTTATACCTCCATTATTCCCAGATTGAATTTGGAGCAATAGATTATCCCTTGCAACTGGGGGAAGGGAGGGGGGGGTTCTTTTTTTTTTTTTTTTTTTTTTTTTTTAGTCAAAAAAAATGTTTAGCATAGTATGCTATGTATCAGTGAAGTGTTTAAATTCTGCCTCCCGACCAATTGTTTGATCATCAAAGGAACAGTTTACCCCAAAGCTGAAAAAGGTATGTTTTATATGGGCTTTGGTACTGTCTAGCCATCTAGGTTGTTCTGCTGGGAGTCGCCTAGTTTTAGAGATATTGGTCATAGAAATGTCAAGCTTCTCTTGAATATAATGGGAGTGGATCTTTTTTCAGTTTTGGGGTGAACTACCCCTTTCAATGACTGTACTTGCATGCCCTGAGTGTTTCAGCGGAAGCTCGGTGGTTTATTTCAAGTTTTGCTTAATCCATGAAGATTTGTTTATGGTAAGACTGATCTCCCTGCACTAAATGCAAGTCTGAACGCCGGTACACCTTTGAGGTACAGCTCAGCTGCACTCTGCTTGTCACATGGGCAGTAAGTGGACCATCCTGCCTTAAGCCCTGTGTGTCTCTGGGAAGGCTTCTGCCCCCCAAAGGCCTACCTGGAGAGACGTTTGTTGAAGATGGATGCATGGACAGACAGACTTTATGGAGATGTTCAGTATATGCTGTATTTCAACGATAGAACCACTAATACACTATGTTTGTGTACTGAAATATTTTAATGTACTTTTCATTTCAATGACTTTTCTTAGTGTTTTCCTGTATTTAAATAGCTAATGCCAAAAATGGTTGCATATGTGATTGTACATAGTTTAATATTTTGATTGAAGCAAAACACTTTTTTTTATGTTGATGACTGAAGAATATTTTGAATGTGAACTTCAATGTTTTCAGTTCTTTTTAATGTTTTAATGTAGTTTTACTGTTTTTGTTTGTGGGGATACATAACAGGTAAGTGATTTACATGCAATATATTTTTGAGATTAAACTTTTTTTATATGCAGTGAGCAAACAATGGATTTTCAAAATTTCACCATTGGTCCACTGATATTAAAAGATATTAGCTATTGAGTGCTCTGTTGTGGCCTGAAATCTATATTTAAATATAGTCTTTATCTACTTTTTACACTTTAGCATACCTGCTCCTAATTTGCTAGTTAAGTGACGGCCTTATGGAGTGGGTATAGGTCGCCAAGCCGCCCCTGGGGTCCCTTGCTTTTGAGGATGGCGAATAGAAATGGTATGATGGTGGTTTTTTTTTTCTTTAAAACAATATCTAGCAACACTGCAGTCTTGCCCACATCATACTTACCTTGTTTCCACCAACATGCTGCTGCTGCCAGTGCTGGGCTGGTTCATGCTTGGTGCCTTTTGAGAACCAGCCTGCATTTCCACCAGTTTCAATTAAATACGGGACAGACATGTTACATAGGTGGAAGTGAAAGTGAAGTAAAGGTTAATCTGTAATTAGTTTTTTGGATTCATTTTTCTGAACTGAAAAAGCTTCTGGAGTGTGGCCCGTTGTGCCCTGTCTCTATTACCTGTATCCACTTTTGTCTCCGTAAAGGCTCCCCGTCAGTGTGTGTGAGTTTATTCTCACTGGCTGTTTTACTGCTGTCCTTTAAAGGATTGTACAATGTGTCTGCTAAAAATGAAACTCTGCAGTCCGCCTCATGGTCTCTTTGCCACTTGAATGCTGCAATATTTTATTCAATCTAAGCATTTGTACTTTATTGTTAAACATATTTATACTTATTAAATCTGACCAGCAGATCGATCTTTCAGTTTTCTCAGAATAAAAAAAAATGTAACCCTATTCTGCCAATAAGCTGGCAAGTTGTTTCACTGCCGGCACTGCTGTTATTAGACTATCAGTTATGGATTGTACTGAAGGTTTGGACGCCATGGCCCGGCCCACTTTCCCTGACGTTACGGTGCCGCATTCTGAAGGTTTGGACGCCATAACCCATCCCACGTTTACTGACGTTACAGTGCCGCATTCTCAACCCACCATTTCTGTGGTGCCAAGCTGAAGCTGTTCTCTTCTGGGCCAGGGCCTTTTTTTTGCGGTGGAAAAGCATGGAACCAGTTCCGGAATAGGAGAAAGTCTGCCACTGGCACTGTGTGGCTGGAAACGAGGCTTCTGTGGCCCTCTTATGGCATGTTTTGCAGTTTTCACTAAGTGTTGGGTCTCAATGAACGTCACAGTGGTTGGCATGGCAAACTAATAATGGAAAATGGGCTTTTCCCTATTATGCGAGTGCTGAGATTTTCACTGCATCAAGATGGAGTAGCATGTGGCTTGGGTGTCTGGTGAACTGAAAATCTGCACCTCATCTCAACGCCGAGTAAGTTACACTGATGTGTATTACTTGTCAGATGTAAGGTAAATTTAAGGTAAATCTTAGTCGGCAGCATTCAATAGTTTGCTATCTCGTGTCATTTGGCTGGAGAATCGGTCGTCATAAAATCCATATTATTCAGAGCTTTTTTACCTGGAGAGGGCAATTAGACCCTGGTTTGACATTCTGTTCATTACGGCTTCTAATGTAATATATGAGACGCCGATCACATTGTCAGTGGAATGGCTTGTCAGACTGTCCGCAGAGCACGCACATCACTAAGACGGCTACTGCATATTTTTTGCCATTTCCAATCGGGGGGGGCGTAGCTCCTCAGCTGCGGCTTGGAAAAGGTCTCTGTCATTTCCAGTCTCTTTCGGTCCCAGCGATTCCGCCAGTTGTGAGGAGACTGCCCCCCACAGGCGCTGTCCCATCTTGCGCCCCAAGTCAAAGGAGTAGGGTCGGGCCCGGCCAGAGGATAAAACGGTCTGGGAACAACGACACGGGAGTAAATCTCCCGGTGCTCTTCCACACTGTGGATCCAACGCCCCCCCCACGCCTTCCCGCGCTCAGCTCATCCAGGTCTTTCGTCATTTTCGCCTTTTTCTGCTATATGATATATACTCAGCGAAAAAAGAAACGTCCCTTTTTCAGGACTGTGTATTTCAACAATAATGTTGTAAAAATCCAAATAACTTTACAGATCT
>JAODLC010000001.1:31078373-31092344 GCA_026781145.1 Hippopotamyrus pictus
AAATTAACTGAAAACCACTTCTCACTGCTTTACGTGATATTCGGGAGAAATAGCAGATTACGCATCGGAACTGCCTGTGATACAAACGTCATGCGTGTAACTAAACTCTTCAGCTAATAAGGGCAAAGGTGTGTCGTCAGGGAGGTGGTTCCAGTTTGTGCAGCCGGGTGAGAGGTCACAATTCATCTAACCGTAATGCCGTAATCTAACGGATTAAGTTCGAGAACCGAGGTACCACTGTACGACAATGCTGGAAGAAGAAAGTCCCGTTCAAGGCTTTCTAGAAGAACAGTGAGTGAAGATGGTTAACTACATCCAAAATGTCCTAAGAGACAGAAGTCATCCAAGAGAAGACTACAAAGAGTTATTACAACTTTCACTCCTGTACCTAGGAGGTTGATCTAAAAACGACTTCAGTTTCAGGATCCCAGGGGCTCTGCATCAAGCAAGGTGGATGGCAAAGGCAATATATGCACTTAAAATTGTCAGAAAAAAATATCTGACCATCATATTTTGTATTTCAGTAGAAACTGCTGAAAGTTTGGTAACTTTGTGAATCATGTATGGGAGGATATAGGAAATCAGTGTATAATTTTGAAAATGTTATTTATTCTACTACTGCTACATATTTTGTACCTTTGCCAATGTTTTGGGTCAAACTGACACTCACTTAAATGGCTTTTTCATTTAGGGAAGTTTATTTGCTACAAATCCTTAAAAACACCCTAAAATGATTCACACAAAATTCACACAAAATGTGGTTATGTGTCCTAAAGAGATTCAAGTTTATAAAAAATGTAACGGCAAATTTTTATAAAGCTGTAACTCATTTTGCACCTTGCCACTGTCTGGGATCAAGAGATCCAAGATAAAATTATAAAAAGTGAAATTAATTAAAAAGAACGTACTTTGAACAACTGCTGTTGTTCATACTTTGAACTCCTGTACCTTTGACTACATTTGGGTTGAATTTTGCCTACTTTACTATGGTTGATCTTAGACTGCTCTGAAGCTGCGTGTCTATTGACATGGAAACCCAGTCAAATTTGAGTTTAGTAGACCTTTACAATGATAACTCAGCCCAGCATTAAGCCTGCACCTCCAGAAAAGAAACTGCCAAATGATATGTTTTCATAATGTAGCATGGATCAAAAGACAAAGGTGTCTGGTCATACACCTGCTGTTAAACGACAGAGCTGATGCTTTGTGGGAGACATCATGGCATGATTTACTGCAAGGCAGGAAGCTGAAGGAAGAGACATTTTTTTCCGAAAATGGAGAAAAGTGTTGGTTCTCAGCACCATGTGCACAAGAGGAGCAGGTGGGTAGGATGGCTGCCTGGTGTGTGATGAATACCCGTCCAGGGTCAACAAGGATGAGTACTTCTTATACAGCGGAAATTTTATCTACGTTTCAGCTGTTTCACAGTCAGCTGAAAAAAAATTGTCATCGAAATGAGAAACTCGACGGGAAGGCTGAGGTTTGTTTGCAATCGGTGTGATATGGATCAGACACAGTCCAGTGCTGACCTTGGTCTGCTCGCTCTTACTGGAGTGTACAAGCCCAAAGGACAAACTGCTTCCAGTTCTGAAACTGGAAGGGCAATTTTTATCCAAAACCTTGAGAGGTTCTCTGCTCTCTCATCAGTAATATGCTTCGACAACCATGAAACAAGAGTTGCACAGAGGACTATGGACAAGCTAGCAGCCATCATAGATATCTGCGACATAGAGTTGGAGAGGCACCATTGATGTACAACACGCGGCCTGGGGTCACTGTTGATTATTCACAAAAAATTGTGATGTCGCAATGTATAACCAGACTAGTAATAGTGAACGTTATTCACCTTTGAATGGAATCAGCCTCTCATCAATTCATTTATTTGGTCTAAAATACTTAACAAATACAGCAACAACGATGTTTATTTATTAAGGTGCAAACTGAAACACATGACCTCCTTTGTTTTCTAAACACAAATGAAACAGTAAAATTTGCCCTTGCCTACTAATGTCAAACCACACTTGAAATACGGGTCCTGGGCAAGGAAGATGAGCCTGTCTACGGTGTCATGGTTTTCAAGCTGCTGTCTGTCTGTCACAGGCTCCAATATTACACTCTTTCAGAGGAAGAGCTGGTTGCAGGAATGCATATCTTGGGTCTATCACTTTAATTAGCTTTTCTCATTTTCCCTCATATTTGGTGATGTATATTGGAACCATGTCTTTCTAAATGTATCAAACAGCATGTGTGAAGTTTCTGGCCTTTCCTTTTCTGTTGTACGGTATAACACTAGTAACGTACAGTGTTTGTTGACAAGTATACCTGTACTCATTTCATTTCTTCACCAACACTTAAAGCAGGGTTCTCCAGTTCTGGTCCTGGGGGCCGATCCGCAACACAGTTTACAGATTTCTCAGCTCAGACACAAACCTGGCAATTAGCTGCTGAGCTTAATAAGGTGTGTTTGAGCAGGGAATCTGTCGACTGGCCCTTCAGGACCAGGACTGGGGAACCCCGACTAAAGGTTTCCCCCGAGGGAGTGCTCGACACTTCCGTGACACATGTATTACCAAAATAGTAGCATGTGCTGTTGCAGACATTCCAGTGATGTGATTACTGCAGTGCTCCTTACTGACAGCTTATTGACGGTTCTTATTGTTTAAATTTCAGATATGTTTTAGAGATTTTTTTGTAAAGAAATGTTTTCAGAGGTCAGTGCATGCATGCAGTAGCAAGCAGTGCTATCCTGCAAGAAATGAGTGTTTATAGCAGAATATAGCAAGTGCTGTTTATATTGTATATATTTAGCATTTATTTTGAATGTGTTTGGATGATTGTGTTAGTATATAATAATGCTGACCATATTACACCAGATTGATATATATTGATTATTTTATTTACAGGTATTTGTTTCAGAAAAACTGCACAATGGTGGAATGGAGCTGAACAAGAAAAGTTTATTGGCTATACAGTGAGATGATGCAATGAATATAATTAATTTGTACTTAAAATGAGCAAACCATATATTGTACTGCTTTACGTGTATAATGACAGTCAGCATGACCCAAATCCTTTAGCTGTTACTATGCTTCTTCTTAAAAAATAGAGCGAGATTTAGCTATTTCTCAAAACTGTTCTAATTTGGGCCTCTTTAATATTTAAAGCATCTTAATTAAGGAACGTGGGTACAGTCAATAGTGCGCTACAGTAAATGTGACTGGTGTGAACAATTTGTGATGAAGGCTGACGTCAGGCAGACCTACGACACATGCGTTACAAGAAGACATCCAGCTCGTAGCTTTTAATGGTTCCTTGGCTGATATTTTGTCACCAGCCTTTGGTTTGAATCATTCGTTATTCTTATTGAGATACCGTGAGTTGAAGTTAGGCAGCTTACATTACAAAGTGTCCCTCCTGACAAGGACTATCTGGTCACCCTAACAGTCACACACTCCTGGTCTTTCCAGATCGGAACCCAGCCAGATAACAACTGGTGAAAATGGTGACTTTGTAGATAAATGAACACTGACAATAGTTTTGTCCTACGTCTTCCTTTACCTACCTTGTGAGGAATTTCCCCAGTTTATTTGTAGTTATTTAATTATATTCATTTAGTTCATTCATTTATAACTTTAATGTTTCTTATTTTTATATTTCTTTCTGTCCTTGCTACTTGCTCATCATGTTCTTTGCTTATCTCATACAACTTATTCTCACCAAGGCTGTCTGACCCTCTGGCTCCAGGAGTCTGTATGAAGACCATAGATAAAGGGCCTGCTTCCCTCAGTGGGGGCAGAGACAGACAATCAGACACTGGTCAAAGACTACATTCCACGCTGGAATCGACTCAGACCAAGGAACACATCTCACTGGAGCAGTCTGTCAAGAGATCAGCCGACTCATGGGCATTGAATGGTCATTCCACTGCCCTCATCACCCACAGTCATCGGGACAAGTGGAGAGGATGAACAGAGTCATCAAAAACAGGTTGTCCAAAAATCATCAGGAAGGAGTGCCATGGGCTCAGGCACTGCCAATCGTTCTCTGCAGCATCAGAGTGGCATCCAACAAACAGACTGGTTTGAGGCCATTTGAGATCATTACAGGGAGTCCGATGCATCTTCCCGACAGCATAGGTCTGACAGAAGCAGACGTTCACCTTGCTAGTGATAGCCTGGTTGATTATTGCGTTAAGCTCACCAATGCCGTTCAGTCTGCCTTTCAACAGGTTTCCGACGCGTGGGAAGATCCCGTCGACGGAAGTCACACTCTGGTACCTGGTGAGAGGGTATTGATCAAGAAACCCCAGAAAGAACCGCTTGGGGCTGAGTGGGAGGGCCCGTATCAGGCACTGTTAACAACAAAGGCGGCAGTTAAAGTGTGTGGTAAAAGCAGATGGATTCATGCTAGCCACTGCAGAAGAGTAGACTATGTTCCTGAGATCTAACGCGCTAAGGTGATGTGCTAGTAACCTCTCCCTTAGTGGCCTACGCTGCTGGGCGACAAAGTCACAAACTTTAACCAGCCAGAAGATCAACAACAACACTACTGACTGTCAACAGACAAACACACATACATATTGTGGATTGTCAAGCTTTTCTGGTAGTCTGTGCAAGTATGTTTATGGAAACTTGATTGCTAAAACTGATGATGATGATTGATTAATTGTGATTAATGGATTAATGGATATGGAATAATTTTTTATTAATTTTATTTTGCTACCTTTTTGCAAGGTGCCTCACTTGGTTTTTAGAACCTAGTGTAGAGCCAAGGCTTTATGCTGAGTTTTTACAAGTTATATCCTGATCAGTCATTTACTTCTTGTACTTAATTACTCGTCATGATTTGATGTGTTTTTTCCATAGAATCATAGGGGGGACCCAGGGATTTCCTCAGTTTATTTGTAGTTACCTCTCATACAACTTACTCTCACCAAGGCCTTCTGACCCTCTGGCTCCAGGAGTCTGTATGAAGACCATAGATAAAGGGCCTGCTCCCCTCAGTGGGGGCAGACAGAGACACAGACAGACACAGACAGACAGACAGACACTGAACCGGCCGTGTGAAACATCATTCTGTAACATCTTCATTCTGTCTTAATAAACTGCTTAAGCTTAAGGAACCTGCCTCATCATTCAACTAAAAGAACCTGAGGTTTCACTGAAGAAATCTATCACTTGTGTGTTTTTCTATGTGAACTGCTGCTGCAACATAAACATTTCCCTTTGGGGAGAGATACTCTGAATACAAACTTTTCCTGCATTGATATTTTTTTAGCAATAGAGGGCAGCATTTGCTTTCAAATGAAGGGAAATGTGCTACTGAAAAAGACCTCATTTCAGCATCTGCATTCTGATTTCACCATTCGTGTCTGAATTCTCTATACATAATTTGTGTAAGTAATTTGTACAATGTCGTGTTAAAAAAAAAAAACAAAAAAACCATGTATGTTTGTGTAGATGTGTTGCAGGGACATGCATTAACATCCACGCAGCTGGAAGCTTTTGTCCTAAAGTTCATACAATCTGTCTATATGTCTAAGACATCCACGTTGGTGTTGCAGTCCTGAAGCTGCCTTATGCTACACACATTATTTAGTAGCAGAACTAGCGCACCAAAGGCTCAGAAATTACTCCATAGTTCCTGGAGCAGACAGAGCAAAGAGCCCGAATCTGCCCTCTAGTGGACCATCTGTTAGTCACATTATCCAAATATCATGAAAAGGAAGAATTTGAAAGGCGTTTAATATTTAAAAACAACAAACTGAATTTTTACATTTAAAGTTTTAATCAGTGTAACAGATTTCCTGAAATAATAGAAATACAGAATAAAAAAATAACCTTAAGGTTAAGATTTCTGATTTCTGCGCTGTGATGCTGAAACGGAGCTGAGCTGATGTTACCTTGCACACATTCTGCTAATCAGTTCCATCATGATCTTGTATAACGTACACGCATCAATCGTGGACGAAGCATTACACAAATACAGGACATAAAACAAAATCGCTTCCAAGTCAGCTTATAAGGTGATTGAGAAAAGCATTATTTAAAAAAAGACTTGCAATATATTAAAATGATTAAAACTTGACATCTGGCATACGATAAAATCAGAGTAATGATATAATATAAATGACATTATACAAATAGTGGAAACTTGCTACATTGCCCTTCAGCGCAGCAATAAGGTTATTTTCCACAAGCATGTTTCAGTAGCAGAATGAATCATCTCCAGTTGGTGATTTCAGGTGGACTCAGTGGTACAGAACCTGTAGCAAACGTGCACTGGGCTCTTCACTGCACTGTTCATCACTGCCAGTGTTGTGCACAGACTTGACCAAAGTGTTCAGCATTGCACTGCTTTCAACAAGCCTTAATGCAGAATAAAAGTATATGCGGTACACATTAATATATGGCTTAGTATATATGAAGGCAGCAGAGGAGAACATTACATAGGAAAGGTGCAAAATATTGCACATAAACGCAAAAAAAAAAAAAATCCAGTTAACATGTATCTCCCACATATTCCCTATAGCATTTTCATATATTCATATCAGTTTGTGAACACAAAAACTGCAGTAGTCGACACCCCTCTGGATTCCACTGCACTCGGTCAGTGACGTCCTGGGAATGAGGTCCGCCTTTGCCCTGAGTCCGTTACAGGATCACACAGCTGGACCCAGCTGGCTCCGGAGTGCTGGGGGGGGGTATGGGGGGGAGGACATAAGACTGTAAAATCACATTATTACTGCAGAATCTAAATTCTCCAATAAACACTTAACAGACTGTCCTTTCTGCAGTAGAGGGAAGTTTTAAGGTTTAACTGCACATTCAGGATAATCACTCCAGTGTGATCACTTTGATGACATAAGAAATATAACACAATCACTTTAACTTCAGGGATTTAAAAGGGCAGGTACTGTTGGGGCACCTGAATCCCCCTCAGGCTGGGGAAAGCGGTGCTGTCAATATTCAGGAGGCCTGCGTGAAGTGTGATGTTAATATCAACATCACACGTGATGCACATGCAACTGTCACATCGCAAGGACTGCAGGAATCAATCAATGAATTACACTAAAAGTGAGAAATTTCACAAAAATAAGGGGAGTGAGGAGGAAGGATGCAAATAAGAACCGGACACCAAGAGACATTCGTCTTCTGCCCTATGGAAATGTTTCGGATTCCAGAGACGATGGCGAGCACAGGAAGGGATGTCAGCACTGCTGTTTCGGCACAACACGCAACACCATCCAACTCATTTGACAGACTGTAACAGTACATAAGTTCTATTTGACTGTAATTTTGGGTAAATTTTCAACTCCTTTTATGTTTATGTATCATGCAGCCTGTGTGTAAATCACACTAACCTGATGCTCTCTGATGGCACACTACAGTATGCTACACACCATACACTCTCTCTAACCAAACACTGGCAATGGTCTCATGTATAGAAACCAGAACTTGCGGGGGGGGGGTTAAGCTCTGTACGTTTGTAACCCCCGGGGGCCACCTATGTGACGATTCCCAGACTTCTATCCCACATACCGATCAAGAGTTGCATTTATCTCTGGCTGAGACATTAGTTACCGGAGGCGTAAATCAAACAGAATGTTATAAAATGAAGATCGTTAGGGGAGAACCCCTGGCGGCCCAGTGCCCCGCGGTGCCTCTCCAGCGGGGGGGGGACCCTCGCAGACGCCACCGCTAGCGCCTCCTCCGCCACGCCACCGCCTTCATTATTTATTTTCCCGGCTCCTTCAGCCGCTCTTTTGTCCGGCTGCTGCTCTAATTGGCTCTCAGGCTGGAGGTTTTAAATAAATAAACAAACAATCTAGGGCCAGAGTGGAGAGGAGGGCCCGCTAATTAGCTCGCTGGGCTGGGCTGGGGCGCAGCCTGATAAATGTTTCATTTCCTCCGCAGCCAGCTGGCCGGCTGCTCTGACGCTGACCCCGGCGCGTGTCGCCGCCATACCTCTCCGCCGGAGCATCCGTCAGTCTCATCTTCTTCATGGCGCTGGCCCCGCCCCCACCCGGAGGAAGGCGGGGACTGTGGGGGGGGCCCTCGCACTGGCCTGTCGTCTCTGCTGCGACCTATAGGGTATGAGCATGAGATGGTAAGAGCAGACAGAGCGGGATGCTGCTTCGAGCTCCAGCTTCAGTGGTTCTGCAGCTGCTGCTCCAGAATGTAGGACATGCAGAGCGGCAGGGGGCAAATGGCGAGAGGGGCTCAGGTCCCCAGACAGAAATCAGGAGCGCGGCTAACTTCAGACACGTACGTATTGCTGATCCTGCACTTAGAGGATGGCGGGATGAAGAGGGCCCTCACCATGTTCCTCTTCCTCACGGGCTGCGGCTGGCTGGGACCCGCGGAGGGGGTGCCGGGCTCGCCCTGGGCCTGGGCCGAACGGAGAGGTCTCCTGCACAGGTTGTCCCTCTTGTGCACCACCATGGTTCTGGAGGCCAGCTGACTGCTCGGCGTGGAAAAGGGTGGATTGGGAGAAGACAGGCAGTGAGGAACCAGATCCAAAGACCCTCAGCCCCTGAATGAATGGTGGAGCAAGATCTCCCCGCTGCGGTTTCTCTGCACCTACTCGGGTTTCTGCAGGAAACTCAGAGCAAAAGTTTTGCAGGACACAGGAGTGTCATTTTACACCCCAGGAGAGAGCTTGTTTGGCCAAATTACAGGACAGTGCGAGGTTGTACCAATTCCTTGAATCACCCTAGTGATATTAATCACTAGCAGAGAAGGAAATGGTAATATTATCGTCAATCACCAGGGGCAGCAGGCAGTATAGACTCTGAAAGACTGATAGCGGGACCGGCAAAACCACTGTCTCTTGAGACCACGAAGAACTCTTGTGTCCCTTAAAGAAATGCATTCACTGATAACGCATCCTTTTTGAGCAATACCACTCAGCGTCATGTCAAAGCCAATAAAGTCATCCATCTGCCCCGATTCCCAAACGCTGATCCGGGACAGGGTCACGACCCACTGAGCCACTGTGCCATCCTAAGATTTTACATAATTACAAGTTTAAAAAAGCACACAAGCTTTTAAATGAAGTCTGGCTTGTTGCTTGGTAATCCAATAAGGCCTAAAACACGCCCACAGAAGGACAAACAAAGTCTGCCGTCAAAGGCCTGTTTCATTAGCAGATTCCTCAGACGATTGGCAGGTCAGCAGAGAGCAGAACAGGCAGATACCCATCAGGAGATAATTACCAATAAATAAATAAATAATAAAAGAAACCTCAGGCCCCTTGAAAGGCAAATCTGAAGGAGTCACACGACAAACACCTTTAATTATGGCCACCAGCGGGCGATAAAGGGTCAGGTGGTGTGCGGTGGAGGAATGAACATCCAGCCCAATATCTGTCCCTCTGTGCCACATGGAAACACATTAAGGATGAAACACAGGAGTAAAGTACCACCTCACAGCAAACCCCTCCCCCCACCCCAAGTCAGACGGTCAAGTTTGCGACAGCCTCGCCCAGATCTCGTGGCCACCAGGCCACTTGGGAGAACAGCAGCAGCAGAGCAGTGACACTGTAGGGTCACGTCGGCCGGCCGTGTCTGAACACCAGGCTGCAGCAGAAGACTGATGAGTCACATGGTTTATCCCGGTATTCTTCATCACCGTCATCATCTTCACCATGCTAATTAGCTGCTTTAATCCATTCCCGCCAACAGCTGCATGTTTACACAGCTTCATATTTCACTGTAGCAGGGTGAGGATGGATGGAGGGATGGATAGATGAGTATCTCACTATCAAAACAGGATGTTTCTCACAGGCGAAAGTCTCCCCTGCACATTGTCCAATTAAAGCAATGGACTGTCACATCAAAGGTGCGTCAAGACCCACTGTTTAAAACAACCCAGTACTGAGCTGGACCCAGGCACAGGTACAGGCTCCGCCTCTTACAGGAAACCCAGTGCATTCTGGTCGTTAGCGCCTAGTCAGCGCTGTCAGGTAGCAGGAGGGATGGACAGGCTGTCACCAGTATCTATCAAAGTGGCGATACAGAGCCCCCGCCCCCACCCAATGCACACGTCGTTAGAGCGTAGGTGTGGTGGGGAGGTGATTAACAGCCTCTTTCTCCTGCCATCTGGTCCCCCCCTCCCCGAAACCTCTTCCTTCAGGTGAGCGCGCCAGCCCCCGTCCCTTAGCGTCTCCTTGGCGGCGGCCGGGCCGTGACCCTGTCAGCGCCCCAGCGGCAGGCGAGACCCCGGTAACGACCGCCCCGCGGGCCGGTCCGCCCCGGTCAGCGCTGGCTGATTAAACTTTTAACAACGTCCCTGGTGCAATAAAGGGCAGGATGACAACTTCTCCCCTCGTCAAGGTGCCTGTATAATAAACTAATTAGCTGGGCCAGCGTGGGCTGTGAAGCCCGTTTAATGAGCAGCTATCGGCTGGCCCCGGTAATAATAGCCAAGCCTGGGCCCCCCTTTTGGGATTCAATTAAGGCAGAGACTGTCATATGCTGGGGGACTGATCAATGCTGCTGCGGACGCCTTCTTCTGGCGAGGCGTCTGCAAGGTCGCCGGCCAAGGGCAGCCCAGGCCTGGGCGGGGCGGGGCGAGCGCGTACCCCACAGCTGAGGACAGGCTCCGGTACCAGTCGTTGATGTCCTCCTGGTCGCTGGACATCAGCAAGAGCTTTTCTTCAGTGAAGGTCAGCTGAAAGAACGGCGAGAAGTGGAGTTAGACCGCAGCTGCTGACATGGGAGATACTTCCAAGTTCGGTGAGATATGTAGTTAGAAACCCCGTGCCCTCTTCATTAACGGGCCAGGAGGTCTACGTCTAGCCTAACCGCGTCTGCCACGTTCTCACCCCCTTTGTTCAGCGTCCGGCTCCCTCTACCAATAACAGCGCCAACCGAAGGTGGATATCATCTGAAAAATCAGCTGAAGATGTTTCCTGGCTGTCGCACACACATCGCTATTAAAAGCACGACAGGCCGTGCTGAAGACAAAGCGGCGGCAGAGGGCCGGCGTGGGTGCCTGCGGAGGCCAGATGGAGGCGCTGCCGCTTCCGTTCTCCTGTGCACCGGCTCGCGGGAGAGTCTGACAGCCAAACGTTTGTGCCTGACGACAGCGTACTACTGCTGCGCCCGTGAAAACTCCATCGCGCACTAGCGCATGCCTGCGAGCACAGCTGCTATCGAGGCGGCACGAACGTCACGGGCATCTTGGCGCGGATAACAGCGGTCCAGCATTTCCATACGTCAGAGCTCCCCTTCCAGGGCTGTCCGGACGCTCCGATTCTGGCCGGCAAAGGGCAGATCCCTGGGGAACAGGCTGTACACGGCTGCAGACTCATTTCGTCCTGACCGTGTGGACGTGTCATGCCCACAAAGTATACTCAAAATCGTGATTAAATATACTCTCGTAGTAAAATTCACTGCCGGATTTCACTTTTAAGCAGGCTGCACTTTAGACGCCTATAAAATATATTAGACCGGGGAGCTTAAGGTAAGAGACCATCCCATTAGTCAACAGGAAGCATGTGCTGCTTCCCTCACCAGAGGGTCTTTAGACTGACATCATACGTGTCAAATACGAAAACAGGCACTCCGGAATTACACAATAGGGGCTTTATACCAGAATAATTACAACAGGACCCTATAAGAGGGGATCATAATTAGTGCCTAACATATTAAATGACCTTTCACATTTACCTGGTGCTCTCGCTATATGGGGAAACCTGCAAGGTTATGGACGGCATATTAGCCATCTTTAATCTTTATTACAGCTGTGGACAGAATTTTAATGATAGTTAAATAGGCAGCGGTCACTAACATATCCCTATTAAAATAAAGGGGTTGGTGGTGGAGATGGGGGGGGGGGGGCGCTCATAAAAAATTTAATGGATTAAGATTTCAAATGTACCATCATCAAAAGTATTATCTAATTACGAAGTTCACTGAGCGGGCCAAGCGAAATGGCTGGAAATATTAGTTACTCGCCACGTGGGAACACTAGTGATTTATGCACAAATAGAATCCCGTTCTGTTGCTATGCCGTAATTAAGAATTTGTCAGGAATTTTGACCCTCTGGGGTAGAAATTACTTTGTAAAATAGGAATGGCAGAAGCCGAGCCTCCTTACCGCACATAATTTGGCCTGATTATTTATACATCAAAAGGAGTCTGCTGTGGACGCTGTATAATATTTAAATAGCGGGGATATTAGGGAGAGCTTCACGGAGAGGAGGCAGCGAGAGAGCGAGCCAGGGAGGGAAGAAAGCGCTTTCACCACCAAATATGCGTGAGAAAATGGAGGAAATTTTCATAAAGCTTTTTCGTTTTGCATATAAATTGGCGTCTAGATTGTGGCTGTGCATTTACTGCTGTCAAATTTAATTTTTCTTTAATTCTTCAGGCCCGGCAGTGAAAGGCTGGAGAGCGCTGACAGCAATTTTCTCTGCTTACAGGTAGGGCCGCGGATCAATAATATGTCTTTATGAGAAATTACCCTTAATGTTATTGAGTATGCATTTGGCCTTATAAGATAATGAGGTAATGAGATGCCATTCCTGCCATTAGATAACGTTAACTACCGCAATGAAAAGGCTTGACAGGGCTGAGGAAGATGTCTTTGCGGGATGGAAGGAAGAAATGGATCTCGGGTGTAATCTGATAAGCCTTCCAGGAGCGTTTACCCCCCCCCCCCCCCCCTCACAGAATGGGCCGGGCGGCGATCAAGATCCTCGCAAGCGCAGTCTGGGAAACACGACATGAGGAGGCAGTGGGCTTTAAAGGCCGCAGATCGCATCAAAGGCGCCCGTTTCAAGAGTGGGAAAACAAGTGGTGTGTGGGGATCACTGGAGCCCATTTGCCCAGAGTGGCTTACGATTTCTATGGTTCTTGACCGCAGGGCAATGAGGCCATTATACTGTGTTGTGATATGGCAATGTTTTTGACCAATATTGCCCTCTGTCAGTCATGTGGCACAGTGTGGCCTTCTGGGATATGAAGTCCTGAAAAGGGGTAGCCATTTTCTCCTGCATTCACACTAAATGTGCCAAATTGAGCAAGCCGGGAGAATAGAGCATTCACACAGACCAAAGGTCACCTGTCCTCTTAGGGGAGACCCTCTCAAAAACCAGAACAGCAGTCGTCAGAAGCAAGAGCTACACTCACCACTGATCAGGTCCTGGACTGCTGAACACCATTTCTGTTCCTTTAATTAGTGTACCGGACTAATCTTTACCCCCAACACGTAGATGGCTGCGTGCTCCAGGTACTCAGCATTTCAGCACTTAATGAGAGCTGGAATCCCTTCAGAACGGAGGCCCCCTAGGGGAAGTGCTGAGTATAACAGTGTGAGAAACAATCTGGCTTTGCTTATCAGCTCTCTTCTCAGTTGTACAACCTGTTCTGCCGTTGCTGGCACGCCGAGCCGCTGATGTTTGCGGACACAAACACAGCCGCCTTGTCGGGGGAAACCCGTGTTTCTATGGCGCTTTAGATCAAAGTTGCTGCAATGAGCTGTGGTCCAAATAAACACAGATTATCACTAATTCCTTTCTGCTGCAGAATGCAGGAGTATAATGGACAAAGCTTAGGCCTTACAGTCTCTGAAGAGGCTCACGGTCGACGCAGCAGCATGACCTGAGATTGGAGCAGGTTGGTAATAATTATCGGCATTCTCTGCTAACCATGGGTCATACAACAGGATGGCAGTGGCCGTCATCAGCCATATTTTATAGGGAAACTTTCCGAGCGTAGTGTACGCATTACTGCCCCCAAACAAGAATGTGCATAAAACCACAAAGTGACTGGCAAATAAAATATCAGTCCACTGTTGAACCGGCTATTATTATTCTGTGCATCCGCTGGAGAGACCAGTGGACGTCAGTCCATTGGAAAAGACCTCAAAACACCACCATCACCTGCTCAGTTCAGTTCAGTTCAATTTTATTTATATAGCACATTTAACAACAACCGTGGTTGACCAAAGTGCTTAACAATGT
>JAODLC010000001.1:31094525-31130411 GCA_026781145.1 Hippopotamyrus pictus
AGTTGAGCATAAAGAGTCACAGTCACAGAGTAGTGAATTATTTGGTTGAAACAAAATCCTGGTTTGGATTTTTACTTCCTGGACCTGAAATGTCCACCTCTGGTTATCAACTGATATTGCTAACAATGGCCAACAGTTAACCAGGCCAGAACTGGGGCCTGATTCAGAACGAAGGATTTCTTGGTTCGTCGGATAATTTGTAGGTAGTCTGGGGTAAATGTAAGTGAACGAAGGATAAAGGCCATTTAAACTGGGGTAAATTAAACCTAACGAGTTATCCAGCTAAGCAATATTGCTTTCTGAAACAGGTCCTCGGTATTGCTAAATAGCTTTCCGACTTCTTGTACTGGAACGCGGTTAACGTGCATGGGAGTGACGTAATTCCGACTTCCGACCTCCAAAGTAAATGGAACGCAGCATAAATCTGTCTGATTTTCTGGATATAGTCCCAATGAAGAGGCTAATGACCTCCTGGACATTGGGAGGTGTTCAGCTGTTGTAGGCTGGGGTACACACCGGACAGGATGTCAGTCAAAATAGAATAACAAGGAAAACATGTATAAGAAGATGGTAAGAGTAGCACAGCGTTTTCCAATCCAGTCCCTGGGGACCCGCAGACGGTTCACATTCATGCTTCCGGAAGCCGAGCAGCTGTGGCTTGGAAGACACTGCAGTAGCGGAGGGTACCTACACTGATGAGGCCGCCCTGGCTCTTGGTGTGGCCGAACACCTTGCCCACCATGCAGTCCTGCAGGGCGTAAACACGCTGGCAGCAAAACTTGTCTCCATTGGTGGGGTGCAGCGGCGAGCAGGGCGTGGTCAGCAGGAGCACATCAGAGAAGAGGAAGAACATCTTGGGCTTGACCTCAGTACCCTTGGGGGGCACGGTCCGCAGCCAGCCTTCGCGGATGTACCACCTGCCTGGAATAGAGGGGGGGGGGGGGTGCACTCACTTAATGACCAACATGCAGGTGACTTAAGGATGGGCAAACCAAGCAGCTGCCAGCTCAACGCCTGCGAGGTCTTGACACATCATAAAATGACAAAGTGGCGACTAATTTTCCAGAAGGTTTGGTGGGTCATATGATCTAAAGCTCAGCCGCTGGTGGATCTGTGAGGTTGGTCTGGATCGATACTGTGCTTTAGGAACGGATGTGCTATTCAGTAAACTGCACAAATTTCAGCAAATTCAGGAACCAACTGAGATGCTGAATTCAATATTTGTGTTGACTGAGTGAAAATGCAGCCCCAGATGTAAATGGTTTATTTCCAAACCAATATTAATAAGGATGTCAATACAAAGGCCATGTGTGAGGAACAGACCATTATTTAAAATAGGGGGGGAGGGGGGGGCAATAGACCAAAAAATAAACAGACACACACAGCAGGCTGTTTAGTATTTACAACACTCTCCAGTATAACGTAGAGCCTTGTTACTGGTGAGCTTTTGGTCTTCCATTGTGGTCCTGCCTGATCCATGCACGGGGCTTTGAACAGCGCTGGTTCAAAGAGCGGGACATCCAAGGGCCCCCTTTCTGCGCTCTGTTCTTTCAACTTCCCCCTTCAAAACGGGCTCCTCTGCTCCTCATCAAAGACCGTCGGCTCTTTGGGGTGGATGGGGGAGGGGTGGAGGGGCAGTCGTTAAGATGGTGCTACCAAAGAACCGGGGTCCCCCCTCACCCCGGCAAGTATCCGAGCGAAGCCACGGAGAAGAGAGCGTAGCGGTGAGACTCTTGGCCCATAAGAAGATAATAAAGCTGGGTTTCAAAGGTACGTCATTCAGACCAAGCGTTACATACGCACCTCTGCACTGGCTCTATGACTTTGACCTATGACTTTGACGAATGACCTAAACAGCCACTTCCTCTGCAGGACAGAAGCCAGCATCACAGTTGCTTTGTTGCTCTATACTGCCATCTATGTGCCGACGCTGATGAGACCTCAGAACATTATTTTCTATTTTTTAAATTTAATTATGAAACCAAACGTTTGGCTAAGTGTTCGTGTTCCACCAGAGCGTTCCCATAAAATAGGTCTCCGTCTTCATCTGCCACCGTACAGCCCAGGTACCGACGTGTCACTGCGCTTCTGAGCCACATTACCTTCATGGGCACCGTCAGGCATATCAACAAGCCATAGATTCCCGGCCGAAGACCCCGGCAGTCGGCTTTAAAGTTACTTATTTGTAAAGAGTTACTTTCTTTTACCCGCATTAAGAGGCCGCAAGGAGGGAAGGAGGCCTCGCAAGGGCCGGGCCATTATTGGACGAGCGGAGATGGAAGTGGACTGAGAATCTGGATGAGAGGCTTATCAACATCTCACATCCACATCTGAGGGAATCCGCCCCCAGCTCGCTGGGTATTCATCCGCCCCTGCCTCCCCCCCCGCTACCTTTTTATCTGCCTGCCCACAAGATGTGCAGCGTCGCTAATTGGTCCTGGGGGAGAGTGGCAGGCCCGATCCTCCACGGCAAAGCCTCTCTCTGTTGTGCACATGCGGGCATCTCTCCGGGGACACTCAAAGGCACCCGGGTGGGAAGAAAGGGCCAAACACTCCACAAGTTGGAGAAGGATGCAACTTGGGCCAAGGTGTGTATGTGTACGTGCGTGTATGCAGGGGGGTGCACCTTTCTCCCTCCACCTCATCAATTACCAGCCCCAACTTGTTGATTTCATTCTGTCAAGCTTTTCTATTTTTTAAAATAAAACATTAAAATGCTCCCCACCATATTAATGCCGCTTAACGACTACGGAAACCGCACTTTTTTTAAAATATTCAAACAAAGAGCCCCCACCCTCTGATGCCGGCCCCATCCCCAGTCTCCTCTGCAAACGACACAGAAGGGCTGCTCTCTTGGAGGGGATGAAAGGAATAGCTCATCACAAGCACCAACCTGGCACCAGCACCTTGCTCTTGCAACCCGTCAGCAGCTTCTGAATGCGCCGCAGCTGCAGCTGGTTCTCGTGGCTGCGGGCGTTGTCCTGGATGCGCTGGGCCACCTCGGAGACCGCCTTCACCGCCCCTGGCACACACGCAATTAATGCATTAGCTCCAGATGGATGCAGCAGAGCAGGGAGCCCATTCTCACGTTAGTCAATTAGCAGCCCTTTACCTACTTTGAGGCATTTAGCGGCTTTGTGTGGCTGTTTTTTGGTCTGGTGCATTAAGGAGGGGGGCATTCTGCATAACTGACTTTGGGCACCGAAACGCATTTATCTGTCTTTTGATCTGCAAACAAAAAGGGACATTTATTTTACTACTGCATTCCGCTGAACGAACACCATGTGGAATTGTCAGCAGCGGACGACAGAAACAAGTGCGCGTTGGTTCATACGCAGACAGACATTCTGCTTCTGCACAGAATGGGAGTGTGTGTAGGTGTGAGGGACGGCAGCTACACCAAAGGATGGTGCTGGAAAAAGAGTGCAGGTTTCATACTACATACGTCGCCTGTTTACGCCGAGTGGTATCCCTAAGCCAGCCCGCCACAGACCAAGCTGGTGTGCACACATGCACTCACAAAGCCACCAACCTTACACCTCGATAATCGCGATGGCTAATTTCCAAAATTTTTCAAAACGGAAAGATTCCGTAATACAGCACCAGAGCTGAGATCAATTTAAGGTGAAAACAAAGGCGTCTATAAAGCGAGAGATAATGTGCATTGACACTCACACAGTCATGACTGCTGACGATATTGTAGCCCTTTGACGATTATATCCACATCTCAAAGGTGTGTAGACTGCATGGAATTCATCTTTCCTACTAACCTTTGGATTACTCAGAATTACAAAAAATTCTTCACATAGGCATTTAGAATGAAAATATCCACTGCATATTAAATAACCTGGTTTTGGGGTTCAACAATTCATGCAAGTAGCGAAACTTTTTTTTTCAGGTCGGGAGGTTGTGTGTTGTTAAAAAAATAAAACGCAGTATCATTTGTTTGACAAGTGCATCATCAAGTCAATAACTGGATTCATTGTATGACTGCTAAATTTCATTCCGGATACTGAGACTGTTCATTTTCTTTGTTGTAATGACAACTGGACTATTTTCTTTTCACCGGGTGTTTTGTGATTAGTGTGCAGCCTGACTCAGGTGTGTTGTGTGCAGTAGCATTATTGGATGGATGGATGGATGGATGGATAGGTGAGTAATGATGGTCATGCAGAATGTATTGGAGTAAAAAGTTATTTGGCTCAGAAATGTAGCAAAGTGACAGTAGAAGTTGCAACAACTTAAAATACTAAAATAAAATACAAATAAGTACAGTAATGGAGCATTTGTACTTCATAACGTACACCTCTGCCCAAGCAGTAGACTTTGAAGAAACTCTCTCTCCAAAATTTTTCGCTGGTTGAAAGCGAACACTGACCTCACGGGACCGAAATCTTCAGCTAAAAAGAGTGGTGACACGTGGGAACACAAATCATATCTCCTGAAAAGCTAACCAGAAGCAGGAACATCATGTGCACACATTTAAACAAAAGTCTGAAATGCCCCGGATTGCCAGTTATCAGCTAAAACTAAAATTGCTGAAAATGGAAAAGTGGCTAGCCATTAATTTTTACTATCTCCGAGTAGAAGGTCCCTCTTCGCCACTCAGGGAAAAAACACACAAAGGCCAATCCTCAGTTGGTTAAATACCTTTAGAATAAAGAAGTTTGTCCACATCCACAGCCATTAAAGGCACAGCATAGAGAACGTAAGACCACTCATTTATCACCTTTGAATCACTGGAGTCTTTAAACTGCGATCTGATCCTCCTAGTAAATGTAATACCAAGCATGACTAGGCTGCGATTAACTATTTATTTAAGTTATTTTCCCTGCAAAAATGATTATTCATAGACAGGATGGTGAGTACACATAGAATGGGCTTCATGTGTTTTATTTGTCCTGATGACAGGTAATATTTACTTACTTATTAACACGAAATATATTTCATGCTGAAAATGAATTATCTTAGAGATAATGGGCCTGCAGACAGTCATTCATATATTAATTACAAATACAATCGTTCAGATATGCCTGTAAGAGGCGCCACGTGAACTGGTGGTAAGATTCATTGCTTACTAAAACATTTTAATATTCACCCTTTGTTAAAGGGGATAAATAGACAATAAAATAGACAACATTAAGGTGCACCATTACTGTGAAAAAAACATTCATTTTAAGTCAACAGCTGTTGCCGCCTTCATTCTTGTGCAATCGACAGTTGGGATGATGTAATGCTTTAAGACACTGCAAATATGAGCCTGCTTAGAAACACAGGATGCTGGACAGCTTTTATTATTAAACAGCTGCCTTTTTCCCAGTCATTCTCTTACCGTGTTGACTTCTAGGTCTGATTTCACCACAGCTTGCATATTTGACAGTGAACTGCTTTGTTGTTACGAGGTACATGCAGGCCTAATTGATCTAAAATTTAGCACTAAATATGTAAGCAAGCAGTAACTTTACAAAACCTTTCAAGCATACATTTCTCAAAAATTCTCACATAATTATTAAAAATTATTAATTATTAAATAAAATAATAATTATTATTATTTCAACATAAAAAATCATCCTGTTTTTCTACTTTCCACTGAGAAGAATAATGTGGTTTGGAACAATACAGAACAGGATACCATTTTTTTTTAAATCCTCCTCGTAGCGTTGTGTTCAGTAAGGCGGGATGCGCCATTGAGTGAATCTGTATATGCAGACTCTAGCATCGCTATGGGGCACCATGCCAACTCGGCCGTCTGCATACAACTCCAAAAACCGGCGCCACCTAGTGGCGATGTTAAGCGCGCACGCGGGGAACAGCAGGCCTCGCTGCAACTCTGCAGACGTGCATTCCCGCGCTTTGGCAGTACTAGCCTGAGGATGTCGGTGCCCATTTGTGCCCGCAAACCGCACTGGCTTTTCTTTCGGTCTTATTAAACACAATCTGTTACGTGTTTTGTTAAAGTAATGGCAAGCGCTCAAATGATGCTATGTTGAGTCAAAAACATTCGCGAAACGTTTTGTCGATAAATACGTGTGGATGAATGCCGAGACATGTGTGGCACGATCCAGGTGCGCTCCTGTATTTGGTAACCAATCCCGACCCGGACTCGACAGCACCGGCTACCGCACCGATTTACACGGTAAAAACTGCGGTCAGACACCGGCTTCTCATCTCATCCCTATCTGTGCTGAGGAGAAAATGGGGACTGAACAGGTTGCTTCATGCACTTTAACTTTGATGAAATAACAACCACAACCTAATTGGTTCACTTATCTACACAACAATTATCGGGGACGTCTTCCAGAAATTACTTTTCCATTTTACAACTTAGTAATTATTATTATTATTTCCCCCCTTACCTTTCTGAAATGTATTTTAGCGCTGCCTGTACAAACACATTAACAACTTTTCTCATTCACAGGGAAAAAAAATCAAAGGCTTTATCTTTTACACGCTGAATAGGAATTAGTCGTTGGAGCACTTTACCGCTAAGGTTTTTTAATTAACCTGCGCTACGGCGGTGCTGCGGACGCTTTGCGCGGGTGACGGTGACACCGAAGACGGAGCCCAGGACGGAAGCCGCGGCGGGGCCACTTTCGGGGCTAGTCAGCCTAATCAGACACAGTGTTACGTTCATAGCTCTTTTTAAATAATTCCCTTTAAATTAAGGCAGCGTTAAGTAAGAAATAAGGGAGGGAATATGCAGTAATAGAAAGAAGGGGAGCGATGGAGCTGCGAATCTGGATGGTTTCCTTCCTCGAAAATGAATCGCCAGGCTGTTTTAATTTGTAAGCTGGAGCAGAGCACAACCGATGAGATTTTAATTAATACACATAAATAATTCTTTGTGTACATTTCTGCTTAAGAAGGATTTGCTGTTTATTTGACACTGGGATTAGAAATTAATCATTATCGGGCTTCTGTTGATTTAGAAATTTTATTTATTAATACATCTCACGCGCGATATCCCCCTGGTCAGGTCCCAATTCATTATTTCAAAATCCATAAAGACAACAGGCTGGTCCCCCACTTTCCGACACTTTCAACCCCCCCTCACATTAATAGCAAATAAACAACAACAAAGGCTGGAAGAACATCGTCCTTCACCGTCGCAGACAGGGAAGAGTCGTCACAGCACCCCCCCCCCCTTCGATTCCCACTGAGCTTTAATTCAATTAGCAGTGCAGCTGTCCTTCATTTTTAACCGAGCCGGATATTCGATTGTTTGGGAAACTGCGCTACAATTAACCCAAAACCGCGGGCCCTGCTGCGGCGCCGCTCACCTGACAGCGCAGCGGACTCGGGGCTGTCCGGCAGCGTGTTCTCCGTCAAGTCCCGCAGGAAGTACTTGTATCTGAAAAGAGAAAACAGAGTAATTATCTTCCCCCTCGGTTTGGAGATGTGAGTGACACTCAACAGAGCGCATATTCACAAACCAGAAAATGGAAGAGGAAAAAAAGTGCTCCCATCTACTGTAATTTTCAAATACACGGATCTGTTTGCTTTATTTAATAGCTGATGAAAGGGAAGGTCTAAATCTTGTCAAGATGGCTCTAAATGTCCCTGGTCCTCATGTCAAATGAATGACTGCTGGTAAGACATTAAGCATATATGTCAACTGGTCTTCCAAAAAGGGTATAAAATGGCAGAGTGCACCACAACACCATTATTTAACCAAGGAGACCAACATTTAGAGGGCACTTACACTACTCAGAAATAGCAAAGTGTGGAATTAAACCCCAATTCCTGGAAAATGGATATGAAGTGAAAACAGGTATCCAGAATCTATTGTGACTCGGGTCATGTGACCCCAGGCCTAAACCTGAGAGAATGCTTATCTGCCATCCTCAGTGCCATTAAATCCCCCCACATCGAGCAGAGTGCAGCTGCAAGATGGCTTTGGAAGCTTCCAGAACATTAAATGAGCCCACTTCTGCGATTCGCAAATAGCTGTCAATAGTTAGCGTTGTTTTTAGGCATTACTTCCATTAAGAAAATGGACGGGCTTGTAATTTCTCAAGGCAGAGGTTAAGATGCACTCAGGCAGCAAAACATACATCGGACAAGATTCTTGGACTGACGAGTCATAATCCACACAGCCGAATTAAAAAGATGTTCCCCGTCACCGTCATGCCTCATGCAGGGACACATGCTTGAAACGCTACCTGGCTTATGCCCGATTTATGCTTGATCGTAGGCACTGCGCAGAGCTTATGCTGTGGCCTACACAAGTAACCTATGGTGATACACACAATCACAAATCAGGCTTTAGGAAATGGTACCAAGGGGAAAGAGTCTGGGAATTTGGGAAGACCCTAACCCTATCCCACAAACTTCACGATCCTCCAAGACCACTCTTATAGCGGGGCTTTTCAAATCTGGACCTCCATTCCAAATCCAGGCCTTGTTTTCAGTTCTCCCGGGTAGTTTGTTTATTAATTACTGATCTGATTGGCCACAGCGGCTTCACACCCAGCTCACGTGTAAAGGAAGGCTGGGAAATCAGCAGGGCTCGGACCTCGAGGACCGCGGTTTGAACAGCCCTGCCTTAAAATATCAGCCCTGTTGGTTTACATCAATACCCCGTGTGACATGGTTCCAATCCAAAAACGGTCACTGGCACAGATTTAATGAAGCCAGTCAGCGAACAGCACGAACGAAATCACAGGGGAATCATCTATGGATGCTCCAGAATCTTCTAGAGAAAGCACAGATGTTTCCTCTAAAAGCACCGCATAGCCCAGAGATAAACCTTCAACCAGGAATTCAAATTAACCCAATATATACTGGCTTTTCCCCCATTAATATTCATTTTCCATTATCACCTTTAAAATTGTTTAGACAGCACATTACAGGACAATCTGCTGTATATGTGTCTGCCTGCTGGATATATAGAATTAATATGGACGAGAGGTAATGGCCAAAACAATTAACATTTATACGCTTCATTAAATATTCACCAGTCAGGCTTTACTACCGTTTGAAGGGTCTTTACATACAGAGTTCCTCAGCTTCTAAGCGAAGGATGATAATAATAATAAAAAAAAAGTTTACACACAACCATCCTTAAATCCCAGTGGACAAAAAAGTTGAGCAAAGGATTCTGTAGAAGTCTTCGGGCTCCCGGAGATTCCAGTCAAGCTCTGGGATGCGCATTTCATCACGGAGGGAGCAGTGGGGGGGAAACAATGGCGGCCCTCGCATTTCCTGCAGCCATGTTCTGATATAAACACCTGTGACAGCGGGAGGATGTCACCCGGCGCCTGTGAAAACGGCTGAAAGCGATAATATCCAGTAGAAAGGCGTCTCTCTCGCCGCCTCGCCTTTAAACTCCGGCGCTGACAGGCCTTTGTGGCTGAGGGAGGCGGCGGGACCGGGAGACGATCCTCTGCATGAGAAATCAGGCTCCAATTTACCCAGCTGCCGCCACCCTCCCCCGCTGGGGAGCGCGGCTGACTTGCCGCGCCGTTCCTCCAACTGCGCCGCGAACCGGGGGCCCACGGACGGTGCGTTAGCAGAGCGCCAGGCGTCAGGGCTGCGGCCGCTTTGACCGTGACGCCGTTTACCCCGAGCGGGCTGGACGGATACTAGAGTCTCAGAAAACCGTCTCATGGAAATCAGAAACGGTGCGGAGAGACCATTCACGGTTTATAGTGCCTTTTCGGAGAAAAGCCAGGGCCCAGTGGGTTCAGGAGAGAAATCAAGCTGGAGGAACAGCCGCCCGCCCCCGACAGACCGAATGTGGCCATAGTCCAGAGTTCACAGCTCTCCCCGTCCTGGTCAATAGAACCAGAGACGACGGGGGTGACCTTGGTGGCATCGATAGCCAACATTGATTCCCCCCCCAGCCTGTCTCCCCAACTCAGCCTCTGTCTCGCAGTTTACCGTCTGGCTCCGTGTTCCCCCAACCCTCAAACGACGCCATGGGCCACTCGAACTGGCCCGGTAGAGGTCACAGCGCCATGCAGAGCGGCGTAACACCCAGGAAAGAGAGGTGATTGGCAGCACGAGGCCAGCAGGGGGTGCGCCTGAGTAGAAAGCCACAGTTCGGCCTGAGAATAGGCAGCGGCCACCTGGTCGTCCACAAAAAGATCAGGCCAAGAGAAAGAGAAAGAAAAAGAAATACAAAGGCGGACGGAAATGACACAGCGCTCGGCTACCAGACAAAAACAAGCCGGGGGCCCCTGGTTTAAAAAGGCGGCGCGTGGGGAGGCCGTTTGATAAAACACGCAAACAAAGCCATACTTCAAGAAGACCTACAGCAAAGAGCTGCGAGGCGAAAATGTGCAAAATTAAATTACATCAGAGTTCCATCTAATTTACACAGACGGATAACAGGCAAAATCATATTACTCGTTAGGGACTGGGGGTGAAATGAACAAGCTTGGAGTTAAATTAAGCCTCCTTCAATTAAGAAGCACTTGAAAGTGAAATAATTTCCTTTCTTTATTCCAGTTTTAGAACAAATACATTACAGGCATTATCAGCACTGAATGTCCTGGTACTTATTAAGGGGGGGGGAGGGGTGGAATCTAATTAAAGCAAAGCATTTCCCTCTATTGAAAGAAGGGAGGGGTATTGTAATGAGAAATATTAAGGCGTATTCCGAATAATGTAAACGGAAGTCGTTCATTTACGAGTCCTGCTCTACTCATTACCACAAAAGCAAAGAGGCGATAAGAAGACAGTAATGTAATCTGAATGATATCTATACCAATTAAGTTATTATAATGAAGACTGCCGGATTAGAAAGCGCCGCTGTCCTACTTACAGATGTGCCGCTTAGCTAGCGCATGCTAATTCCTCTGCTTTAAAAACAGCTCATTTCATCTGCATATTACAGACATGTTGGGTCATTCAGTACTAACACACTTGTCACTGGAAGAGAAGGTGGGGGTGGGGGGGGGGGGCTGTCCAATTATTTTACTTAATACACATGCATTAAGGATTCAAATTTCTAATTAAGAGACAACATGCGCTGTCAGGCTTCGGTATGGCTTATTGAACACAGCGTAGACCGCCTCGTAATTACCCACGTTTAATAGCTGAAGGAGACGCGGGCGGCGAGCGTCTACTCCGGCCGGCACGGCGGGCGTCTTTCCAGGCGCCTGATTAAAAGCGTGCCGCGGAAACGGGGCGAGCCGGGGTGGGACAGAGGGGACGGCGGCGTGCCGAGATCACCGAGCGCCGACGTAAAACCCCGCACTGGCTGCCGCGGGAGGGGAGTCGGGCACCCCGGTCTTCTGCGTACGTGCGAGAGAAATCCTCCGCCAGCCATCCTGGGGTCTTGATTTCAAAGAAAGAAAGATTACAAGACAGACGGCCCCGTCCCACTAGAGGGAATCTCAGGAGTTATTAAAGCCTCAACAGCCCAAAAACACCCTCAAAACGTAAGAGTGCCGAATCTGGCTGCTGCCGCTCGGTGACGGGGTGAAGGACCCGGGGCCTGACGCACACCGGGCAGGCGTGAGCCGCGGCGTCGGGATGGAATCCCCCACAAATCGAACACAAACACGCCGGCGCACAAACGGCATCAGCGAGCCGCTTTATCACAGGACACAGACGTGTGTGTGCCGATAACAGGAAGGTTACCACGGGAACACGGAGGCCTATACTGGCACGCCAGATCATCAGCATAATTAGAATCTTTTTTATTAGAGTCCTTTGTTCTGTAGAATATCAGACATTGGCTACTGGTACCTGGTTTCCGACGTCTCTGACGGCACACTATGTTCTTTTATCGGTTTGGCTCTAGGTTTCCCAGGTAGGTTATGGTTGGGAAAACAGCTTCCGGGCCAACAGGAAGTCTGTTAGATTAGCAGGGCACGACTGCACTTGCCCATCATCGCGAACCAGACACCGTGTAAACCCTAAAAAGCTGAATCTGCATTTGATGATCACGCATCTCACAGATTCATACTCACTATGCAGTCATTCACTTCAATCCAATGTCTCTAATATCCCTCCGTACAAACAAACCTACTGCTGGCTTTTACAAGCTGTCCAATGAGGTGCCCGAATGACACGATTAATATAATTCGCTGCTAATTCAGTACGTGAACTATGCAGCAAGAGCTCTAAATATAACCCCCCCCCCCCAAACATGGTAATGAATCCAGCTATCAGATAACTTTTAAAGGGTTGTCTGGCTAAATCAACAACAGGCCCTAATTAGCGAGTTTGCATCCGAGAAGACGCTCCTCTAACATGTTCTTGGCAGCATCACGAGCAAGAAAGGAGAAGAAGAAAAACAGAGAACAGGTAGCTAGCCGTATGGAGGGGGAGCGAGCGTGCAGGCGATATTCACGAGTCTGACGGACAAGCGTCTGCCGGAGAATTTGTGACACCCCCAAATGTTCCCCAATCTGGCTTCTGGCTTGACGCCCGAGGGGCCTTGGGGCCTCCGGCGTAATAAATAAATAAGTGTAATAATGATAAATGAATGAGCGCCGCTCTGCGGAGAATGCTGCCTGCCTCCGCTCCAGGTGAGCCCGAGCCGGCGAATGACACAGGGGATCCGGGGCCCGTCCCGTCCACGTTGGGGCCCCGCAGCAGAGCCGTGTCAGGCGCACGCAGGCGGGCAGCTGGGATGGGACGTGAGCTGGCAGCAGTTGTTGCAGGCATATGGCCGCCCGCATCTCCGGCAATGGGAGCCCCCCCCCCAGCCCCCGTCAGGGCCGCCTTTGCTACAGACGGGTGTCAGAGACAGGCGGTCTGGGGGCCCGGGGGAGAGGCCGCGGGGGGACATGCTGACAGCCGGTTCATGGCGCTTACCACAGGGAAGGGGCCAGGGAGAATGGGGCTGCGTGGTACCGGGGTGGGGGGCGGGGGAAATGCTCACGGTAATAAGGCGCTGCATGTGTCCCGCCCACCCATCCATCACAGTGACCCGGGCTGCCCTGACATTCCGGCACCTAACGTGTCACTTAAATGGCCTCCTCCCACTTGCAACAACTCCCCCACAACACAGTTCCTAGTTCCTTCCCCCCAAATTTTTACACTGTCCTGGACCTCCTACCCCGTCACTACCTTGAATTATTAGACTTTTTCCAAATTGCTGTGTGTGCGTATCTAAAGGGGCTTGGACAATGAAACAAACACTTGATTTTAGACCCACAATAATTCATTACAGTGTTTCCCAATCCGGCCCTTGGGTACCCAGTGACAGGCTCCTTTTGCACCCAATACAGCATCATGCTGAGATCATCAGACGTTCAAATTCACTTTCAAGTTGATCAAACCGCTCTGTCAACAGTCTTGCTGCGTGTATTGGTGCATTATCATCCTGATACATGACACCACCTTCAGAGTACACTGTGAATCATTGGGTGAATATGGTCCTCCAGAATGGTCCAGTAGTCCTTGGCAGTGACACATCCATCTAGAACAAGTACTGGACCCAGTGAATGCCATAATATTGCAGCCCAAACCATCACTGATCCACCCCCGTGCTGTACTCTGGGTACGCAGCAGTCCAGGTGGTAAGTCTCTTTGGGGCTTCACCACACCGTAAATCTCCCAGATGTGGGAAGGACAGTGAAGGTGGACTCATCAGAGAACAATACATGTCTCACATTGTACACAGCCCAAGATTTGTGCTGCTGGCACCATTGAAACCAACGTTTCACACAACGTCGCACAAGTCACCAAAGGTTTGGCTATAGCAGCCCGACAGTGAACAGTGACCTGTGGAGCTCACGGCAAACATCTTTGGTAGAAACAGGAGGGACAAGGTGCACAATTGCAGCGAGCTGGGCTGCTGTGCTTTTATATTTTTCGATAGAACCTGGGTTAGTGCCCGGACATCCCTCTCAGACAGCTTCCCCTTGTGTCTACAGTTACGCCTGTTAGATGCGGTCCTTCCTTCATAGTGGTACACCGACATTATCCTGGATACCGTGGCTCTCAATACACCACAAAAGCTTGCTGTCCTGGTCACAGATCCACCAGCGAGATGCACACCAACAATTTGCCCTCTTTTGAACTACAATATAGTTCCCATTATATGTGTGGATTGCAATATTTTATGCACAGCTGTGCTATTACTTTGCTAATTCAACCTTCACACTCTCCTCTTACTGATGGAATGTGCAATCAATGAAGACTGGCCACCAGGCATGAAACCTCAAACACTATTGGTCAGTGTTTCAGTTTCATTGTCTAACCCCTCTATACTCAGTGTCACTATTTATCTGTATATAATTGGGAACCTGGTTCCAATCAGTACTGCTTTCATACATCAAATCTATTAAATTCCATTAATTTTATTTCTGCTTATTCTATTTTTCTTTTATGTTCTATGTTCTGTGCACCAATACTGCCGAAACAAATCCCTAATACACGCAGATGTACCTGGCCAATAAAGTAACTTCAAAGTCTAACAAAGGGGGCCCAACCTTCCATGGAGCGGCAGCTGTACAGAGCAGAGCCTGTGAATGTGTTGAGTAGCACCAGGAAGCCATATGAACACCCGCCTGCATGAGCTGGGCCTGCCTGCAGGGAACCAGAGTCACCTTACACCACCCTGCCATAGAGCCACAACATCCCAAAAGGTGAATACCATTAAATAACATTCATCTTAAACTATCCATCCATCTTCCATATTTGCTTGTCCTATGCAGGATTGTGGGGGTCCACAGGTATCCCAGAAGCCACGGACACAAGGCAGGGAACAATCCAGGATGGGGTGCCGAACCACTGCAGGCTCATTCACACATTCCCACCTAGTTTAGTGTAAATTTAGTTCCAGGTAATATGATGTTTTAACTCATATGGGTGAAAGACACAATCAATCGTGGCTTCACTTGTTGAGTAGGTGAGACGAGTGTGAGTGTGTGTGTGTGTGTGTGTGTGTGTGTGGTCCAGGTAAACATTACATTGTGGTGACCAAATGTACCCACAATGTAGTAAAATCTGTTACTTTTTAACTTCTGGGGACATTTTTCAGGTCCCCACAATATCAATCTAAATAAATATAAATAAATATAAATTAAGGGGCAGCGTGTGGCTCAGTGGGCTAAGCCTGTGTGCCTGTAATCAGAAGGTCGTCGGTTCAAATCCAGCCTCAGCACGTCTGCGGGTCCTTAAGCAAGGCCCTTAACCCCCAGCTCCCTGGGCGCCCCAACGGGTGGCTGCCCTTCACAGACGACTTCCTCTACAAAAGTGCAAGTTGAGGGAGGCGTAAAAGCAGTTTCCCCATGGGGATCAATAAAGTGTCAATTATTATTAAAAATCGCAATTTTATAAAAATCTGTGAATACAATCAAAAAACTAAAAATGCCTAATGCCTATTTTGCTTGGATACTTATGGTTAAGGCTGGGATAAGTAGGGCTTAAGGTTGTCATTGTTGGGATTAGAGTTTTGCCCTTAGAAATGAATGGAGAGTCCCCACAAAGGTATGAGTACAGGTCTGTGCGTGTGTGTGCGCCACCTACAGTTTATCATGCCAATACTGACGCAAGGAGCCCGTCTATGGAGGGCTCTACGCCTGGACCGACATCCCCTTCACCGCAGCACTTTTTAACAGTAATGATCTTCCTGTCATCGTTAAGGCTGGAAACACTGAACCATCTTCCTTGGAGAGGGACGCTAATCTGAATTCAACCCCCCACCCTCCCCTCACCCCAGTAACAGATAAAGACAGCGGTTGATCTATCAGTACCGCGACGCCCCCGCGTGTATCTGCGGCCCACCCGCGCTTTAACAGTCCGAGGGATGTTATGCGGGAACACGAAGCCGCAGACGACATGCCGCCATCGGGGATGAATCGGCCCGTGCGGCTTCGGAAAACTCCATCCTGCCGGCGGTCTCCGTAGTTGGCGTATCGCTAAACGCCGGGGGAGGAAAACGTCATTAAATAAACATAATACAAATTAAACCGTAACACACACAATCAAATAATGCCTGGGAGCTGTAAACACGGGCTGCGTGCTTCAGCGGGAATCTCCGCGACGGTCTGCGGCCGCCTTCGTGTTGGAGTTTGGGCGAAGAGGGAGGGAGGATAATAAATAAATAAGAGTATAATTAAGACATCCGGCAGCGGCACGGTAAGGGTGTCACGTTATTACTCCTGTTCATTAGGAACCGTGTTTTGGCCCATTTTACTTCATGCTGTATTAATTTATGACAGGGGTGAAGACCGTATGAAATTACAGCCAACAAATTCTCACAGTTAACAGGGAGTACGCTGACAGGTTTGGGATACGTTTAGCAGCAAAATGAGCTCCACCGTCATCTAATAATTCCTCCTTTTCTCCAGTGGGTTACAATTAAGGCTTCCCGCAGAGAGACGTGTGACTAATGGAAACTTCCGGAATCAGAAAGGGGGGGGGTGGGATTCGGGCGCGATAAGCTGCGTTTACTCATGTATGCCAATGAAAGCTGATCTGGAAATTTCCGTGCAGGGAAGGTTGGGGGGAGGGGGATGAGCAGTAAATAACAGGAAACAGACAAGGAGTATCCTGGTCTCTGATCATGGGGCAAGAGGGGGAGATGGGCTGCCACCAAAATCAGTGGCGGAAGGCTGACCGATGTCACCGCGGCGAGGGCAGAGTCTCATCAGGACACAGGGACCCCCCTCTCCGACGGCCATCAGAAGGCTGTCCCCTTTCATGGGTCTGCACAGTTTTTTTGAGGACAAGTTCCTGAACTTTTGCGCGGAAACGTGCGGTTTCACCTTGAATGCCAGAAACGAGATCCCCGCACGGCAATATTTTTTGGGGTCTTTATTAGGATCTTAAAATGTCACAGAGCAGGCAGGTTAAATCGGAACGGTGAATATATGCTGGTTTACAAGGGAAACCAAGCCCCCCAGTTTAACCATTAACTAAACCAGTCATCTTCCCAATGTAAACCAAAGCATTTTATCACAACACCCTGATTCAAGCGTTTCCAGAAATTATAGAAAAATACCGGCATACAAATACATAGTAGCATTTACAAATACACTAATGAAACTGGCACCCTCAATTCTTATTTTAACATAAAAATAATCAGAAGAATCTGCACATGCACGGATGGGCAGGAACACCCCCCAGCCCATGCTGGCAGTTCGTCAGGTCAGCGGTGACAAGTAGGGGGCGGCGGTACTCACTGCTGAATGCGCTGCAGAGGCAGTGGGAGTAGGTCCTCCAACGTCGTGTTGCGGAACTCAGGCCTCGACTCCTGGAGCTTCTTGAAGCGGCGAAAAGCCTTGTTTTTTTGGGGGGGGGGGGGGGGGGGGGGGGGGGTTGTTACACTGCCGATCAGGAAGTCATCAGTGCTGCACACAAGCACACAGACGTACAGGAAAACGTGCAGGTGTGAAGCCTGCCGTCTGACATCACACACCGGCTGCCACTTCAAGCCCTCGCCGGTGCTATTTACAGGCTGGTTCTGAGTCACCCGCTCCCGCGCCACACTGAGCCAAGAGCAGGATAAAAGGCAGCCCAAAACCGCGAAGGTGTCCCTCTCTCCTGGATTCTGTTGCGACTCTCTGGCCTATGGAGGCTCTGGCTCAGGAGCCACAAGACGGACTCCCACAACGTGACTCTGACATCCCTCCATATCATCGACCCGTCGCTACATCATCTCTCAAAAACAACTAAAAATTGCATCACGGTAAAGCCTCTCAGGCTAACCCTAACTTTCAGGCCCGGGTGATGCTGGCCAGCGCTCTTAGAAGTCCCCGTTAATTGCACGGCCGCGCATTATCATGCGAGGCGACAGAGGCGAAGGTTGAAAAGGACGGGGCGACTCCTCGCTGTCACATTGCCGCAATTATGCGGCGCCGTGTTCCGACAATTACGTTTATGTAGAGCCAGTGGTGAAATCGATGTAACTTGCGCAGCTAGTCCTTAATCAATGGGGTCGGTCAATTTGCTGCGACCACATCCTTCTTCTTAATTAAGACGGTGATATCGCGGCGGCCCAGGGGCTCAAATAGATAAAGCAGTCCAGAGGTCACGGAGCCAACTCGGGGGTCGTTCTGGACGTCTGGGTGACAGCTTCGTCTTACTTGGGCCATTCGGTGGGGTCCTGTCACGCAGGACCTGGGAGCAGAGCGCGGCGGTCAGGAACGCTAACGAGCGGCCCCGTTCCCCGGCACGGGCAATCGGATCGGGAAGGTCGCGAGTCTCCGTAATGAGATGCAGAAGCTGGACTCCAGTGAGACAGCTTAGCCTTTCTGGAGGCGTGAGCCCGGGCCATGATCAGACGCTTAGCCTTTCCGACGGCGGGAAGGACGGATGCACCACGTCGCCAGACTGTCATAACCAAAATGGCACACATGATGGAGAGGTCTATTTGAGATGCAGCCGGCCCAGAACCAAATGGGAACAAGTAGCCCGGCATCCAGAAAGGCCTGAACTGCACTGGCAGCTTCACATTAGTGACTGAGAGAACAGCATCACCAAAAAAATACCGTTACTATATATGAATAATCGATGGTGTTTGCTGAGTAACGGTTGTATGTTTGCTAACAGCATGTCAGTGACCTAATGACCTGCAGTTTAGGGACATTAAAAGCGACACACAGGAAGGTCCCATAGAAACGTGCAACAAATGATTAATGACTAAGATGGCTCTCCGAGCGCCGCCAAAGCAGCCGCGATGTGCTTGAACTATGTCCCAGTAGTTTCCAAGGAAGACGGCAGAAGCTTCACCCGAAGAGGAGCAAACGGAAGCCGGGATTTCCGCTGCACTATCTGGAGGAAACCTCACCTGGAGCACTCTGTTGGCGTTGTGGATATTGTCGACGTAGACCGTGTAGTGATTCAGGTGCTGGCAGAATCTTTCGAAACCGGGGCCAAACATCCCGTCTTCCAGGTAGGCCAGTAACGTCCTGCAGAAAGGCCGACGGGTACAGAGAAATCAGCCAACTTATCAACGTCGGGGGAGGGGAAGAAATTAATAAACAAACATGGCCTGTACGGTATCTATGGTAACTACAGTGGCATGTCAAAGCATGGCACATCTCGACAAATAAGTGGTGCTTCTGCATGGGGTCCGTTATCCTTAATGGTGCTTCTTTCAATTAGACGCTTAAAAATGAGTCAGTCCTTTTTTGATTTTTACACGGAACCTCACGGCTCCACGGCGTGGCACCCCAAAGCCAGGCGTTAGTGTGGGGGGGGAGAAAAACAGAAAGAAACACAACAGCAGGCTGTTTTCTCCCAGCTGACATGTTTATCAAGCAGCAGACAGTGGGCACGGGAACTTTCCGGTGCAGGAGTGTTTGCCGAACCTGGGAACAAAGGCACATCAAAGGGGGGAGCGCCGCAGTCGATCCGCCTGTCAGCCGCGTTACTCTAACATGGATAAATGGGGAATTCGTCGGGATGTTGACACTCGCAACGAGCTTATTATCTAAACTTGGAATCACATTCGCGCGCCAACCCACTTCCTAACAATGTTCCCTGGGACTTCAGATGTTTAGAGAAGGTGCACTTTTGCGGTGAAGTTGATTTAAATAGATTTTAATGAAGTTGCCCGCCACTGTAGCCTCCGTTCGTAATCAGGAGATGTCAGCGGAGCGGCGAGAGCACTAACGAGGGCAAAGGGCAGGAGGAAAACTGCATTTCCGGGTTTTTCTGCAGCTGGAGGCTATTATGATAAAAATAAAAACACAAGTTATATTTAAAAAAAAAAAAAAAAACAAAAAAAAAAAAAATAAAACTTTTTTTTTAGGGCAATTAAATTCCTTGCCGTAAGGAAGGCTGTAAAAACAGCATTAATATTCCGTTAGCGTCACGCTAATACACATTAATTCTTTGTGGATGCAAAACCCGGAGGGGGTTCAGTCACTGGCGGTGTGGTTTGGGTCGGCCAGAACGCGAGGATGCCGATTACTGACGTCAGTGGCGGTGAACATGATCCGGGGAACAATCAGACGCTAGGAGGTTTTATTAGGCCGCGCAGCATTTAAACGGCTAACGATGCTAGTCAGCTCGTGTTTACAGGAGACGCGAGGCCCTCTGGCAAACCTCATGCTGTCACTGTCAGGGCAAGCGGCAGGTGGCAGACACCACCTTCTAGGGACGACCTGTAACTTCACCGCACCTGACACATGGGGTCACAGCACTTTGCTAAAAATGTCAGGATAAACATCATCGAATGCGTGTTGTCTAGGAGCACAGGATGACGCACATACTGCAAACATTATAATTTACAAACAAAGGCAAAATCTTGGCTTCCTCTTAAGGAGGCATTTTCATTAAAATAAGCAGCTAATAAATGCTTGAAATTGTCTGCCATTTTAGTGTGCATCAAAACATCTTTGAGTTTTCCAAGTTTTTTTTTCCCCTTTATTTTTTCTCCTGTGAGTGGCCATATTTTTTTTTTTTTATAAAAAGCTCAGTGAGCAAAAAAAGCTCGTTTTACACACAAAAACTTGTACTCTGACCTGACATGATGCAACACGTTGACCCTTAAACCGCTAAAAAACACACACAACACGAGCGGCACAAGAACCCAAGAGAACCACGGAGCGCTGAACCGGAGCGGGTCTGGAACCAAATTAATTTTTTATACCAGGCACCTTAAAGACACTCAATTATGCTGTAATTTTATTCAACATTTCTCATAGTGACAAGGATCGGCTTCTGACATGTGGGATAGTATTTGATCTATTTTCAAACCACATTTACTCTCATTAAGAAACCCCCAGACGCGTTCTTTCAGAATATTTATTTTTCAAATACTTTTTGAAATTGTGCTACTTACTTGATAAAATGACAACACTTTCAAGTTCTTTATTATAGTTTGCTATGAAGCAGCCACCCAATTATCGCCGCCTGCTATCGGGAGCTGTGTCCCCAAACTCCTCGAGCCGCCGTAATGATGATGTACGGCATCGCTGTATCAATACATTCAAATAAACATTTCATTAAGGCACTGCGGTACCGAAACCGCAATTCACTCGAGCCGCCCCGATCCCTGTCGCAATCACAAGCCAGGATAAACGTAAACAGAAAAATAAAAACTGCAAATAAAAATCAAAGCCCTATCAAACTACAGGCCGTGGCCTCGTCTCCGGAGCGTTTTGCTTAAGCCTTCTGAACTAGGGTTTCTCTGACGGGGGCGGGGGGGGGGGACTTTTTCTCCTCAGAGTATTATTATTATTTTTCGTCCCCCAGCTCAGCGCGTTACGAATCTTGCTGAAATGTTACGGCTCATTCCCCCCGATCATGCGTGCGATGTCACCCTGTTCGCCTACAAACAGGACTTAGTGGAAATTAATGGGGGGTGTGGTGGGGGGAGAAGAATCTCAATTTAATTCCATGCGGCGTGGCGAGACGGGAAAGATGAATGTCGATAGGGGACTTTATTCTTTGCGGGAGAACGGAGCGGTTTCTTATGTCGGCCGCGGATTTAAATACATATGCATATGCAGCCACCAGAGGAAAAAGGAATTGTATATTTGTTTTGAATGTTGTTTCATTCTTTATTTATGTCAGGAAAAAGTCAGTGAGGATTTTAAGAAACGGTCTATAATCAAGGAACAGACATCTAAGCTCGCCGACTTCTAAGCAGCTAGAAGCGCAGATGTTTTAAACTGTCACAGGGCAGAGGGTCTCTCCTTAGAGCTGTGAGACCCCCCCGTAGACACCCCCCCCCCCAAACTCGTGTATGAAGCTCACATTGTGCCAAGCAAGCAGCCAAAACCTTTTTATTATTCCTGTTTTTCCTTAAACGTGGAACGTGAGTATCGGAGCATGCTGATCGCCGGTTCATTTCCCCCGCTTTCACGGGCAGAACTGTCAGCCGCCGTCCGTCTCGCTCGGAAGGCTGGCGCCTCCCGATTTGTCATTTAAGCCACAAGCGAGGCGTGATTTGCACGTGAGCGGAACGTGGCGTGGAGCTCGATCCCGCAAGAGGGACACACCTTACGTACAGATGCCGCACAAAAGCCGGCTGTGTTTGATAACGTGCCAATTAACGGCCAGATAAGGGAATGAATGGCCAACATCACCCCGAGCTTTCGCTTCAAATGGCCAGGCCCAATCTTTAGTATCGACCGAGCGGCTCAATTTATGGGCCACTTTGAGGTAGTCAAATGGCGCTTATCGGCCTTGCTCGGACACGCGGGCTCTGCTTTCCAGCATCTCAGCGCAACGCTTTGTTTCAGCTTCCATGCAACACAAGGTACTAAACTCTCCCTCTAGACCAGGGGTCTCCAACTCCAGTCCTGGGGGGGCCCCAGCCCTGCACATTTCGGGGTTTCCTTTCATTTAACACACCTGATTCAACTTCTCTACTAATTACCACCCATTTCTTGAGTTGAATCATGTGTAGTGGAACAGGGAGAGAGCTAAGCTCTGCAGGACTGCAGTTAGAGACCCCTGCCCTAGACACAGGGCTGACTCAAAAATATACAAAATCTTCCTCTTTCCCAGTTAGCTAATCGCTAACAGTCAGTTTATGATAGCCAGAGATTCCCTATCCTCAGAAGTCCACCACAACAGTGAGGTCAAAGAGGAAGTAGGCGCTCATTCAATTACATATGGTTTGCGACTCAATCCCTAATCCATCGTAGGTCCTACAATTAGGCAAATCTGTCCAGAGGTGACCATCAACATATAACATCATGATAAGAGAAGTGTACCTGAGGCAGCCATACAAAGAATGTGCCCACATAACTGAACTACCTACAGAAGCTCAGCACTGTAACCTTTCATAATCTACATGCTAATCTATTAAATTATCAGGCTGAAGACGTGCATGTCAACGAAACTGTGCTACGGCTTCACGTGGCTAAAGCGCTCCATCGCCCTATACTGTATCCCTTCGTTTTTCTCTTCCTGGTCATCTCCTGATTCTTCACGGCGCGCATTTGGCCACTATCAGGTGACGCGGCGGACACGCAGGTCTCCACACGTGTGGATGTAGACTCTGCAGCAGAGGCACAGCTCAAACCAGAGATCTGGAGTTCACTGGTGGATATCGTTCTGAGCTTCATATAACTAGATGTTTAATAAGGTGATGCAAATTAAGCGAGCGAGTTGCCGGTGAGCCAGCAAGCTTTGGGTTACCGATCCCCCACCGCAAAAGTGGCAGGATAAACCACAGGAACGAACACAGCGCAAAAAAAAAAAAGACGGCAGTTAGCGTGCATGCAAGGAAGCTACCAGAGCAACTCAAGAAAAACCGCCGTGTCCGGCAAGTGCCGCACTTATCGATTTTTGTGTATCTTGTTTATGCAGACCGTTAAAACGAACTAGCTAACCTCAAAGTTCATTCGCACTTCATTAATATGTAAGTCTCCAATTAATGTTTTTTTTTTGCCAACCGACCCCCTCCTAAGAATAAATATTGTGTAAATTATTTAAAGGATACTTACTGGTTTAGTGAATGAATGGCTTTAATTGAGCTGAAGATGCTTTCTCTAATGTCCTGCCTCAGGGTTCCTTTGGCTTTCAGGATCTCGACAAAGTACTGAAAGAACGAAGGAGAGAGGAGGGGATAATTGAATGTCTGATGTTTTGTATACATCCCGCCATCTCCGAGGCCGCCGTCACACGCGGGAGCTGCTGGAGGAAGGCGTCCATCAGCCGCGATGCCTCAATTACTCTTAATGCTTTAATCTGTGATGCAAATTTAATGTAGGCTTACCAGAAGGGTGAAAAAAACACTGAATACGAAATGGAAAGATTTCAAATCCCATCAATAATAAAGACAATGTTCCATGATGTATCGCCTTTATAATCGACTGCTCAGTTCAAATCACGCGACACCCGTGATAAAAACAGCAGTAGTGAGATCTAGGGCTGACATAGAATAAGGATTAATATTAAAGCAGAACAATCATCATGATAAACATTAAGTCTCAGGTAAGGTCTGGGAAGGCGGTATAAACATGGGAAAAAAGACAGTAAACAGCCAGCAGGGTCGTGAACTCTGAACTATGCTGGGTTTGTGTTGCATAGGAGGCTGTAACGTGTGTGATCTGGCAGTCACAGCGGTCTGTGTGGGGGCATCTATGACCATGCTGAAAATGTGCCAGCTGCTGGGAAGCAGGACTCTAAGAGGATTATGGGAAATGAGGACGGGGAGGAGCGGCTCGAAGGGCAGGGGGGTTGACCCCAGGTGACGCTGACCGTATTGACCAGCTCCAGCTGGTGGCAGTAGCGCTGCTCGGATCGGACCAGTTCCCTGCCCGTGCGTGCCCGCTTCCTCTCCCAGCGCTCCTGCTGCTCCTGAATGCCGTTCGAGGGCGGCCCGGCGGGCGCCAGCGCCAGGCTCATGGCGGGATGACGAGGGGACCTAGAAAAGCTATGACGGATAGAAGAGGCCCGCAACAGATAAAACCATATCATATTAACGTCACCTTCTATGCGTTATACAGCTAGACATTTAATGAAAGTAAGAACTCTGCTCAACGGTACAACAGCCGAACCTCTCTGAAGATATGAACTCCCAAACCTCAGGTTTAAGTCCACATCCCTTCCCAGCAAGCAAAAGCCAAATCCGGTACGCCCCAATACACACACTACAGTCTGGAAACTGTTCTTTTAACTGGTCATTTCTACATTTTCATAATATATCCCTAAGCAAAGAAGAGAAATCATTTTAAATCCTTTGTATGGCCATGTACGATGCATATTAAGGGCCTGTCCCATTAAAAGGGATGATGTCATTAATTAATCACAGCATTCCGCACAGAGCCATACAGGAAAGAGTGACTCTCAGTCTGTACATCACAAATAAAAGGGCCAATGACATCGCAGCTCGCGTGCCGCGAGGGACTGGCATCAAACACCTGACAGGAAGCGTGTCGTGCCTCACCGCCGATAAGAAGAGGAAGGCGGGAGAACAAAGCCACACTGCTAGTCTCAGCGCTCCCCTCCCGCGAGCCGAGGGAAGTCTTTCAGCTCCAGGAGAAGGAGGAGGTCTGTACCATCATCATGCACCTGCTACAGAACCACTATCCTCATTCACCAAACTCTCACCGCAGAGGCCGGGCATGTGCACCACCAGCCGCACCCCCTGCCCCTCCCTCATCATTAAGCAGAAGACTGAAACACGAGCAGGACCAAGGGACCCCATCAGTAAAGCCAACCTCACCCCAGTGCGGCCATGACTGAAGGCTGGATCACTGAGCCCAGAATGGATTAGAGACGGTTTTATGGGACAGAACAGTCAGGCCTGCCAGCCGCTGAGAGGAATATCACCTTCTGCAAGCGATATTTCAACAAACAACTGGGTTTACGTTTGTTTAAAAAAGATTAGACTTTTTTCTCTTTAATAACTGTTCTTGCACTGAAGCTAAAAGGCAGTATGAAGGATAAGACATGCAAAGTCAGCCCCCCCCCTCCCCCCGCCGCCCCGAAGGAAAAAAAGGGCAAGACTGCAGCACACCAGGTCGACCAGCAGGAGGCAGACTCGGCCCAGAGAGAATGTGTAAGAAGGAAAAAAAATAATAATTCCTGCCAAACGTCGACTCGTTGCAGGATGCAAGGAGTACAATGGATGGATGTGACAATTACACAAGGGACAATTAAGGAGTGCTTCGAAAAATTACAAAAAAAAAATCCAAGACTTATCTGTGCATGAAAGGCTCGCAAATGTTAAACATGTCCACGTAGGCTTAGGGGGCGCCGGTGAGCAGGCAGGATGCTCCCTTACACATTACTCATTATGAGCGTAATGGGAAAACAAGATCTGAGATTTGTAGCCGTCTGAAGCGGGTGGTTGTGCGCAGGCCTGGATAATCCATCATGAAATATTAATGTGGTGGCCCAAAAAGGCACCCCAGTGGGTCTGGGGGGGGGGGGACAACGTGTGTGTTTGTGTGCGGATAACGCGGTTTAAAGGCCTCCAACACCCACTGGAGCGCGCTAGAGATACCGGGCTCCTGACTAAGCCGTGGGCTGGCGCATTCAGACTGCGTACAGGACGGGGAACAAATTAAGGGTGTAATTATAGCGCAAGATCCTTTTGCGATAACATTAAATCAATCACACCCAACACCCAACCCCAAAACACAAACATGGGGAGCTTTAAACAATTCATTAGCTTCGCAGGTGCTATAATGCACTCAGTTTAGGCGTTACCACAGAGGTGCAGAGTACACGGCTCTCTCAGGGGTACAATACAGCACCCCCTCCAGGGACATTTAGGGTAATAAATAAACAAACCGATTTATCAGATTTAAAAGAAGTGCTCACAGGTATTAGTGATTAAATCGACTGTGATCCGGACGGAGGCTGGGGCAGCTGGGTGAGAATCTCCCAACACTCATAGCTACGCGATTGACAGCCCCTTAATGCGCCGTGCTCAGCAATAAAGCGACTGCCTGCCCGCGCGGTGGAACCTTCCAGAACGCGCTTTCAACACATCCCTCGAACCCTACTCACAAATCTTTTACAGAGGAAACACACATTATCCATTTACAATAAAAAGTGGTGAAGGTGAATAAAACTGCCCACTTTAGTGTAAGCATTTCATAAGCTATACAGTCAAACATTTAAAATTAGGTTAATCCGAAAAGGAAGGTACAAAAACGTGCATTTAATACATTTCGGCATTACATGTTAAACTAATTTATAACCTATCAGCGAAATCGCTTTGTTTTGGTCGGAACTGACATGATTCCATCATTATCGTGTAGCGGGTGGATTTAATGAAGGAGCTGGGGTTAGCCCTTAGCAACAAGCTAACGCTGCCAAGTTCCCAGCCGCTCCTCTGGGTGGATGGATACGCGCAGATGCCGGGGGGGGGTGGGGGAGGGTGCAGCAGGGCCTTGTTTATCGCTGCTAATTGGCACCACCCGGGCAGCACGGCGGCCCCCGCCTGGCCTCAATTAGCGGCAGGGAGACTTATCCCCAGGCAGGGGCGTCGGGGGCCCCCTCTGCAAGATGGCTGCAAAAGGTTAACAGCCGACACCCCCCCGCTTCCCAAAAAAGCTGCTGGTACCGTTCCCTACAGCTACAGGGAACCAGCCGGACGAACCTTTCCAAAAACCACACTTGGCCAGTCTGGTCATTTTTCTCCCCTGACATTAAACATATCAGCCATTCCTTACTGTACTGACAGTCACATAGCAAATCCCGTGTCTTACCTTCACAGAGATTTAGTTTGACATAGTTTATTTAGTTTTACGAGTCAAGCGATCATCTCAGCCAGGAGCAGTGGAACACGTTACACTACACCTGCAGGGTCCGGCCACGATGGCAACCACGCACGCACGCACGCACACACACCACCCCCTCCACCCCGAAGCCACTCAGAGTCGGACCTGAGCGACGCCCAGTGCGGGCTGAGGGTTAGAGGCCGGGGAAGGAGGGCTTGAGTCATGCTTAAGCACATTTACCGGCGTTACCTGAGCAGATGGCTCAGGACACTTAAAGTACCCGTGGTTTAAATGACCCCAGCCCTGAGCTCTGCTAACCCACCAGCTGGGCCATCCCACCTGGACCTTCTCCCAAAAACAGCATCCGCCACAAAGCACACAGTCAACAGACTCCCCCTGCCCCTCTGCGCTAACGCCAATCTTGCGGATGGCTAAGCCACGCCTAATTACCGCCTTTATTGCCATACTGCCGATAAGTCGCCTCTAAATTAAGTGAACGCTTAGGAAGTTAAGACTACTCCCCCTCCCAGCTCAGTGCATTCATTTGTGTAAATAATAAGGGAGAATCTACTATTTGACAGAGTGTGTCCAATTAGCATTCGTTAGCCTGACCAATTAATACCGGACGAGCCCAAGTTGGTTGAGTTTCCCACTTCTCCGAATGCGACTCCAGCGTCCCCCCGGCAATTAATCTGAGCCGGGAAGGGGGGGGGGGGTGTCCCTCTGACGGCAAACAGGTGTTAAGCTGCTACGTAGCAGAAGGGGAATAAACAGCAAGCACTAATAGAGCACTACAGCAAGCCCAGCACGTGCCTGCAAAGCAATGTTTATGCCCCAAACATCTGGCTGGGTTGTAAAAATATATATGGCGTCATCCTCTTCTTTTGCAGAAACAGAAAAGTATAGGGCCTAGAGCTAAGATGGAACCATCTGTATGCACAGGAGCGAGCGCCCTTCAGCTCCACATCCCCCACGTTCGCCAGCGAAGGGCCGTTGCACGTAAAAAGTAATGGATAACAGGTGCTGAACTGGCGTGCGACTTCTCACGAGATCGTCACAGAGACTTTGTTAGAAGCAAATTTGGTTTAAGAGAACAGCCTGCACTCTAAGAAGATATCAAAAGGATTGGATTACGGGGGCTTTGTTCATCGGATACCTGTGAGTGCATGTGTTTAATACGTAAAGTCATACAAATTGAAAAAGCAGCCTGCTGTATACTGGCAGGACTAATGAATGAACCGGACAGCATTGCAAAGCACTGCATAACTGCATGGTTACATGCGGGCATGAGTCAGATGGTCAAGGCTTGTTACTGACCCCGACGGTGGAACTCCAGAACATAGGGAACAGGTGACGCTGAGTTCCCTGCAGGCTGGAGCCGAGGAGCCCAAGACAGCATCTCCCGAAGACAGCAAAGCATGACGTGTCGTCACTCGCAAAAGTTATGCAACCTAGAACAGCATGTGATCTTTGCAGACTCATCAAACTGGTAGCCAGGGGGCTCCTTTCCAGGCCCGCTGGGGTTACCGTCCGCCGATGATCTCTACTCGTGTTGTGCTCTCATTATCTGGGAAGCGGGAAGGTGCCGTTCCGGGAGTCGCCTGCAGACGCATTCCGCTGCGACCTGCACGTCCTGTACTCCTGCGTGTCAATTCCACAGCCGGAGCGACACGTTTGGCCATGCGCCTCCAGCTGATTCTTCGTGTGGCTTTTCCCCAGTTACTACTAGACCGTGGGAGGACCGTTTCCCAGGGTGTAGCCTGTAGCACTAAACAGCCGCCCCGGACGAGCTCTGCATCACCTGACCCCCGCTGTTTCCCCCTGATGAGCTTTACTTAGCTGCCATCTTGTCATATGGATCAAATCTCCACCCACACACCACACAAGACACCTTAGGCAGGAGAATCAACTACGTAGCCTGCTCATATTTTCATTACAGCAACTAAAAAGATATCGAGTCAGATGTAAAGTTAAGTACAGGCCATTCTGTTACTAAACACCATAAATCCCATAACTGCAGACTCTGGAGAACATTTTAGTTGGAAGCTGGGTGAAGTCATGCTGATCTAGAAGCAGTTTTACATTTCCCTCCCAAAAGAGTAACATTTTGGATTTTTGTGTAAATTAGCTGATCACAGGTCAGCACCCTGGCAGCCATCAGTTGTCATTAAGCACTGCAAAGTCACTGCACATGCGCTGGTGGAGCCAGATACCCAGATACCCGGGACGCGGTACCTCCAACGTGATCCAGAGGTCACAAACAGCACGTTCATTAGACAGCACACACCGACATGTTACTCTCCAAGCAGGGCAGCGGTGTGGCGAGCATGAGTGCACACGTGCAAGGGTGGTGATGGGGGTGATGTCATCTTCTCACTTGTGCCACTCACAAGAACAGGCTTTTATCCTCCATCTCAGGGCTGTGCGTTTGTGCACGTCAGGGAAAATCATACCTGGGCTTTGCAAGCTCTGATCCACCTACTGGGAATCACCAATTACCTTACAGAGAACCAAAGTCTCAGTGGCTTATAATTCACCCAACAGTACAACAGTAATTTAAAAACAACAACAACTGTCATATCCCTTTGGGAACTGTGACATTGTGTGGAACTTGTCACCCGAAGCATGCAAGATAAAACCTCAATATCTAATCTATGTGGGAGGAGAAAACAGGCCGTTTGTGTTGAGTATGACAAAGACAGTTTATAAGGTGACAGGGAAGGGGCATGTTTTGAACCAGATATTGATAAAATCATAAAGACCCCATGCGGGGCTCATTTAACCCATTACTGGCTGGTTCAACTCTGATTCTGTGCCACCTGTCTCAGGGAAAGGACAAAAGAGATCCCAGTCAATCCCTAGGGGCAGCTGGGAGGAGTGGGGTGCGGATTTCTTTACATCACTGCATCCAAATGAAGTATTTCCTAATCCTGCATTGATGCAGGAAGCAGATAGATGAGCTGGGCGCCTTTGGGCCGCACATGTACCGCCAGGCAGGGCCAACAGGGCGGTAGCAGCTGCGTTAAAATAGCTCCCCACTAATTGATGCCTGGCACCGGGTGCGACTTCAAAAAGAGAGCAGCTGAGCGAGGAGCAGTTTCGGCTTTAATTATGTAGGCCACTTGCTCATCTTTCGGCTTTGTCTTTACGAGGCGCTTCTTTTCCATTTCAAAAGACGGTAGCACAAAAAAAGGTATGAGGCGACTGCCGGGGGAAGGAGACTATTTTGTCGGTACGGATCGCCCGAGATCGTCAGCAATCACGCGCAGGATTGGGACAGAAACCCCATGGATAAAGGTCGCTTTCAGAATCAGGGATGTTTTTTCCTGCTATTGATTTCGTTTGCAACACGTTTCCCCCGCAATCAGCTCCGTAAGTCGAACATCTGCTCTTTGGAGGAGCCTCACTGCACTCGCTGAAAGGCGATGGGTGTCTTTGAGATGTTTCATCGCCTTTTTGCGGGTCATCTCGGTGCATATCACATGCACATTTACAAGAGTGCCCTTTCCGTGCAGGCATTCAAATAAAGAAAAAAACGCAATTCAGCTTACTGCCATTGAATCCGGATACATTTATAAATCAACATCGGACGTGAGCTCTGTCAATCGTTAGGGTTGGTTCATTTTATAAATACTCCATCAATGCAAGAAAAGACCCCGGAGGCAATTACTCCAGCGCTGCAATTTAGCGTCTACCTCCCATACACACGTCTGTATCCGGCTGGATTGCGAAATAACACCCCATTATAGACAAGCCTTCTTTTCGGCTATTTTTATAAAGAAAAAGAAAGAGCTACGCGTAGTTTAGCGGTTTTAAAACTAGTGAAGAGCCGTTAATTGGGAAATATCTCATGTGGCTCCGTCGGAATGTAAAAAGGCAGACCGCCAAACACCTTGTGGGTGCGGCATGTTTTAATTAAACATAAGCGTTACTAATTAGTTGCCAAATAATAATCCTTCTTAACGCTACGCTGCTATTGAGACGGGGGATATTCTGCCCCTTAAGTCGTGTGCGATTTAAGAAATATTTATTTAAAAACTTTTGCATAAAGTCACATATGACATTAACTGCTTGGGTAATGGCAACCGCCCGTGACTTGTCGACTGCTCTACCATGTGCAGCCAGAGTAAGGATTAAGCGTAAATAAGTAAGATTAGCGAAGTTGTAACCATGAGCGTGAACTCCGAGAAACCGTACGAGTACCAGCGATACAAGGGCGAGTTAACATTAAAAATCTAAATATTTTAAAGCCCTAACAAGCTGACAAACAGTAGTTAAAATCACAAACGTTATAACCAAAAATTATACACGTTCTGCTTCAAAAATACTTATTCGTTTCGTAAATCCGTGTAATGTCCATTAGTATTATTGACTTTTAACGTTATATTTATAAAATAATGCGACTGACCTTACTTGGCTTGCAAACTTCGAATCCAGGCGCTCTTTTCACGTTCCGCAAACTTCCGGGTTAATCGACCTTCCTATTGGTTGGTTTTGTATTACACGTGACACGATATTGGGCTGCGCGTGCCTTAAAGTCTGTATGAAAACTTCCAGCTTGGCGTTGCTGCACTTATCTGTTCGTGCGTTTTACTGAAATTAAACAGACATGATTATCTATGCAGGCTTTTGTTACATACCGTTCTTGATTCTTTTTATATATGTCTGCGGGTTTGTGACTGTAGCAGGTGGCTGACTAGGGTGGAGGGTGTTAATCTTCATTTAAATGTAAATATTTATTTTGAATGTACGTAAAGGGAAACTAAGTACAACTCAATCAGAAAGGAAAATTTCTATAGCAAAAATGGATTTTATAAATTCGTGGACTAAATGATTCATCAGAATAGTGAAAGGAACTTAAAAATGAAAGCAATTTTTTACAGAATCTTGCATCAGTATGTGTAGGAAGGATGAAAGTAAATGCTACTATTCCGTGCTTTTACGGAAGAAAAATGTAAAACTGTTCGTGGTGTCCTCGAATCTGATATTGGCACATCGACTGCAGTATATTCTCATAGATGCAAGATGGACTTTTTAACGAGTCATTACTATCGTCAACTCGGCTCACTGTAGCGAGAATAGTGACATCTAGCGTCACGATTGTGTTTCTCCAATGAACAATCCCAACCAGCAAAAAACAATACAGGAGCTGTAGCTGTGGGTGAACGAGCAGTGGAATCACGGAATGTATCAGTAAAATGTTCACACAGCATTAAGTCAGGAGGATGAAACACTGTTTGGATCACCTCATTCTGAAGCTGAGCATTATGGGTAGGAATCTGTTAATAGGCACTGCTGCGAAGCAGGCTGTGGCACTTCAGGTTTCCATGTAAACATTCAACATTTATAGCAATAACTGTAAACAATATAAAAGCCCAGGTAATCTTGATGTGCATCACAAAAAGTGATATAGTTATTTTATCTTTATTTTTCAGCAGACTCCTGCAACGAGGCACAATAAAGGTTACAGGATAGTGAGATGTTGCGTAGAGATTATGTATTTCTCATTTCTGAACTATTAGCTTTAATGTAAATATTGATTCATAGGTTAGTGCACTTAATACAGTGATTTTTGTTGTCATTAGTAATGAAAGATTTTAAAGACTACTGGTAGGTGTATGAAAACAATTCTAGCACAAATCCAAATGATTTTTATGCAACAAGATGATGTGGCTTTTTACGGCATTCCAGCGGTTTCATCCAGGGTTTCTAAACAATACACTGATTGAGATGATTAGTTCAGACTGGGCTTTGACCACCTCAGGGTCATCTAAGTGGGCACAAAGCTTGTTTACCCCCCAGAAAAGAAAACTTTTATGGGGACTCAGAAAATATTTCAAAGTGAATCTGAAGAGTAAAGAAGCTGTGCGTAGCAAAAGATAAATAGTGGACTTGGATCTAATTACCAGAGTGCTTGGCACAAGGACAAGGAATGCTCACAATGATGGCTGATCTTTCACAGTACCTGAGAAACACTTGATGGCCTTGAAATCAATAAACTGCGAGAGAAAATTGAATTTGTAAATAGTCTGTTGTGATTGGTAGCAAAACCTTTACTACTGTCAGTGACTGGAGGTCATCGGTGGCCAAAGCTGGTTTATGAATACCTGGAGGGGGGGTTGGTGAACAACATTGAATGCTCACCATTCCTCTTCTTTTCGAAGAAATATCTTCTTTTAATTTTACCACCATGTGTCCATTTTACAGCAGCTTATAGCTTGCATTTCCAATCTCCCCTCTTAATTACATTAAATCACACTAAAAACAGAGTCAGATCAATGGTAAAAATAAAGGTTAATTATGCTCTGGTAATTCTGTCAAACAAAAGCTACTTTCTATTTGTACTTCTTTGAATTTTTAAAAATGCATTCATCAATTCAAGATTGTGGCTTTTCTACCTACAGCTTTTGTGTGTGCGCGTGTGTGTGCACGTGTGTGTGTGTGTGTGTGTATACATGATCTCACATTTGAGCGGCTTTCCTCTGAACTCCGGTTTCCATCCAAGACATGTGGTTTAGGTTAATTGACTCTAAATTGTCCCCAGTGTGTGCCCCGCGATGGGCAGGCCGTCGATCTGGGGGGTGCCCTGCGCGTCCAGGGACAGGCTCCAGGCTCACTGTCACTCGGTACTGCAGCAACATTCATGACATTCACAACAACTGTTCTGCTCTTTAACTGAAATGAGTAAAACCATATAGCTACCAGGTTGTTTCTGTGGGTCTCCCTCTCTCACATGCAAACCAAACTACTTAGAACAGTTGTACAGTGGTATGCATGGCATGATGTAATTAATGAGTATAAACAGCATCTATGGTTACAGTAAAGAGAGAATTTCTGCAGAGTGTATATATAATGGTGTAAATAACTGTATGTTCCCTGCGTTGGCTTGGCATCCTGTCCAGGGTTATTCCCTGCCTTATGCTCGCGGTTTCCAGGAGTCCCCTGCGACACTGAATGGGAAAAGCGGGTATGGAATATGGATGGATGAATGAACTACAGGTAATATAAATAAGCGGAGGTGGGGCTATGCAGTCTGTAGCTATGCGAAGAACTGGGTTAAGATTAGCGGTAGTGTGCTACCGCCTGCTAGTGAGCGAGTGGAGGCTTCTCTACCTCCTTCCGGACCAGAGTAGGCTAAATACCTGCACCCTCCCACATTTCACAATTCCTATTTATTAATAAATATTTTATCTCTAGATTATTGTAATACCTTATAGTTGCACTCTCTTCACTAAGCGTGAGATGAAATAATCTCAGACAAGACTGTCAGTCAGGCAAGTCCCCCATCAGTCACATGATAACCCTACACCAACAGTGCTCTGGGTCCCCCTGGGTGAGGAGTCTTTAAAGAGGTACGAAGAGCAAGAACAGCATCTAAAAGAGCTGCCTAAAAGTGCAGAAGAGACCGGCCATCCTCCCCTTTCTTGTTTTTGATTTTGTGTGTTTTATGTTTAAAGAAAATTTGTTATTATAATAATTTGCCCCAACAGAGACTTGTGTAAATTAGGCTTATTTTGCCTAAGGGCTACCCAGACTTGAACAACAAGGAATCATTTGAGAAATACCCATACAAAGGGTTTATTTTACCTGCGGAAAAAGATATTGCGCATAAACATCAATAATCCACACAAGTTAAGGAACTCTCCCTAGATTCCCCCACCCCACCCCCCCACCCCGATGGTGCATTATTCATGGACTGAGTTGCCAGAGGACACTTAAATATTTTGACCTTCTCACCTCGAGAAAACTTCGCGAGTTGAAAGAGTGTGATGTTTTGAAATTCAACTTTTGAGCCCCTTTACCTCAGCCCGATAGTATTGAGTTGTAGGTTATGAATTATTTAGATGTCAGTGACCTATTAGCTGCTGGTTGTCATTTAAAACTAGGCGCCAGACCTTGTTAAAAAAAATAAATAAATAAATCATCAAGAAGCTGGGAAGATTTAGATGATACATGACGCATCAGAAACTGATTTGGGTATAGTCCGGCCTGCTACTTCATGGCATGGGTGGCAAAGTTTCAATACCTGATGTTTGGCAGTAGACCACAAATGTCGTTCTGTTATATTCGAGTGCTGCAGAACGTCACCCTGAAGTGGTCGTATGGCCTGCTGTAGCTACAGGCAGAATAGCCAGTAGCCTTCGTTGGCGATTCTCAAGATCTGATTCTCAAGATTCACAGGCAAGATCTGAAAGAGTCGACGGACAGAGTTGGAAATGTAAGCATTTTAAAACCAGCAAGATCCTATGCTGATCCACGATCAGATTTCCCAGCCGCAATCCTAAAATTAACCTATATTAAGGGGTCTTGGGTCTGCAAATGCTTTGTGCAAAACTGAATCAACCACTGAATCAACCCAAGAAGCCAAACCACAGATGCTTAATTCAAAATTCACTGGCACACCCAGTCAGATTTGTGCGACAGGCATAGATTGGTGTAAATTGCAGAGTTCACCACGTGCTTGATCATAGCGTTAATTTAAACATGTACTTGATGTAGGGTCGCGACTGAGCTGGCATGGTAACGATTGGGACATGGTGCAAAAAAGGGTGAGAAAAACTGGCCTGGGGCCTCCAAATTACCTGGCTAGCAGAGGTGGAATGATCATAAGTTTTCTTGGTAGGGGGGGCCCTCAAGAAATCTTTGCCTAGGAGCCCTGCAAAGGTAGAGCCCACCCTGAGTGGTTCCCATGAGATTCACGTTTCAGTCCAGTTCTATACGCCCTATGCTTTTACCCTTACCTGATACGCCCTATGCTTTTCCCCTTACCTGATACGCCCTATGCTTTTACCCTTACCTGATACGCCCTATGCTTTTACCCTTACCTGATACGCCCTAT
>JAODLC010000001.1:31132833-31151628 GCA_026781145.1 Hippopotamyrus pictus
GGCTGGTCCCATGCATTATTCGTACGATATTATAATTACGGTGCCAATTAAAGGAACGTCTGGAGTGAAAGTGGTCCCGATTCACCTGTCTTAGCATTTCCTGCCTGGCTCTGCTTTGTAGATGGCGATTCCTTCAGCGTCGCCCCAGGACGCAAAGTGGATCCCTCTTCAGATGTAATGAAGCCAAAGGAGATGATTTCGACGGCGTTTGTGAACTTTCCCTGGCAGCAGTCCGCGTCGTACATTAAACACCCCTGCACAGAAGTGGAAAGTTTACTAAGATCCTGGCGATTGCATTTTAATGCAAGCTCTCTGCTGTTATTTTGTTAATTGATTCTCATGAATATTCACGAGAGGCATTAGTCTGAACCTTGTCCCGGGCTTTAAATTGGAGAGATTTAATGGTCACCGTGGCCCAGCCGCCTGTCCTACACTGCAATGCGTCTCTGAGAAGCAGCACCGATGACAACAATTAGCATTTTTGCGGTTATCCTCCGGTGTTGCTGATTTATTTGGATCGCGGGTGTCAGACTCAATTACTTTAGGGCTGTTTGTGTGGAGGTTTTGTCTCCGCTCTTCTCCATTAATTGCTTAATTTGCACGATTATTTTTTTTTTTGACATTCTTACCACGATAAACTATATTTGATCATTTTGCTGCAAATCTGGGAAATGCTGAGGTCAGTGCTGTTTTGGGGAAGGAAGGTGGTATAAATAGTTCAGATTATTAACTACTTATTAGATTAATTCACCAATGGAACTGAACTCAAATTAAAAACACCAGATAAATAGCCCAGGAACTCAGTTTTACGCTGCTTATTTAGACTGGTATCTGGTCGATAGATCATCCACAATTGAACGGGTCATAAACTTGACAGGTTTGATCATATGGAGTAAAAAGAGTTGACGATGTTTACGGGCACACGGTAAGTATGAATTGTACTGGGCCATAAATAAATGTCTATAAATAGTGGATAGAAGGGCCACGCTTTGGATCCTGGCATGGGATATTGGGGCCTCTAGTCTCTCAGCTATCTATAAAGTATATTCATTTACACAGTAGCTTGCTAGTAGGATCAGAACAGGAATCAGCTTGATCCCGGTCTCCCATTTCCAAACAGGAAGCCCATCATGACGCCGGGGCGGCATTGTGTACGCAGTCGACTCAGGTCAGGTCAGAGTGCCCCGAAATCTTTTTGCCCCAGATTTTTGATATTTATGAACAAAAGAGTTTGGACAACTAAAAATATTTCAGTGAAAATTCTGATTCCAAATGTTTGGATGGGAATAAAGAGTGTCCATCTAGTTTCTGTAACCCCTTATCTAATTCACGGTTCCTGGGGGTCTGGAGTTTATGGGCACAAGGCAGGGAACAGCCCAGGATGGTGCGCCAACCCATCGCAGGGCACACTCACACACCATGCACTCACACATGCACACACAGGCAATTTGGTAACTCCAGTTAACCTCAACATGTTTTTTGGACTGTGGGGGGTAAACCAGAGTACCTGGAGGAAAACCCGCAACGACACAAAGAGGACAAGCAAACTCCACACAGAAGGAGTTACGGCAGAGACTCAAACTGCACTCCCAGAGGTGTGAGGCGACAGTGCTAACCACTGCACTATCATGTAGCCCTAAATAAATGCCATCATCTACTTTCTCTATTATGGATAAGCAGTGATGGATGGATGGATGGATGATTGAATGATTGATTTATTTAACTAATGTGAACCCTATGTCTGTTAACCGGTACCTTACAGCTTTGAGAATCAATTAAACCTTCTGTAGTTAAAGGACTTTTAATGCCATTAGGACTTTCAAAGCATTTGTTCCCGTATGCCCGTAATAACACAGCTAAGCAAGTTAATCGCTGATCATGACAGATTAATACCAGCTTTTGCGATAAAGGAGGACAGCAGGAGCATTACTGGGAAGTCAAAGATCTTCTTTACATACTAAGTAGAGGGTGTCAGCTGAAAGCCGTTAATTTAAGAGGAGCTACTCTGCGCTGTCTGAATTTCTTACAGTTGTTTTCAAGCTTCAACTAAGGTGACAAAAATTTCGACTTAAAAAGGACAAAACTGTCTGAACCAACTTATTTGAGAGTGGTATGTTTCTAAAAGTAAGACTCTTAATTGAATCAGAGCTGAAACCGCCTGATTTGTAACTGAAATTTAGTGAGGATCCGCTATAAACATTAACTCATTATTGTTTTCTTACACGATATCCCTTTGACCCTGTACTGGCAGCTGGATGGCTGGATGGATGGATGGATGGATGGATATAATTATAAGTGAAATACATCTTGTTTCTACTTCAGATTGTCATCCAGCAGCAGAAACTGTGGCTGTCTGTTACGTCGTCGTCTCTCAGCGCTGGTGTCTTATCACTGACTATTCTCCCAAATGATTTACCGGCAAACTGAAACGGCCGCTTCCTCGCCGCGGAGACAGGTGGCACGCAGCCGCATAAAGGGGGCCGGCGACTTTGAACGCGCGAGGCAACGGGGGGGATTCGTCTGGTGGCCGGGATGCACGCGGCGCGGGTTTCTCCGCAACCGGAAGGGAGGCGCCCCGGAAACGAGCGCTACGGGGAGGGAGACTGAAACTTCTTCAGCGCTGGAAGAGAAAGACGGGCAGAAAGATGAGAAAGACGGGGGGGGGGGGGGCTCAGAGGCTCATTAAAGAGCGGCGGGGAGTTCCTCCTGGAGAAGAGGCAGGCTCTGCAGGACCAACTCCGCTGGGAGTCATTCCCTCACCCCTGGGAGCTTGCGGCTGCTGCACTCCTGCAATCGAGCAGGAAGGAGGCGGCAGCTCCGTCTTCTGCTCCCTCCTGGTGGGCGGGGCTTCCTGATGAGCGACCCCACCCCGCCCCTCCTGCGGCTTGGCTCTGATTGGCTGGCTTCTGGGTGGGGCGGGGTGTGCGTAATGGGGTCACGGATCGAGGCGCGAGCGACTTTAACAGGTCACTAAAAGGATGAGCCCGCTGGCGTCACAGCAACTGAATAATATGTGGCATAGGGTCGTCACCCATCCATCCATCTACAGCCGCTTATGCGGTCGGTGTGGGGCTGATGTTAGCTTGCAGCCTGTCCAGAAAGCACAGGCCAAGGGGCAGGGAAACATCCCAAAAGGGAGGCCGGTCCGTCCCGGGCCTAAGTCGTCATGCTGTTGTCCAACATCTCTACAGCAAGACCCTTCGCTGCATTAGCTTTGCCCAAAAGTATAATACTGAAGTGATTATCATATCTGCACACTTCCATTTATTAATATTCAAATTCAGCTTTAAGATGGAGAGGCCCTGTTAAAACTGGATGGATGGATGGATGGATGCTGACTTAGGGCCATATATTGTGCTTGTGGTCCTGCTGCGGTGGAGTCGTCTTCAGCCTGGTTTTCCTACACCCCATTTACCCACAGCTGACCGACCGCAAGACAAACAGGCCTCTTATTCCTCTCTTTCATATGCTTCTTTCAGGCAGCAGATTTAATTTTCATGTGGCCTTCTCTCCATTAAATTGCAAAAAGGAGAATTTCCTGAATACCGGTTGCCATTTACTGAGGGCCGTATATAAAAATCCCACGGAATGAAATGATTCAATGCCATTAACCTTTAAACAAGTATCACCTTTTCTGTAATTCACTCGAACGTACTTCTGATACCTGAAATGTGCCACAATGGCCTGATGGAGCCAGAAATGTATTTTTTTTTTTCCCCAGCTTGGTATTTTCAACCCGCATAGCTTTTCTATCCACTGACAAATATCTATTCTATCTCAGGGCTGCCACTTCAGTCTCCCTCTACTTTTCGGATTGTTTTATATCTGTCTGGGTCACAAAGTGTTCCGACCGATATAGTACAAATTGAAAGCCCTTTGAATATATAAAATTTGACGTAAGTAATATTCTCAAAGTAATATCCACATCCGACTCAATAATGCGTTACCCTGAACTGCTAAAGTGCATTTTTCCCTCCCGTTTATTGTCCCCATATTGCATTGCATGGCCATTAAAGCTGGGAGGGGGAGAAAAATAACAAGAGAAAGAATGAGAACGGAATAAAAGCGGATACTTTAGCGTTTGCATCACTAGCCCTGCTTTGACCACGCTAACAGCACTTCAGTCTTAAATTATATATCTTGTAACCTGGCACCTCCTTACTTCAATAGCGTTGGACTTAAATTAATTGCCTTTCAGATTTCAGCCTCGTAAATGGCACTTAAATGGAGATCTGGAGTGGTGGGATGATGCTTTAATTGTAGCGTGCAGAATGTATTAGCAATGACCTGGAGGCCCCGGTGGTGGCTCCATTCAATATGTATGTATGTGCCGACAACTTGGGGCTTTAAAAGGTTAATTAACCTCTTGTGCTAGACCTTTCCTCAACACTTAACTTTGTCTGAATCCTGATAGTGCCATTAACCCTGCGCTTTAACCTCTCACCTCGACTATCATTAGCCACATTCATCTCATTAAAACTTCGCCTTGATTTTTCTTGACTTGTGCTTCCTTTATTATTATTATTATTATTATTATTTATTATTATTATTCTATTTTTTTCCCGAAACAAAAATTTATACAGTTTATTGCATATCGGCAGAGTGGATAGACAGGGTTTGGCTGCAGAGGCGGCTAGCGGGGATGCATCCAAACCAGTGACAGGGGCATTTAGGAGTGATTCTTCAGAGTGATTACTGTGAGCATTAAGCTACTTTAAGTGGCATCTAGTTTCAGCTAGTTACCAGGCGGCTCAGCCAGAGGCCATCAGGTCCGAGGCTCATGTAACCGCTCGCTGACTTCGTTTGGCCCGCGTGATCGACGTACAGCTACCCAGACTCCATGGCACCGTGGCACAGTGATGTACGGTGTATAGTCCATTCTTGTGTTGCTCTGTGGGTTTGGATCCTGTGCTTGTTCTCAGATGGTCACTGGTTTGAGCCACATCTCCATTGGGCCCTTGACCAAGGCCCTTAATCCCCCAGAATGCTCCAGGTGTGTCAGGTAAATGGCCTGACCTTGTGCTCAGACCCCCAGCTTCACTCTTAACTGTGTGTCTCAAAGAAGAGCAAAATGGAATATACGAATCAGAAGCATTCCAATGTACCTGTACTCGTGCAAATGGAAAAATTCATTTCAAAAGGAAGAAATGCTCTTTAACGCAGCCTCATTTGATAATCACCTATGGAGACCTTCATGTTTCCACCATAGGCTGAATGACTAGATGCTGACCAGTGCTACGTGGAAGGATCTTATTATCTTTAAAAACAATGATTTGTTATAATATATGATGACCAGATAGATTAGTCAGACATTAAATTAAGTATTTTTGTGCCATTTCTAATAATGTCCATTAAATTATCTGGGTCAAGTTGAAAGGCGTCAACCGGGGAAGGTGTATCAGGGTGGGTATGACAGGGACAGGAAGTGTATATTTGTGTCTGTTTTATTTGCTGTTTAAATCAAGGTCCTGGGTCATTTGTATATGTCCGATATAGTCACAGTTACCTCAGAATATTAGATGTATTTTTTTACTCCCTTTTGCAAACCTTACAGGCGTCTATCTCACCTAAATAAAAGCTGTCTTTTTTTTCAAAAGCAAAACGGCTTATTTGCAGTTTTTTTTCCGTCAGTCTGGGCAATGATAACAACATTTATTACCGTGTTCACATGGAGCCCTGAAGTTCGTAGCTGGCTTTGTAGATTCCTCCCAGTCTGCTGGGTGAAATTGGCTCCTGTGAAGGTTCAAACTAAAGACGCATATATGATTCCCCCCCCCCGCCCCAAAAACCCCGCTGGAGAACATGGGGGACGTTTCCATAAGAAGAGAAGCAGCTCCCTTTACAGTGGTGATCCAGGTGCCGGCCCGTTTCCCAGCATGCCTCAGTGACTGATCTACCTCCACTTCCTGTCTCTCTGCGATGAGGATTCAGCTGTCAGACCTTGAATTCTCTGCATGTTTCCCAGAGAATTAAAGACTGATCTGAGATTATTTCCATCCATTCCACCACCTTCTAGAAATCTCATCATTTGAAATCATGTCTTCATATGCATTATTGTTTATGGCTTGGGGGTAAATTTTGAATTGTGATAACATTAAAGAAATGGTCAGACCTGTACAGATGATCTTCAAATACAGATACAAACACAAAAAATAGTACCTGAATGCAGACGTGTACTACTGTATTTTCCCAACCGGCATATGTTCTGTACTTAAAACACACAAAAACACCTAAATTAGTTTTCCAGCTCACAGAAAGTACTATAAAAGCCCTTCACAGGAATGTCAAAGGCTGGAATCGGCCCTTTATCTATCCAGTATTGGCATGAAAACCATTGAATACCCTCTAGCCTAAAGCATGTTGACCACAAAACTGATGGCATTTTATCTCAGTTCCTGCTAACGAATTTCAGTAAAATCCTTAAGCTTCAGTGATTCAGTTGGCCTCACACCTTCTGTCTCATGGGTTTGATTTATTCTTAGGGTTTATCCTCCTGGTACTCGCCATTTGTCTCTGCATCCATAGACAGGTGCTGTCTCTAAGGTGTCCATTTTGAGCGTGTTGCCTTTACTGGTTTGGCATCCCCTTCCAGGCTTGCCGCGCTGGTCGGTCACAGAAAAAAATACGGATGTATACCCTCACCAGCTGGGGATCCAACACATCATTCAAAGACCGGTTATGCCTTCAGCGTGAGCCGTCTGGTTCGAAGTCCATGTGACTGTGAAGAGGAGTGCAGGTGTCAAATTATCCCCATTGTAAACAGAAATAATGCTTTCATCCGTCCACCCAATCTGGGAAGCATCGGGCACGTGGTAGCAGGGCACCAGGGGGGCAGGATGCCAACCTGCTGAAGGCCAAGAAACACAAAATGACTATCTATCAATTCCAGAAGATTAATCTTAAAGGACGACAGATAGATCCCGGCCTCACGCCTTGTGTTTGCTGGCTAACTCTGTGACTCTGGACTGGGTAAGCAGATGGATGATGGATGGAAGAAGAAAGATACAGAGTACTGAAAGGTATTGATGATATTGACTGAATAACAGTGGACAACGGCAGTGTTATCATGATTACGTGTTTGTATCTCAGTAATATATCAGCAGCTGGGCGAATAAGGCCTGGCAGGATGCTTCTAATACCTGCATTCAGTTTACCTGCGTTCTCTGTACTTGTAACCATTCCTGTTACGCTATCTGATGTCTTTGATACCCCCGCCTCTCCAACATACCATAATGCAACAGTGCCGGTGGTCAGCGTGCCAAGGTTAATACCACGTTGCAGATGCACCGAAATAAGCTGAATTGCGATAAGGTGTGTGGGAAAATGCATGGGTCTAACGGGGAAACGGCGGCTTTTATTTCTGAATGTCAGAGCTCAGTGAATGCGCACGCAGACCCGCACGGTGGTGGGGGTGTCGATGGCAGAGCTTCTTTGCACCCCACCCTGGCCGCACTCTGCCTGAAACAATCAAGCGCAATTAACAGGCCATGCGCCAGGGCTGCTGTTTGTTCCGTAACCACGGCAACGACATAGATTAACACTTCAGCCGGTGCCAAATTAATGAAGTAAAAGCTCTCGTAAACAGAAAGTTAGCGCGTCCGTGCATTAGCATTTCTGTGCAGGTGTGATCACACGGGCGTTCGGCGGCCCGGAGAGGGTGGGGGTGTGCGGCGGAGGGTGGGGTTGGCGCACTGAATATCCCCTGACATTTAAGACACTAATATCTACAAAGCAAACCTTTAATTTGATCGCTTTTAGAGCTACTTAAATGAAATCTCCCAACTCAATCAGTGACTGTTTTTTTCAGAGCTTCTAAATTACCATGTCCACCCCCCCCAGACTGGGGGTTTTCTGACTGAGAAGTCAAAATGGGGTTTGTTCATTTCTTTCTTCATGTTCGTTGTTTCTTGTATTATTTTCCAGGTGGTCCCCCTCCCTGTGTGCTAGTGTTTCTGGGTAATCGTCCCAGTGATGTGTCAGGAAAAGGCCACGTCGTCAACGGGCATAACTTAATGATCCCAGCTGGGGGGCAGGAACAGGGGCATTCGAAATGCTGAGTTTGGACCAGAACAGCACGAGTACAAAGCCAGGCTGGACAAGTAGCCATTTAGCACACAGGCCGCATTTTTAAATGCGACTTTCCCTTTGCAGAGGCCTGACTGTCGAGAGCCCCTGCATCAGCACAAAAGCTGTGCGCTTATCATGGAGTCCCACACAGGTAGCATCTACGAGGTGAGCGCCGATGGCCGTCAGCCGCGGATCAGAGCCCGGGCTTCTGGCGAAACCCAAACATGGCGGCGTAATGATCACAGGGATTTGCGATGGCAAAACAAGAGGAAGCTGAGGTGACTGCGGGGTGGGGAGGAGGTGGGGGCGCTCGCTTGGCGTGGCGGTGGAACCGATAAACCTCTTAAATTTACCCCCCTCTCCGAATCCCACCCCACGCCCCTTCCGTCATCTGCTTCTGGGAGCCCTTTGTCGCCGGGGAGGGCCGGCCCTGGGGAGGGCAGAGTGTTGCTCTCACTAGTTGCTGGCAGAGGATGAATAAGCGAAGGCTTTCACAGAGAGGCAGGGAGCTTCTCTCTCTCTAATATTTGATGACTGTTCCTTGATGTCTGTTTACCCTTTACTATAACCAAGCGCTGGTTCAAATAAGCCTCCTGAACCTCATCTATCTGAGTAAACTATAGCACATGAACCTCGTCTTGGCCTTAAGTTATATTTATTGAAATTACTTGCTAAATTATAACATAAAAATGGTAGTCAGTTTGACTTGTTATAATGAATATCTGGCTCAATTAAATTATTGGATTTCTTTGAGCTTGTAATATGCACAGCATGCAATAAACCTCTTTTAGGGCTACTGCAGTTTTGCAAGATTCTGGCAAATTTGTAAGTTGGGTATGTTTAGCAGATATTGAGCAGGCAGTGAAGCACGCACACAGTGACTCAAGAGTTTTTACTCACACAAAGAGCAAAATATGGCAGCTGTTGGTCTTGAAAGGGTCTCATATAATTACAAGTTAAGATCAGGGAATCTCTGGTCCTGGGCAAAGGTAACAGGGATACAGTTCAAGTAAATTAAATCCTGAGGTCAGTCCTGCAGACCGCCATATTTGAATAAAGACAACATTTATTTAACAGAAAGGTAATGAAAAAGTGCTAAAATTCAGTTAAATCAGAACTAACATTTTAATTTTAGCAGTTCCCTGTATTACACTTAAATATTTTGTGTCCACTATCTTATGAAAAATAAAATGTTAGTTGTATTTATATGTTTTGATACATTTTTCTTAATTTAAAACATTGAAAACAAAAACAAAAAAATCAATGGAAACAAGCACCACAGAAGTCTGTTTGGCTAAACGAAATTTGCAAAACAATCGTTATTTCATGTGCGGATATAATATATCTAATTATGCTGTGCTGTAGATTATGGAATATTCTGCACATAAAAACATTTCACTAATTTGTGCCAGTGAAGTGCACTGACAACGCTGCCCTCTGCTGGGCGGGTGGGGGCCCTGCATTTTGATACTGTAGATATAAATGACATGTACCGACTGGCAATGGATCGTATCCCTTAAAAGGAAAGGGTATTTTCTTTATTGGTTCTTTGGTTCTGTTTAACTGCAGCCTGCCTTACCTTTTCTCTTCAGTTTGCGGGGTGGAGCCTTCAACTCTGCTACTTGTTTAAAATGCACTGTGCATATAAGAACATACAAACAAGAGGAGGCCATTTGGCCCATCAAGCTCGTTTGAGAAGAATTCTGCTAGTAACTCAGAATTGTTAAAATCTTATCTAGCTCTGACTTAAAGGAACCCAAGGTCTTAATTTGTACTACTCTAACTTCTTTACACACGTGGCGAAATTCTCACATTAACATCATTAAAATTGTATTGTAAACATATAATTAAAGCAAAACATTTTAGGAATATATGAAAGCATCGAATGGAATTTCATGGAATGCTACATTGATTATTTTCCAATCTAGGAATCTCATGTGAATGTTTATCGGTAAGATTAAAAATGGATCCCCGCTTGACGTGGTCGTCAGTGGGGCAGTGGGCGTCCTTTGCAGGTTCCTCTTGAAACCCATCCGTGAATCTGCTGGGATGAGTGGAGAAACCAGTCAGCAAGGAGAGCTGGCTAAAACTGAGCCGAAAAGCGTGGAAGGCAGGCGTCGGCATGGCCGGTGGGGAGGAGGCCTGCTTTTGGGCGGCTCGTTTAGCTGAGCAGATCCCCGGACCCCCGACGACGTGACAGGTGGGATGCCCTGCCAGACGACCGCCTCCCTAAAGTTGATTCTCATTAGACCCACTGAGTCCCGCGGTCCGTTTTCGAAGGCAGCCGAACGCTAATCGCATCTGTTTACTGCAGAGGGGCGGCTGCCGAGGAGAGGGGGCCGGGTGGGGGAGCGGGGGTGTTCGCATAGGCTGGGAGGGGGGGTGTGCACCCTTCCTTTTGTCAGCGTACATCCTTGACTCCTGCCCAAAAAAGCAGCAGGACAGCTTCCTCTTCCCCACCAAGTCCCAGGCCAGGCCGCCTGCTGGGCTCGCCCTGATACACTTAGAGACATCCTCCATTTTCTCCTCCTAATTAAAAATCCGGGGAAGAGGAAGAAACGGGAATCGGAGGGAAAGGAGGCCTGGAGATGGGTGAACCAATTATTTTGAAGGGTATTAAGCCATCAGATTTACTTTTATCTTGATTGCATTGTGGAAATCGTGCATAATTAATGGAGGGGAGCTTATTAGGAAAAAATGATTAGGCAAATTACACAGGTGTCGAATGCATTTTTTATGATAAATTTGCTAGAACAATCCTGCATTTCCATCTGTTCTGCTCATATCAGAATGTCACCGCGGAGGAAATTAATGCGGCGGCACAATGCGAAGGGCTTCATCAGAACAAAATAACGATTAAAAGGGGAGACTTTACGTGCCAATAAACAGAAACGTGCATTTATATTAAACTGTGGAGTTTGCAACATTTGAAACATGACACACAAATCTATGTTTACTGCTTTATGGACACAATGGCTCAACTTTTAAACCTACTTCTAACATGTAATGAATAATAATTTTGTTTTGAACTACACATAAGTATTATTAATGGACTATTTTTTTCTGATTTTGCAGTGCAGTATGAATTTGCTGTTGGTGCTGTCTTAGGTTGGAGCGTAAGATGGGGGTCATGGTACTGAGCTATCTTAGCTTGGAGTATGAGATGGGATGATACTATTGATCTGTCTTAAGTTTGAGTATGAGATGGGGTGCTACTATTGAGCCAGCTTAGGTTGGAGTATAGGATGAGGTGATACAATTGAGCTATCTTAGGTTAGAGTATAGCCTCCTGAGACCCAAGGAAAAAAGTGTCCTTCAATTTTAGGTTATTTGTCTTTGGAGGAAATAAGACATCTTACAATTTAGATTTTTTTCAAATTTATTTTTATTTTTAATTTCACAGCATGTCCTCTTTAGTGTACAACAGGAATACATATGTTGCCTTACATCAGTGGAAAGATAGATGCAAAAACAAAATGTCCACTACAATGGACATAAATGAATGGGTGGGGTCTCAGGAGGATAAGATGAGGTGATACTATTGAGCTATCTTAGGTTGGAGTATAGGATGAGGTGATACTACTGAGTTATCTTAGGTAGTAGTATAAGATGGGATCATGCTACTGTACATGTTGCTTCAAGTGCTGGCAAAAGACCCCCACACTCGTCAGTGGGTACAACACAAGGTTTACGTTAAGAAGTAAAAACTGGGATCAATGATTCAAGCAGAACGTGGCTCAGGAGCAATCAGGCGTGAAACGTGGGACACAAACATGGTTTTTCACCATTTACAAAGAAATAGTGATGCAGATTGATGACATGGTGATCGTTTTCTGTTATAATACAATTCCCACCACACGCCATGCCCATGTACTCTCCATCTGCACCAGAAAGAGGTCATAGCCACACCACACACACCCCTGCATACCATAGCTGAAACAAACGAAACAGCACTACATTTCAAGGGTGAGGAGCAGAGGAGATTAGAAGTTTTAGCATAATGCTCACATATCTCACAAATAAAATGTGGGTACACTAGCAATCTTCTGAAGGTGGATTTCCAAAATCTTTGAACTGACAGTGTCAGATGTTTTCAAAGCCACCAAAGACTGATTTTTCTAGAAAAAAAAACCTGGAGCTAAATTGGAGAATCCTGCATCATTATCGTGGGACAGCCGTCGGTAGTTCTTTTGTTTGGAGTAAACTAGAAATGGGGCTTTAAAACATAACTGGCTGCATCATCACTGGAAGATCAATGAACAGCCCAACAGTTGTAACTGAGCTTAGCACTCTGGATAATGACGTCAATACTGCTCAATCGCTTTCCACAAACTTCTCATCCTCAACGCATAATCCAACCGGTCATAAACAAGTTCTGTCTTTATGATACCATAACAAAGCAGAAGAAGCAGTTTATAAAAAGATAGCAATGGCAGTTGTTGCCGTCTCTGCAGACGCCTGTTTCGTCTGCCTAAGCATCCCGTATACGTTTCGTTTACAATCTCGCCGTACATGTGAATGCTGTGTGGGTGTGTAATTTCTGACCATCTGCTCAGTGCTTGGAAGACCGGCGATGCGAGACACGTTACCGTGTGATTCTCTCTAATACGATCTCTCTCTTTTTCTCGTATTTATTTATTATTTCCTAAGTATCCGTCACCGCTAAAGTCACCTTAGATGTAGCTTCAGCGATAATGATAATAAACAGATCCGCCTGATGGGTGGGTAAATAGACAGGGAAGCAATTGCTTCTGGCTCCTGTCTTCTAGCTCAAAAGATTGGCAGCGAGCTTCATAAACACCCTGATGCAATTTCCATTTCATTTTTGCAAAGCATGAAATTAAAGCTATTTATATCTGGGGCGATAATTACATTATACTTATTCGATCCAGATTCATTTTCTTGCTATACAATGTCATGCTTTTAATTAAAATGCCTCTTACTCAGTCCTTATGGTCAGCGGGGCTATTTGTTTATTTGCTCACAATGCCGGAATGCATAAATCGTCTCCCTCGCACGGCAGAGCGTGGTGGGTTACGCGGTGGCGTTAATTACGCAGTTCACCAGGGTGATTTGGCACGGACAGGTGTGTGCATCTCTAATCACTGGTGATTGTTTTAACTTTCAGACTAATTTTAGAGAAGCAGTTTAAACTTTTTAAACAAACGCAATGCATTATAAGTTATATGAGAGTTGTCTATATTGTATGATGATTACAGATGTACCTTACGTCAGCATTACTGCTATGTACTGTATCATCATTACTGTGTGTTGTAGGAGCTCTGCTATATACTGTGTAATGAGTAGCGCTACATGAGCATTTCTGTTTTTGGCAGTATAATGATAAATATACACTCACCCCCACCCCCCTCCCCATCCCTACGCAGTTCCAGGTAGGACCCCCTTTGTCCCCGAACGGTTGATGAGTTCTACATTGAGATGCCTTTCTGCACACCGCTGCTGGACTGAGCTGTTATTTCTGCACTTGTTCCTCCTGTTAGCTTTAACGAGCCTGACCAGTTTCCTTTGACCTCTCTTATTAACAAGGTGTTGGTGACAACAGAACTGCCACTAACTGGATGTTTTTTTTTTGTTCATCACACCCATTCTCTGGGAACTCAAGACACTGTAGTGCATGAAAATCCCAAGACAGTGGCTGCTTGAGATACTGGAACCGTCACATTTGGCCTCAGCAATCACACCATGTTTAAAATCACTGTGACCAGGAGTTGTGGCAGTTCTAATGCTCAGCTGAACAGTAAGTGAGCCTCCTGACCCTGTTGGCATGTTGCATGTATTATGTTGGAGCCACGTGATTGGCTGTTTGCATTAGCAATTAGCTGTACCTAATTAACTGGCCACTGAGTTGTGTTAGAGATGTAACATGTCTCCATACTGTACCACTGAGTCTGTGTTGACTTAATAACTGCAGAGTTCCAAACTTCTTCTGGCATTAACTCCAGCACAAAAACTGTGCAGCGGGACCTTCGTGGAATGGGTTTCCATGGCCGAGCAGCTGGATGCAAACCTCACATCACCAAGCACAATGCCAAGCGTTGGATGGAGTGCTGTACAGCTCACTCCCACTCGACTTTGGAGCAGTAGAAACGTGTTCTGTGCAGTGACAAATCATGCTTCTCTGTGTGGCCGTCTGACGGATGAGTCAGGAGAACGTTACCTGCCTGACTGCCAACTGTAAAGTTTGGTGGAGGAGAGATAATGGTATTTGGTTGTTTTTCAGGGGCTTGTCTAGGCCCATTAGTTCCAATGAAGGGAACTCTTAATGCTCCAGCATGCCAAGACATTTTGGACAATTCTATGCTTTCAACTTTGTGGGAAGAGCTTGAGGAAGGCCTATTGCCCCACTGCACAAAGCAAGATCCATAAAGACATGGTTGGGTGACTTTGCTGTGGAAGAACTTGACTGGTCTGCGCAGACCCCTGACCTCAACCCCACTGAACACCTTTTGGGTGAACTAGAATGGAGATCGTGAGCCAGGCCTTCACGTCCAACATCAGTGCCTGACCTCACAAATGCTCTTCTGGATGAATGGGCAAAAATTCCCACAGACACCCTCCAAAATCCCCCTCCCAGGTGAGTGGAACTGTTAAAGCTGCAAAGGGGGGACCAACTCCATATTGATGCCTATGGATTCAGAATGGGACGTCACCTACCACCTGTAACATCCTTCCGGCCTGTATGTCCTTCTGCCTCTGACGTCTCTCCTGCCCGCCCTACTGCTGTACCGTTGTTCGTCCTGTCATCAGAAGCAGCACCACCACCTGCCTGCCGTCTGTATTTAGACTCATCATAAAATTTGGACAGTGGAAATTAGGACTTTGCCATCTAGTTCATTTGACCTCTGCTGCCCCCTAGAGGATGGGCTCTCCCTTTGCGTCTGGGGCCTATCAAGGTTTCTTTGTTCTAAAGAGCTTTTCCTTGCTACTGTCGCATCTGGCTTGCTCTCTGGGGGCTTTTGGCAGGGGTAATGTAAAGCGCTTTGAGACAATGTAATGTGAAAATGCGCTATAAAAATAAATATTCAATTGAATAACATATGCTATGGACAAGAACAATGTTATGGAGCATGGGTCGTACTGGTTCATGCACAGAGCAGCATGATTTGCAGACCTGGGAGTTAGGAGACCTCTGGACGCTTGTGTGGGGGAGCCTGTCCTCGGGTGTGGAGGTAGGGTTCATGGTCAGGCTTTATCAGGCCTGCTGCCGTTGACTCCATATTGGGGAATTGCATCGTGTGCCGGTCCCTAATATCTGGGTCTTTCTCAGTATGATTCCACAGGAACCAGGGAACATCCAGTGACCTGCTGTCTATTACCATATAGCACTTATGCAGGGTGACTGAAGCTAAGCGGGTGGCTCTGGGTCTTCATGGCTCCAGAATGTGGCTTAGAATCCGTCTCCAGCTTCTGTGTATGTGGGGTTTTCATGTCCCCCTGTATCTATGGTGGCATGGTGCTCTGGTGTCTTCCCACATTCATATGAATGGCTGACTCCTAAATCTCTTAATGTCTCTCAGTGGCTGTAAATCTCTTAATTGACATTTGATTGCCTTTCGATGGATCGGTGAGCCATCCAGCGTATACTGCTGTCGAAGTTTGCAAGGACGTTGAGCTTTATATGTCATGTTATATTTCATTGAGTCTTATCCCATAGTTAATGTATATGAGGTAATACGGTAACCCAATGGGCAGAATTGCTGCCTCGCACTCCCCGAGCTGGGGGCCGGGATCCCCCCACCCCACATGTGTCTCCACGTTTTCCCCATCTAGAGTGTCCCCTACTTTGTGCCCTGTGCAGCCCAGTACTGGATAAACAGCTATGGAGGCTACAGAGATGGATGATGGCGTAACACTGTGTACTGTGCAGTTATGTATGGTAACTGTCCATTTCTGAAAATAACCATATTTGTCTTTTTGATGTATCAACCTGCTGGAATGGATTAGATGATATGGGCTATATCACATATATGGTATGGACTCAACGGTATGGAGGTTTCCCAACCCAGTCCTCAGCTAACCCCAGACAGTCCACGTTTTTGCTTCCTCCCAGCTCCCAGTCAATCAGGAACACCGAATACATGGTACAGGTGCGCTTCACAGAAAGATAAGGGCAGTGACCCCCGATGGTGCCCCCATAACAGCACACAGGCCTTTGCTCTTCTCTGAAACTTCCTTCTGCCCTCAGAGTCCCTGCTCTTCTGTTTTCAGCTGGTTATCTGCCCTTTCCTCCATTAAACCAAAATGTGAATTCTCAAATGTTCAAGCCGAGAATCTGCAGTCTTCTATAAAGACATATATTTCGGTCAAAGTGAAAATTTGACTACGTCTAGCAACAAACAAATAACGTTGCTTATGTAAAAGTCTTACATAAACCCTTTAAAAGCATTTTATGTTTTGAATCATGGCAATTTTCTACAAGACTGTTTCTCTCATATCATGTGTGTCCCTGTGCTAATACGTATTTTTGAAATTTTTCATGGTATTGTTCTGCAAGGTTATGTGTCTATTGCATCCAGCGTATCCTCATTATGATGACATGTCTATGCTCTATTTGTTCCTCTATTTGGAAAAGTCCTCAGTGCCATTCGATAAAACAGTTTTAGTCATACAGAAATGACCGATTGACCACACTGACCTTGTGCCAAAACCCAGAAAATAATCCCTAGCTTGACAGACACTCACAATAATGCCAACCGTAGCATCTTATCAATAATTCACCTCTTAATGTTTATCGAGCGGGACCGCACTACTGGTATATCGGTTATCCAAATGCCATCAAGCCAGATTGATAAAAATGAGCAGGACTTATAAACTGGTCAGCAGACATATGGGTATATAGATATGATTACCTTCATACACAGAGTGCAAGTGTTAGGTCGAAAGACAGACAATTGTTGATACTCGGAGAGAGCACAATAACACTTCGAAAGGGACTTGGCTGATAAAATTTCCTGAATCTTACCACCTGTCAATAATTATGGAGATCTGTAAACTGAGAAACACTTGAATGTTATGTAAGAGACGAATTAAAAGCTTTTGTGTATGGCTGATTATTTGTCTCTGGTTGACATTGTGTTGACTTAGGCTGTGGGTTTATATAGTGATGCCCTCCAGAATCCTGACCAAAAAGCAATTGCCAGTCATTGGAGAGAATCCATTCCTCAATGTCATTTTCCATCCATCTATCTTTCAACTGTTTATGCAGTACAGGATGGCCTGCAGCCTATCCCAGGCAGCACAGGGCACTGATATACTCTAACACACGTGCGTGCGCGCACACACACACACACACACACACTCACACACACACACACACACACACACACACACACACACACACACACACACACACACACACACACACACACACACACACTCACACACACACACACACACACACACACACACACACACACTCACACACACACAATAATTTTGTAATTTAGCAGTGCACTTAGCTGCATGTCTTCTAGCTATGAGTGGAAACCCAGGTAACACAGGGAGAACATGCAAACCCCACAATCATAGGTGAAGAGTGGGATTCAAACCCCCCCAACCTGGAGGAGAGAGTTAACAATGCTAATCATTGAGCCACATGCTGACATGCTGACACAGTTTATTTCTGATACCCCTAATATACTGAATTGTGCTTCTCCTTCACTTGGTACATTTCTGGGGGCCCTCTTGTTCTAAGACGCCTTTCCATCGCGAGTGGCTCACCCTATCTATGCTTTCCTGCCTTTTGGCTCTGCCCCCCCCTTTCACGCGCCATAGTCCAACGACCCCGGAGACCTTCACGTCAAAGAGCAGCAACAAAGAAATGCAAGTGGGTGATCAGCGGCGCAAACGCCCGGAGGGGCCTGACCGCGGGCTAAACCGCGGCATCTGAAAACACCTGTGGCATTTAACCGCGAGGTGAAGCGCGTGATTTCTTTTTAACGCTGGGGCACCCCCCCCAACCCCCCCCGGCGGGGCCTTTCGTTTCCCTGACAAGCCCCGAAGGGCCTGACACAGCAGCGGAGCCAAAGTGCTGCCCAAGGTCTCACAATAGGTGCGACTGACCTTTTCCCCTTTCCAGGGGTCGCGTACGCAATTCCGAGCCTGCCGGCATCCTCTCGAATGTGCCGGAGGTCCGCTGTGGTCAAATTAAGAGCACGTTCGTGTTTGTCAGGGGGGTCAATTAAAAAAATCACATGGCTGACTTTCAAACGAGTTTGGTTTTAATTCCTGAACAAGCCTCGAACGGGCTGATAGCCTAGCCTGCATCTCACACTGCTGTCAGGTACTTTCTTGCAGCCTTGTTTTTGAAAAGAGGAATATGTAAATTATATTTTCTATTTACTTATGAAGGTAAATAACCTTTAGATTTTTTTTCCAGGAGAAACACTATTTAAAATGCCTTCTTGCGTGTGTTTGTTGGCAAATGAGTTGACATTCCGCAGTAATGTTGACTGTTGGATCAGTATGTCGGTGTGGATGACCTTTAGCACCGGGTGGTTGGGGGTGGGGGGGGGGCTCAGGGAACTGACCGGGAGCTCTCAATGACATAGTGTCCACAGCAGCTCCTCCAAGAGCAGCCTCCGAAGCACCTGGATCGGCCGAGCGCCAATGTTTTGAAGACAGCATGCCATTGCTTGCAAATCAGGCCTCACTTGTCACCCGACAGGCCTGAGCAGCACCCCCCGCCCTCCCCCCCCACTAGTTAAC
>JAODLC010000001.1:31155951-31168047 GCA_026781145.1 Hippopotamyrus pictus
GGGGAGTGTGTGTGTGTATGTGTGTGTGTTTGTACAGGGGAGTGTGTATGTGTGTGTGTGTACAGGGGAGTGTGTATGTGTGTGTGTGTGTACAGGGGAGTGTGTATGTGTGTGTGTGTACAGGGGAGTGTGTATGTGTGTGTGTGTACAGGGGAGTGTGTTTCTATTGACAAAGTCCTCTAAGATGTGGCCACTAAAGTGGAGGCACAGTGCTGATGGCAAGGTTAAAGAAACGGCAGCTGGAAGCGATGAGGGAAGGAGTGACTAAGTATTGAAAATTGGGAAATGCGATCGCGGCCGAGGGGGAGGCAGACAGGTTGCCGTCCTGCCCGCTTAGCGCCATACCGCCATCCCCTCGCTGCTGCCCCCCCCCCCCAAAAAAAGCCGCCTGCCTTGTGGAGACGGTCGTCCTGCGTTACCGGCATTTGGCTGACATTCCCCGGGGTTGCTGATAAGACGGCCAGGCAGGGGGAACGGTCCGCCCCAGCTCCGTCGCACCCCACGCTACTGGGGCTGGAGTCAGGCTGTCTGTCCATATCTAGCTCAGAATAAGACACCCTGAACCCTATCTGAAAAGGAGGGGTGTGGGTAGAGGAGCCGGCTTGGAGAAGGCTTTAGTGGTATATCGTATTAACCTTCTGATAATGCGTCCCTGCTTAGCGCGAGACATGGGAAGGTGGCATCGCATTTTAGCCAGACTGATCAATGGCACTTATGTATTGGGTCGAGCAATGTGTAGCAGATGTATGGCTCGACTTGTCGGCTCGCAATTAAAGGGGAAATAGATTGCCAAAGCATTGTGCAGTAAGATGAACCTGCGGCCGCCCACTCCCTGCAGACTCATTTGTCTTGTACGGTCGAGTGTGGAGAGACGGACCCGTGTTTCAAAGGTGAAGGGAGCACAGGTGGAGCAACACGGTGACCCCCACTTACCCATCACATTGTGGGGCAGCAGCTGCGGAAATATAGAGACCAGTAATATAACAAAGGGACCTAATTTTGGGCGGGAATATGCCGGACATGTTGATGGCTGTTGTGGAAGGGCTGTTCCTATAATTGGTCATGCCATTTGGACTCTATGGGGCCACCAGTGGCGTAATTGCAGTAGATCTGATAAGGGTTAACTGTCCGCGGTGGGTGCAGAAACACTCTCTGCAGCCGTCGCTTTTGATGTCCAACGCGGCTCCCTATCCACACTACCTGCCTGAATGTCAAGCAGTGGAGATGGCGTGGGGCTTGACATTATATCTACGGGTTATCATTATATTTTTTTTCCCCCCCCTGATCGATAGACTCTCCACCACAATGGTGCTTCTGGGGCAACTGTCACTGCTGGTTAGCGATTGACCATTGGGTATCATTAGGAGAGTCTGCAAGCAATAGTGTGTGTGTGTGTGTGTATGGGGGGTGGGGGGGAGCCAAGTCTTTCTTTTTTAGCCTTCTGGACTTAGTTGACCTTTCACTTAGAAAGCAGCTGGAGCACCAAGATATTTAATTGAATGGAGTCTTCAGATGTATTTTGGAGAAGTGAAGAGAGAGTACTGGAGGTACGGGTAGCTGAAGGAAGGGGAAAGAAGGGAGACTGGGGCAGAGGGAGGGAGAGGGGGAAAAAAACCTAGCTTGACCTTCAAAGCCTAATTGATAGGCTTTTCATAGACCTTGTTTGAGATGTGCTTGGTCCCTGTTGTTCAGCAGACCCTTAGAACTCCTGTAGAAGCACAAAGTCAGCTGTAGAAAGGGAGTCCCCAGTGACCCGGCGCAATCAATAGCAGCCGACGCAGTTAACGAGAGCCGTGGTCCCTCTCTAACTTTCACAGGCTCCATTAACTAGCGGGGCTCTACCCTAATTTCACTGCCATGACTTATTAATCTAAGCAAATGCGGCACAACTGCAGGCAGGGGCGGTATGGGGGGGTGATGGACGGAATGCCGAAGGTGGGGTTCTGCGTTAAAAACAAGGTGGCTGTCATAACAAGGAATCAAAGTTAACAAACGAGGGGGGATCGAAACCAAGGATACCTTTGCCTGCCTTGGCCCCCAACCCACCCCAAGGTTTACATCTCTAAGCATATGATCAACACCTTAACCTGGGTCTTCCATTTAAGATAAACAGTTTAGCAATGACATCATAGGCCACAATGCCTTTTGGCCGGACAGGGGGCCCGAGACTCGCCTCAGCTGCCTTATCCGTCTGTCACGGGAGGGTGCAGGATAAGACGACCCGGGCCTTCATCGAGAGCTATTTAAACAGCCCGATTCCCCCCGCGAATCGAGACGGAGGCAGGCTGTCTCGCTCTTCTGAAGGCTGCGGCCTTGGACACACAGAAAGGATTTTTAAAGGATCATGTAAGGAGATCAACAGATAAGCAGCTAATTTTGTGTACTTAGGGAGCAAATGATTGAGTACCCTCCCCGCGGAATTCCGGCAACTGAAAGGATGAAAGCGGGCAAGGGAGAAAAGATCTTAAAGTATTTCGGCATTAATGCTGATCGCTAAAATTAAAGATTTATACTGCTTGATTGGGCTCGCCAGCAGCTGCTCGAGCGGGGTAAAAAAAAAAAAAAAATCTTCTCTTAAAGCTCAAGATGTTAGGAAAAAAAAATCATCAGGATTTGCTCTCCTGCTAATTGGAGTCTGAGGATAGGAAACCTCATTTTTGGCCAAAATCAATTTTCTCCAAATGTCATTTAATTCAGGAAATATGACTGATCTGCCCGATTCTTTGATAGGAGATTAAATTAGCTGTTGTCCTTCAGGATATCATATACCTGAAATGTAGGGAGGGCTAATGGTATTTGATAGAGGTGTCCTACTTCAGTAGCAGAAGTCCATCAGCCCACAGGGAGAGGTTTAAGACTCCATTTTTTTGTCTCAAATCTGCCGCCTCGGACCATTGCCGGTGATAGATTTCTACCCTTTTCATTGTGGAAATAACAGACTGGAAATTGATATCAATCAGTATGTGGTTTATAAAGGGAGGGAAGTCACAGCAAGGTCACGGTGCTCTTCCAGTGACGAGGTCAGTCTGACAACACGGCCTCCTCCGAATGCTTATCGCTCGGCTGAATTGCGCCCCTCCTTGGAGGAGCCGGGCGGTGCACGTTGGAGTCCGTAGGCAAACATCTGTAATACTAATGTGCGCCATCAGAAAGTAGGAGTGGTAAAAAGGGGAAAATTTAAACTACTCATTCCATATTCTGTTTCATTTTGATTTAGTGGCTTTTTTACTCTTCAAAGAAATCTGGTGATGCATCATCCATCCATCCATCCATCCAACTGTTTTGTTCATCCATTCAGCCAGTGTGATGGTGATAATTATAATAATTATATTTCTCATTTTTGTTATTTACAATGTAAAAATGTGCCCGAAAATGACTCTCTTAATACTGCGATGCACATTGGCAGAATGTGTACCACAGTATTGCTAAAGCAGCAAAGCTGGTTTTCAGGTCAGTTGTTGAGAGCGCTTGTTCCTATATAACGTGCACCGTCAGTCTATATCTTGTCAAAATATAACTGTTATATCTCTTTTCATCCCGATTATCCTTATTTTCAAATACTGAAACTATATTTAATGTCTGCATTAATATCAACTTGTGTTTCATGTCTATACATGGTAAAAATATGGAATTCTGCCTTTTATCTGGGGTAAAAAGCCTGCATGTTGTCCTCAAACAGACTGTGCGACTTACTCAACAGCGCCAGCATTCCGCCAGACTGTTCCCAGGTCAGACCGAAAGTGAATGTTTTATTGTTGACATCAATGACTTCCCCTCCTTACGGGAAACATTTGGACTGATGTATGTTTAGAAAGCTCGGTATTTGGACTCTTGGACAGGGGCTTTGGGTTTTTGGTTCACGTCCTGAGTGGCGTGTCGCTGCCACTCCCTTGACCAATGAAAATAAAAGCCATTGCTTTCTCTGTATTATTGTTTGTTTGTTCCGAATGTTCCTCCTGGGACTTGTACAGTGTAAAAATGTCCTGATTTTTCTAGAATATGCATCACGGTCCTGATTTGCAGGGAACTTGAGGGCTCTGTGGCATCGGTACTTTGTGAAACTTTGGGATGGATTGTCCCACAATGTGGTCTATCAGGGGAAGACAGAATAGGAATTTATTTTATTTTAATGAATTTATGCATTCTAATTTTTCTCTGCAAATCCCAAATGGAGTTCTCTCATCTGTTTGTTGAAATTTAGCTTCACAGACAAATTGATATAAAAATGCACACATAAAATTTGAATGATATCTTTTTACTGACAGATTATTTTACCATCATTTCATGCCACTGTCCCGTATTTTGTGGGGAAGAATCCCTTTTTCAGTTATTTTAGTAAAACATTTTAATCTTAATCAGGTGCCTGTTAGTCAAGTCGAGTCAAATGACCTTTACTGTCATATCATCCATGTATACAGTGCCGGGAGAACAGAGATCCCCAAAGACCATGGTGCAACATGCAACACTGTACTGCAATGCCAAACAGTGCGAAGTGAGTATATTGAATTCACACAAAAAATCATTGGTATAAATCAGTAATTTAAGTAGCAAAATTTATAATAATGGGTGGCTCAGTGGGTAGCACTGTTGTCTCATAAAGAAAGATTAAAAAATGGTCCTGCATCCACTGCGACTCGATCCGGGATAAGCACTGGGAAGATGGATAGAATGTATAATATTTACAGAAACAGCTGACATGTGGCATATGACAGTAATTTAACTGCATTGTTTATGTAAAATACTTCTCTATGCAGGCTTTTCTTTCTGTTGTTTATAGTCATGCATTTTTCAAAGTAAATGTTCCTCGTTGTGTAATAGCTACAGCTTTATTGTGTTTCTGATCATCAGCACCAAAAAAGCAATTATGATATAATGATGGTGAAGGAAAAGCGTAGTCTTATAGCAAAGGAAGCTTTGCCATTTAGCCTGTGGAAGAACACATTTGTAAATGACATTTCTTTCTGAAGAATATGTTGGGAGACACGCTCTGCAGAATACTTTTAATATTCTTCTAACCTTAGACATTTGGTACTTCAGCCCTGGGTTATAAAACATCCCGTGACAGATGAATATTGTCTACATTGTTTATTTTGATTCATATCAGGCAGTGGTGCTAAACACTGCTTGTCACTTATCAGCTCAAAGTCGGATGAGTTTTGATAAATCACTCGGTTACTCTGTGCCCTGTAAAGTTTCAGCCACCTACGCTGCTGTTCACAAGTGACGTTTTCACAGCTGTTCATTTCAGTTCGGGAGCTGAAGCATGAGGTACAGCCTGCATTTCCTTGGTTAAATCTGAATTTGACGGTCTATAGCTTGAGCTGGACAACAGGTAGGGGCTGAAGGGAGATGAGTGATAACGGTGGACTTGTAGGTAGCCCTACGGAGAGGGAGTGTAGCTCACAGGGGTGCTTCACAGTCCATCAGTCCTTCAATGTTTAATCAAAGTACAGATCTGGCATTTAAAAAAAAAAAAAAAAAAAAAAAAACACGTTTTATCTCTTCGGTGAGATCAAAGCTTGGAAATACAGTAATCTTTTGCCAAATGTGAGTCTGATTTCAAAATTAGTTGGCTCAATAAATGCATCTTTGGTTGTTAAATAAATAATCCATTAAGCAATTAAGATGCAATCTTTAATTGCAGGTGGAAAGTATGTATTTTAAAGTTAAAAAAAAATCTCTCCGTGTCTATTTGTCATACCCTTTGTACTGCTTGTCAGCACAACAGACCAGATCACATTAAATTAACTAACAGAATGAACTGATGTTGCGGAAGAATAGTTCTTAAGAAGTGGAAGAGCAGAAAGGACGGCCGCAAGGCGAGCGTTTATTTGTCCGGCGCTCTAACACCTCCAAATAACCACGGGAGTGAAATAATTACCGCAGATATTTATTTACAGTGAGAAAGACAGTGAGAAACATTGTGACTTAACACAGTGTTCTGTTACAATGGACAATTCTTTTCAGAACAAAATGTCCTTGCATACAATATAATATCGCAACTAGAGTTTTAAAAGCCCAGCATTGTCCTGGTCCTCATCCCGGCTGTCCTTGACATAATCTTTTCAGTTTCTTCTAAGTTTCTTCTCTGCTCCCCAGCTCGTTCTTTATCATGCTGTCTCTCACTCAGTCAGAGGACCCATTGTATTTGTGTGCTCTACTTTGCACATTACTATTTAACCCTCCGCGCTCACACTAAACAAGACAGTATTTTGACTATTTAATGCTCAGCATCCCTGCGGTGTGTTGGGCGACCGCCCAGGGTTGGTTCCTGCCTGCGCCCATTGTTCCCGGGCTAGGCTCTGGTCTCCCCCCTCCCCCACCGTGTCCTCAGTTGGGGTTAAGCAGTTTCAGAAAATGGATGGATGGATGGATGTTCAGCATGTAAAATGATCGGTAACGCTTTACAGTAAGTGCACCTTAATAATGCATTCATAGAACATTCATAAGCAGCATGCAAGTACATCTTAACATCCTAACATCCCTTAACAGCTTTAATATACATTAATAACAAACATTACATGATTATACAATTATAATGTTTGTTATTATTATATGATGTTTGTTATTTATGTATATTGCAGCTGTTAAGGGATGTTAGGATGTAAAGGTATACATACATGCTGTTTATGAATGTTTTATGAATACTTAATGAATACATTATGAAGGTGTGCTGAACGTTTTATGAATGCAATATAAAAGCATTATGAAGGTGCAGTTAATGTAAAGCATTACCAAATGATCCTTCCATCTTCCTGCCTCTTATCCATTAGAGGGTCTCCAGGAGCCTATAGCAGGAATCACAACGCAAGCCACACCCTAGACCCAGCCCATTGCAATGCCATTCAAAAATGTATATATATTATACAATGTGTATTAATTAATTATTGATCTTATGATCAGCTTTAATGGAGCATGACTTTATGGTAATTGTGTGGGAGAGCACGGCTCATTTTTATTAAAATTAATGAGTGATTTAGCAAATTGTAATAGATTATTAATTTAGCAATTTAGACGATTAATAATTCATCCATTAATTTGTTGACTGATCGATTGATTAATTGATCTCGCACCCTGTGCTTCCTGAGATGGACCCAGAGCTCACCATGACCCCGTATTGTGATTCTGGAATCAGAGTGACACCATCACGCTTTGGTGTGCTGAGGGCTTACACCACAGGATGAAGAACCTTAAGGGGCCGAGGAGATGACAGGGGTTCTAAACGGGATAAACGAAGCTATGCATTATTGCTGCCTAATTGCGAGAGTTATTTTAGAGCCCTGTAATTCATTTCAATTGCTTTTTGACATTTGCTAAATTGTTCCCGTAATCACTCAGCTCGGGTGCTATATCGAGTAATTATTCAATTAAAAAACAAATTGACAGTGTGGTCTTTTATTAGTTGATTTATTGGATAATTGCACTGCCACTAAAAGGTACTTCATTCTTTACTTTGTACTGGAGACTAGTTTAGGCTTCAAGGCACTCAAACTGGAAGTTGAAAGAGTTTAATGGAACTGTGACTTTTTTTCCCGAATCATGACCAGAATATTCTGCTGTCGCTTATACGACAATAACCGTCTGCTGTTCACAGAGTCATAAATGCGATCGCTCACAGTGCGTGTGTATGTAAACGTGACTTAAAAGGACAAAAATCTATAGAATAACAATAAATCATATGCGAGAAGATCAGTATTTTGTTTTAGACAATGGTGATGTAACTTACATGCATCTACAGTCCCACTCGATGCTTCATTAATGTTCTTGTATCCATTGCTGTGGTTTTTATGATAAGACCTCGGTGAAGACTTTGCTTTTGTACAAAAAACCATATCTGAGCAACTTCCTCTATATACCTTGTTACACATATCATACATATCTTCTTGGGGATAGAGTCCATATTCTCACACACTCTCCTCTCTGTTCCTGAGTAAAGTCAGGATTAGGAAAAACGTTCCATGATGTGGGCGAGACGTGGATATTACCATGACATTATAAAATTTCATATCAGTGTCTGCCTTTAAAGCTTGCTTGATTGACGTGGGCAGCCTTCGTAGTTAATGATGGCTGGGAGAGGCTTTGTGGCAGCAAAGTACTCCAGCAAAAAGAATTACAAGACTTTTTGTGTGCGCTAATTGACATTTGAAACAGCATTTGCATACAATAATTCAATATAGCCTTGGGATATACTGAAAGGAGGGAAAACAGTGATTAGCCAAATGTATCTCTCAATGTTCTTATAACAATGTTTTTTTCCTCTCTCTCAAATGAAGCACGTAGCATTAAATAACTAACATTACCATGAATATTGTGAGTCATTGTATAACTTCTTTCTATAGCAATTTGGGTAAATTGTCATTGCTCAAGGGTAAAAAAAGGTCAAATCAGGCTTGAAATCACCCACCTGATCTTCCAAATGAGTGGATGAGCTTGATTGATTACTCAATCATCAGCTATTGATCAGCTATTGACTCTTGTTGACTTATTATTAGCGATTTTATCATTGTATTTATTATTTTTCACATATATTTAATGTTGTGGTAATTTGGATTGCACACTGCACCTTTGCTATACAGTAACCATAACATTACAGCTAACTCATGCCACATCGTATCCACAATGCTACAGCAAACGCATGCCACGTGGTAACCACAATGCTACAGCTAACCTATGCCACGTGGTGACCACAATGCTACAGCTAACTTAAGCTACATGGTAACCACAATGCTACAGCTAACCCACCCATGCCACATGGTAAGCACAATGCTACAGCTAACCCATGACACTTGATATCTGCACTGCTACAGTTAAGTCATGTCACATAGTAACTACAATGCTAAAGCTAGCCCATGCAACATGGCATTCACAATGCTACAGGTAACCTATGCTACCAGTGTGATGAACCACACCTGATCTCAGGCAGAAATGAACTCATCAGGTAGGATAGAAAATCTGATGGATACAGGCACTCCAGGATCAGGGATGCCTACTCCTGGCATACAGAATGCTACAACTTTCCCATGTTTAACAATGTTCACAATGTTACTGCTGTTTTGTTACAGTGTGGTCAATAGTACAGCAACCCATGCTGATTGGCCTGCTCCATGCTACAAACCCATGCTGATTGGCCCGCTCCATGCTACAGCTAACCCATGCCACGCAATGTGACACAGAGGTTGAGTATAGAAAGGTTGCTGGCTTCATATTTAATTGCATTTGTCAAAGTTACTTATTTGATTATATTTATGCAAATTATGCCCCAGTTGCGCTAGCTGAACAAAAACAAGCTCTTTACCATTTTGAATGTGAATCATTTTGAATGAGTACCGCTCAGTCTAATTGCAAAATGTGCTTTTTAACTTTCAACATTTTTTTCCATTGTTTATGCAGTACAAACATCAATCATGGACAAAGAAGGTGTGCTGTCCTGGTGCCCCTTGGTTCGAGTGTCTTGTGTATTTGTTTACCTCTGTATTTGATGGAGAGGGTACTTCATCGAGCAAAGATCTATATTACCCATTAAGGTCATGAGACCATAGCATCACCGCTAAAATGGAGCACCACAACTACAGGAGAACAAACAAATTTAGAATAATTAACGCATAGCTTTTTTTCAGTTCTTTTATGCACTTATCTGTGAGTTGGTAATGATTTTTTTTGGATTATTAAAGGCAAAATTAGGAGTGCTAATTCAGTAGATGTGTAATGCGCGCATCTTGCTTTTCTCAAATTTGGTGCGTTTTTTTTAATTTGAGAAAATAATTGCTTAATTATATTTTTACAGGTGTCCCTAATTATCATATTGTCGCCCATTACATTCTTTAATAGTTTATCTTTTTCTGGATGCGATTGAAAAGCACATAACTGTCATATGTTTATCATCGTTATTATTGTAATTACCACTAGTCGCGGCATGGTGGTAATCTCACTAGGACCCCGTAAACTATTTGAGAGGCTTGGCTGTTACTGTCCCACTCTCTTTGCCGAGAGGCTTGTTCCATAACAGACTATTTTAGACTAACTTTCAGAGTTGTATATATATTCCGTGCATGAATTCCTCCTCCGTGTTTGTCCGCCCGGGAGTGAGGCGGCGGTGTTTCGCTATCAAAGGCCCATGGCTGTGGAAGCTGGACGTCACTTAAGCTGCATCCAAACACAGGTCGATGTCACTGTGAGCCGGCTGCTCACCCGGCCTTATGGCCGATGGGAATCTGAGGAGCTCTAGATAACGGCGGCAATACTGGACCGGGGCCAGGTGTCAGTGTCAGGGCGCACGAGTGGGGGCAAAGTCACGGACTGCACACACCTGAGCGGTGCCCAGCTCCAGGGGGATACTACGCCGGCCTGTGACCCGGTGTCCTTGCTGCCGATTGGTAGAATAACAATGATCATTATTCATTTCGTTCGTCGCTGAATGTTCTGTCAAAACCCCGTGCCGCGGTGGAGGCTCGAAACAGCGTTTTGCGATTGTTTGGGTGTGTTTGTGCGCCGCATACGAAAACGGTGTGCGTGATAGGTAAGTGAATCCGTGAATATCACGGAGTGTAACGGAGAATATTGTGAGCGGTTGTTATACGGTTGGTCATATATCTGGTCATACAGTGCCTATTTTAACCCCTCCAAAAATGCTCACACACAGCTCACGCACACATCAGTCACGTGTAGAACAATCACCACACATTCTCAAGGGTATAGCTTTGGTTTCAACATTGGTAGGGACCAAATCAGGCCCCACACCTCTGCCCCCCTACACACACATGGTATTTCCCCAATATTGGTAGGGAAATATCTTTATTGTTCATGCTCAAATCTGTGGCCCTCCTCACTCTGCACTCTCTATGTCACCTACTGCTACCTCCCATCCTGCCAAAGTGTTCTAGACCTGCCTCTTAGTTATGGTTACAATCAACTTCGTCTTCCATTGTTACCTCCATGATACACTTTAGAGAACCAAAAACCAAAGCCTTGTTTTCCAATCCTCGTAAGGCATTTCCTAGCTAAGCATCTACATTTGACTTTGTGTTATGAAACAGAACACATTAATCGCACAGAACCTACGTACAGTGACGCAAAATGTGCACTCTGAACAGACAAGGTGGAAATGTTCGCAGAGTGGAAACGAAACCACCAATCTATTAGAAAGAGACAATAAATCGGTTTCAAACCTCTGTCCTGCACCTGGGATAAATATATTTACTTTCCGGGGAAATTTACCTTCTGCGCACCCAGTGTTTCTTTTTTAATCTTTAATTTCTGACCGCCACGTCCTTCTGCCAAGGTGGACCTCTCTGGCCTGGTGCTGCATCTTCACCCAAACACCATTCGCACACGTGCTTTCTTCTGTTTTCATTCCATTTCAGTTCAATGGCGGCCAAAGCGATGAAAAAGGCATTTTGATAAGCGGCCTCTTTAATATTATTTATATCCTAGATAGGATCCTCTCCGGGAGGGTGGCCGTTCCGTAAACGGTGCCCTATTTCAGCTCTTTAAAGTTAAAGATTCACTTGATTTAAGATAATTCTCAGTGTTCTCCTTCGGCCTAAGACTCAGTGATATTTCCCCTCCAGAGTCAATGAAGTGTCTTTTCTTCCAGACAAATCAGAAATATCAATGTGCGAGGTAATGTATAGATGAGGTTTAATCGATGGCTCATCTCCTGGTAATTAAGCTGGTTTTACATTATTGACAAGCAGGGCAGCAGTGGAATTAGGAAGGAGAACATCCGTACTCATGCATTGGGGTCTGGGGTCATCTTCGCTTCTGTGGGGAGTTTGTTTAAAGTGATAAGTGTGCGACTCTATGCACGCGGATCTGTCACGGAAACACTCGCTGTGGTTAGCAGGACCGCTGACAGGAGCACTTGACTCACAGGATGTAGAGCGGAATGCAGTACAGTTTGGGGAAATCCGAATATCAAATCCTCACACGAGTCAGTGAACCAGGAAAAGATGCTGAAGAGATTGTTTTTCTCTAAACCTCCATTGTGTAGTGTTTAATCTCTCCGGTCTTTTAATCTGCCCTCCCCACCCCCCACCTCACTTCATCATGTGGGGGTTCAGCGTGATGGGGGGGGGGGGGGGGGGGTGGGGGTGCTAT
>JAODLC010000001.1:31179905-31204836 GCA_026781145.1 Hippopotamyrus pictus
AACAGGGGACGCCCTGGATGGGATGCCAGTCCATCACAGGACACAAAGTAGGGGACACACTGGATGGGATGCCAGTCTATCACAGGACACAAAAACAGGGGATGTCCTGGATGGGATGCCAGTACATCACAGGACACAAAGTAGGGGACACACTGGATGGGATGCCAGTCTATCACAGGACACAAAAACAGGGGACGCCCTGGATGGGATGCCAGTCCATCACAGGACGCAAAGTATGGGACACACTGGATGGGATGCCAGTCTATCACAGGACACAAAAACAGGGGACGCCCTGGATGGGATGCCAGTCTATCACAGGACACAAAAACAGGGGACGCCCTGAATGGGGTGCCAGTCCATCACGGGACACAAAGTAGGGGACACACCCGATGGGCTGCCAGTCTATCACAGGACACAAAAACAGGGGACGCCCTGGACAGGATGCCAGTCCATCAAAGGCCACAAAGCAGGGGACACCCTGGATGGGATTCCACTCCATCACAGAATGCATTTAAAGGCATTGTTTCACCAAACTGAATGTTTTTGAATTATGGGAAATGTACACAACCATGGGGAGGACATGCAAGAGACAAGATTTGAACCTTAAGCTCTCTAAGGTGTTTTTACTCTCTCTTTTAAATATATAACAGAACATCTCCTCAAAGAAAGCTCTAATAATACTGTATTTCGGCCAATCCATCTTAGTACTGTATTTGGATTATTTTTCATAACAGCTAATACAATTTAACCATTATGTTACCGGTTTAGATTCCACTTCCCAGCTTGTTAAATTGCCGTAATTATACCACATTCCATACTGTTTGTTCTGAAAGATCGTTGCAGGTAGCTGCATTTGTAAATAAAACGCTAGCAGATCACATTGCCTGGTTACCTAACGAAGGCTCTGCAGATTCCAGCTGACATTTATTCACTTTCCTTTCATCTGCATTGCTTGTTTATTTTACTTATGTATTAATTAGAGATAACGCTGAATCTCAGTAGCGCTAATAGGCCGCGAATCGTTACATTAGGCTCTTACACAGCTCTTCCCACACTGGGTTGCCACGGCACTGAGGCTCCTCCCCAGTTAACGATGAACTCGAGGTGACATTCCAGGCCATTGCTCAAGCCAGGGTGGGGGGGGGGGGGGATGAAAAAGGGGGGGAAGAAAATTAAAGGAAAAGCTACGTTTCCTGATGACAGTTTTCATTTGGCGGGGGAAACTCTGACAGTAATCACTCTGTTGTCACAGGGAGCGTTGTAATTATTCAAACTTCGGTGCGAAAGGCGTGCTGCGAATTGCATACCCCGAAAAGGAAGCTCTCCGGTTCCTTAGCATATGCCCGTCGCCTTCTTTTGAAGACCAGCCATTACTAATCGCTAAGAAATTTCCCCAGCCGTCTACCTGCGGGCATGTCAGCTCGTAAATGAAATGGAATTAAGCACAAATCCATACATTTCACTCTCCCCCTCTCCCCACTGCTGTCTGTAGCCAGAGTACTGTATATCATTAGGGGAGCAAATTAAACATTAGCATTTCAGCTGCTGGTAGTTTGGGCTAATTGCTAATCAGCAATAAAGTTGCCTGGCACCGAATATTGCTTACCATAATCTAAAGGTAATTTGCTTCTTCAAATGAACTGGACCACTCATCTGCTGCTGTCCGGAGTCCATACCTAATTACTGCCGAGGGGGGATGACAATTACTCAAGGAAAATTAACGCGGAGAGGAATTGGAAATACACCATAATGCTGTAATGCTTCTGCCTCCCCACCGCACCCCTCTTACCGCTCCCATTGTTTGTTTATTATTGGAATTAGGGTATTTTTAGTTAATTCGCTGATAAAGAGGTAACAGCCTGCCATGGAATGTCAGGCCAAGGGATGTAAGCCCTGCTTCAGTCTGTGCTTCCCTTAGCCTCATTTGTACACTGTTTGCGGGGGGCGGTGCAAGGGTGGGGTGGGGGGTGGAGGAAGGGTGGGACATGCAGCCTTTTCTGCTGATGACTCACATTCTTTGTGGTATTTTTCATACACAGCTAGGGACAGTGTCCTGCACTGTGAAATATTATTACTCAGGAGAATGTAGATGTGTCTGAATTGTTTGGATAATGTTTGTTTGATTATCCTTGACTTCCCTCCTGAACAAAACCTGAAAAGATGATTATTCTATGGGCCTACAGCCCACCTTGAACCCTAAACTGCTGCAGTGTAGTTTCACTTTGTCTCATGTCTGCCTTTCCGCCTGTTACTCGCTTGGACAACTGGTCAGGATCTCCTTTCAGGGGCCCGCAATCAGGTCAGGGGTCCGGGCATGCAGCCATCCTGGGGACAGTCCTGGGACTGGGGGTTCCGGGTATTCCCGGGGGTTCCGGGTGTCTGTGTCACCATTCCGGCTGGCCTGCTGTCCGGCTGCCCCGTTTCTGTGTTTTCGGTCTGGGCCTTTGTCTAACCTCAAAAAGCGGGAGATCCTGCGTCAGCAGCCAGGGCCCGGCCATGCCCCCGGTCCGGCGTGATCGATATGCTGTTATAGATCTTAATCGCAGGCCTCATGGAGGCCCTATCAATTATAAAATGACGGCTGGACCCACAAATCCCGGCCTCCAGCTACCTTCCTCCTCGGATTATGATCGGTTTGGATCATGGGGAATGGGAGGATGATGGGGACTCGGGGGAGATGGGAGCCAGAGAAGAGGGGAAATTGGACAGACAGGCTTGCTGGAGAGAAAAAAAATACAAAAAACATAAATATACATAAAATATACATGCAATTTCACAATATCTGGAAGGGTTAGGAACTTTATGTAGCATGCTGGCAATGTAATGGAAGCCTTACTGAGGGCTCTGAGAGGCAAAAACATTCTGAGCTCCAAGGCCTAAGCAAGTTATAAAACATTCAGTATTTTAATAGTGGTCAGAAAGTGGGAGTGGCTTCACTGAAGGTGGTGTGAACATGGCTTCCTGTGGTTGGTTGGCACACAATCATTAGTGGGGGCTGAAAGATCTGAAATGGGTGTAATGTACATGAACAGCAAGCAAGCAGGTCATTCAAATGAATTTAATACTGGCATCATGGATATGAAGTTAGAGTGTAACATTGCAGGTGTGTATGATAGAGAATCTCTTTAATACCAGTAAAGGTGGGAGGTGGATACTGGTATGGATTCCACCTGGTGGAGAAACTCCAAAGCTGCTTGTTTCAGCTGATCAAGATGATGGGAGGTCACGTGAAGTGTCTGGTGACTAGGACAATAAAAACCACACCCTGCATGGTGAACAGGACACTAAATACCACACCCTGCATGGTGAGCAGGATACTAAAGACCACACCCTACACAGTAATCAGGATACAAAAGACCACACCCTATATGGTGAGCAGGATACTGAAGACCACACCCTGCATGGTGAGCAGGATACTGAAGACCACACCCTACATGGTGAGCAGGACACTAAAGACCGCACTCTGCATGTGAGCAGGACACTGAAGACCACACCCTGCATGGTGAGCAGGATACTAAAGACCGCACTCTGCATGGTGAGCAGGACACTAAAGACCACACCCTGCATGGTGAGCAGGACACTAAAGACCGCACCCTGCATGGTGAGCAGGATACTAAAGGCCACACCTTGCGTGATGAGCAGGATACTAAAGACCACACCCTACATGGTGAGCAGGATACTGAAGACCACACCCTGCATGGTGAACAGGACATGAAAGACCGCACTCTGCATGGTGAGCAGGACACTAAAGACCACACTCTGCATGGTGAGCAGGACACTAAAGACCACACCCTGCATGGTGAGCAGGATACTAAAGACCGCACTCTGCATGGTGAGCAGGACACTAAAGACCGCACCCTGCATGGTGAGCAGGACACTAAAGACCACACCCTGCATGGTGAACAGGACACGAAAGACTGCACTCTGCATGGTGAGCAGGACACTAAAGACTGCACTCTACATGGTGAGCAGGACACTAAAGACCGCACCCTGCATGGTGAGCAGGACACTAAAGACCACACCCTGCATGGTGAGCAGGACACTAAAGACCACACCCTGCATGGTAAGCAGGATACTAAAGACCACACCTTGCGTGATGAGCAGGATACTAAAGACCACAACCTGCACGGTGACCAGGACATTGAAGACTGCACTGCGTGGTGACCAAGACACTTAAGACCACACCCTGCATGGTGAACAGGACATTGAAGACTACACTGCGTGGTGACCAGGACACTTAAGACCACACCCTGCGTGGTAAGCAGGAGCCCTGCATTTGCAGTCTTGCTGTGTGGCTATAGGCTGGGGCCCTGAACCCGCGTTTAACTCTGGGGTGAAGTGAGGATCCCTGTAAATTGGACTGAGCCTTGGGAACTGAAAATGGTCCCGAGTAATAAAGGAGCTTTTAATCAGGCCCACATTGATTGGTCCCTGGTAAAATGTTTCATGGGTTGCTGCAGTGACCCAGTGGGCAGCACTGATGCTCCACCCCCCCGGTGGTGCAGATTCAAGGCTGGGCCCCTCCCTGTATCCTGGTGGCTCCCTCCAGGCAGCCTGTGCTGTCCAGGGACATGCTCTTGAGGCGAACTGGTGGAGCTTCAATGCTCCTTATGGACTAACGTCAGTGGGTTGGGCTTTTCAGCTCTGGATCACCATGCGTAAGGAAGCCAAAGCCACTTAGCAACTCTTTATTAAGATAAAGGCATATGACTTAGGCTAAATAAATAAGCCAGGTTTCTGTCAAAGTTAAGTTTATTCATAAAGCACATTTAAAAACAACATTTATTTACCAAAGTGCTGAATAGGGTCACCAAAAAGAAAATAAAAAATAAAAATTGAAAAATGAGTATGGGAGAAGAAAAATTTTACATATAAACACAGATAACAAAGAAACAAAAGATTTTAGGTGGTAGGGATGACACTGTGGCTTATGCCTCAAGGGACGTGGGTTTGAATCCCAGCTCTACTGTGTGCCGTGTGCATGTACTCCCCATGTCATATCGCTTTCCTGTCAGTAATCTCGCTTCCTCTATGCACTTAGGCTAACTGGCGTTTCTGAACTGCCCACAGAGTGTGACTGTGAGTGTATATATGCGTCCTGTGATGGTGTGGTGCACGCCATGGTGCATGGATAGGTTCCTGACCCCCTGTGGTTGGATGGATGGATTCCTCCAGAATGTCCTGTCCTGAAGCTTCCCCCATGTTAATTGTTGTGATGAATTCATCAATGTTATTGATGGTCTTCCTTCCATGTCTGTGAGTATTTTGGTCTTTTCCTATGCCTTCCAAGGCCTTCCCATAGCATTCCCAAAATAAGATTCTGTCTACAAGGGTAAAATATTAAAGAGTATTTAATATTAGCATACTTGTGCCTATAGCTTCTGGGATAGGCTCTGGACCCCTGCAACCCTGCATAGGACAAGCAGGTATAGAAAATGGATGGATGGATGGATAGATGGATAATATTAGCATACATGCATACAATTCCCATTGATTTTTATCTATTACAGGGATGTGGTGCCCCTAATATTTTGTTTTAAAAAATATTTATTAAAATACCAACATCAAAAATGTAACGTTCATGAATCCTGGCGCCGTTGAAAATACTGTTGAACGAAAGGTATTTTTAAAAAATGTGAAAAGTTTAAAGTCATCTTTTATGGAAAATGTGTTTCCGTTTTGCTCAGGACACATGAGAAGGGGAGGAACCAGAGACGAGGAAGTAACCCAAACGAGACAGAACCCAGACCGCGCACCCTCCCGCTTTCACGTCCGTGTCTGAAGACCACTCCCGTCTGTCCCCCCCGATGCCGCGTCGCCGCGGGCGATGCAGCTATGGCCAGCGAGGCGTGGGATGCCAGCCAGCATCACAAACCCGGGATCTCAAATCGGTGTCGCCGCTTTAGGTCCCTGGCCACAAAAGCGCCCCCCTCCTTTTAAATCTGCCGTCGCAGCCGTTCCTCATTCACATGCTGCTTATTAAAAGGAGACACCACTGCAGAAATAATCACGCTATTTATAAATGTGTTTTTGTGATTCAGTGCAATTTATCTTCACCCCTTTCTAGTATCCTACCCCTCCCCAAAAAAAAACATATTTCCTCAACACCTTCCAACTCACTATTTAAATTCCAGAGTCCTAAGAGGATTTTCTCAATTTAGTCATACTTTTAATCTACAGCGAAATGAGTGATGACTTCTTATAATAAAAACCTTGACAGGCTTACAGCTCGCACCGGAGGATTAGTGTCCCTTGGAGATGAGGTTCTCCTTTGTGCCGCCGTGTGTCTGTTTGATGGAGGTTTAACAGGAAGCGTTTTGGCAGAAATTGGATGCAGCAGGGATCATCAGTAGATGGCTGCTGTTCGATATTAACTGCTCGCAGTAACTTTCTCTCTGTCGTGTGCCCCCCCTCCCCCTCCCTTCAGCTCTTCTGCATCCAATCGCAAACCCCGGTGCCAGGGGCTGCCGTGCCCAACTCCCCAGGAATACACACCGCTGTGCCAACCCCTTAGTATCTATATGCACCTGAGCCTGACTCCCGTCACGGGGTTATTTAAGCAGTGCATTCTGGGAAATATGGTTCAGTAGGACTTGGGGGGGAGGGGGGCATCCCCCTACATGTCTGTAAATCATGACTTGATGACAAGCTTGGGTACACAGGCAATTACCTCACCGCTAATAATCAATCCCATAAGGCCCGGATAAGAGACATAAAACTGCTGGGGACCTACAGATAAGGGTGTCCGCTGTACTGCCTGTAAAAAAAAAAAAAAAAAACTGCAGCACTTTAGAATGTATATCAAACTCAATTCCACAAGGCCACATGTGGTCCTTCTTTGTTGTCGATGTGTCTGGTGGATGCTTTGGCCCGGTTTCCGAAGGCCGCGTCTCGCGATTCACCCCGGCACTAAGCAGTTGGGCTCTGAAGACGCGGCCACGTGCATTTTTTTTCCTCCTTTAGACGTGTACTTTATATCTGCTCGCATGATCCAACCACCTTATGGAGGATATTCCCTTACCACGCTCCTCTGGTTATAGCTCACGTTGTGAAGAAAACTGAAAGAGAAAAAAAAAGCAAAAAGATAATACCAGAGGCTAAAACGTTGATATATTTCTTTGCAAAAAAAAAAAAAAAAAAGATTAAGTCCAGGGGTGACTTAGTGTGAACTTTCCGTTTGTTACATCCAATTTATTAAGGTCTTTCCATGTATAAAGCGTGTCACATAGCCCGAGACATCCAGAGAACCTTCTCCCCGCTATATAGAAATTTAGTCCGAGTAACCTGTTTTCATCAGGCAAATTGCTGTCGAGGTGGATGCCCATTGAACTGAACTGGCAGCCTCGAACTGGAGCGATGACATGGTGTTGGACTGAATGCCTGCTCAGAATTTCTGATAGACTTATTATAAGACTTTTTTTGGATTGCAGCTCCCTAGGCTTGACCTACTTTTCTTTAATGGGGATGCTGTATAAAAAGGAGCTATTTATCCCTTGATGAATAGCGTAATGACATAACTTATTTATTGGCAGGCACCGAGCCGGGCTTGACCCACTGAGGTGAAACAGCTGGTAATCCCGGCGACTCGGCCGCGATAATAACGTGGATTGTTCTTAACACGGGAAAATAAACGCCGTCGCAAGTTTCTCGGGCTGAAGGAAGAGCGCAGCAGCCGGCTGCTTGTTGTGGTCGCATCTGCTCCTCGCCGTAAAAAAAATGCAGTGCCAAAACGTTGAGGATTTTAAGATTTTTTTTTTTTTCCAGATTTTCTGTTGCCTTCTCGCAGTAAAGGAAGCGAACAGGTATACATGCAGAACGATTAAAACTTTGCGTGTGTCGCCGCTGTTTTTCGTACGCCGCGCCGCGACTCGTTATGAAACACCCGCCATTGTAGAAGCTGGTATCCTGCATTAAGTGCCGCCACTACCTTCCACGGGCCTTTTCAAATCTTTCATCTTGCCTTCCACCGCGATTCCCTGCACCTCCTCCCCTTCAGATCAAAGTTTTTTTCCACTGGAAAAGCGTCACCTGACGCACTGAGGCTGAGGATCCGCAACACCAACTAATAAGAGGAAAATGCGGCCTTCCCTCAATCCGCAGTGTTTTGAAAGGATGTGGTGGAGGAGACAGAAGCGATTCCCTGTTTGCCATTATATTTAAATATATTTTGTGTAGCTGAATCTTCCGAGATTTGAATCATATCCTACATACTTCAGTTTTAGAAGCATACAGCCTTTGTGAGGTCAGCTGCCACCAAACCCTGCCCCCCATGACACGCGGGTCCTGAGGCGCGCTTCTGTGCGCCATCTTACCTCCTGCTGTAATCAGAGTGGTGGGGACTTTCTGCGGGCAGGACTTTTACACCATACTTTCAGAGCCAGGGGACACCATCCTGCTCCCCTCTGTGTTCTCGCTGTGCTTTTTCCGCCCACAGTCCAAAGACAGAGAGTTAGGTGAACTGCCGTCTCTTAACTGCCTATAGTGTGTCTGCCTTGTGATAGGAGAGGTGTGCAGCTCAGTGGGATAGGACCTTGTGTTTGTGATCAGAAAGTTACTAGTTAAAATTCCATTGCTATGGTTTGAAAAATTATGGCTGTGGTCTGAAAAGACCAACCCTCCTCCTTAGGAGCATATACATGCATAAACACCAGTCCAGGATTGAAAACAGCTTCTGTCTTTCTCAAGCTGATTTGGACCATTTTAGCTATGGGAAAGTCAGTCGAGTTCTTTCCTATCAGAATGGATTTTTGTCTTTCTGTATGTTTTTGTTTCACATTGTGAATGGTGAACGGCGCAAATGGTGTAATGAAAGAAAAATGCCTTCTTGTCAAATAAAATTTCTATCTGCTCTTCGTAGTACTGTCAATTTGATATATGAACTACTTACCAAAATAACACATGAAGTTCATGCTGTTTAAGAGATGATGTAGGAATGTGTATATACTCTTGTACTCTATACTTTAACAGTATACAGCAGGTTATTTACCGTGGGAATTCAGGTTATGTGATCAGAGTAAATATATAACAGCAGGTCACTGCTTAGAGCACAGATATACAACCTTCCTCTGTTTGTTCATCCCTTGTGACAATGATACGTAACATTTGTGGCAATATACCTGGTTAGAATTCTGGGACTGACTGAGCCGTAGTCATTTTAGGTCCCAAAAAAGACTCTTTCAGATTACACTTTGAAATGGGTCTTCCTGGATTTACGAGAGCATTAAAGCGAGGCGATTTGGATTGTGCGTTTCTTTGAGAAGGATAATTGCAGTGTGTAGGTAAACACACACAGGTTTAAGTGCTTTTTTTCTGCATCATAAAATGCAAAAGGTTCACAGACTGGCCATAGGGGTCTGCAAAGGTCCAAAATGCATTATACTGATTACACGTTTGTGTTTACGTGGTCTTCCTGAAAGTATTCCAGGTTTCTCCTGCAATCTAAAAACATGCAGTTAGCTAACTGACGTTTCTAAAATATCATTAGTGTGAGATTGTGTGTGTGTATGTGCCCTGCAATGAACTGGTATCCCGTCCAGGGTGACCTGTGCCTCTTGGGACAGGCCGCAGGCTCAATGTGACAATCTACAGGAGAGCAAGTTGTGGGAGACAGATGATTAAATGCATCATTTGAAATAAACAAAAAAGTACCTAAAATATCATTTTAAATGGTAGAATACCCATAATTCATTGTTTGTACTTAATTACTGTTATGTGTTAATGGGATTTTTAGGGTGCACTCCATGAAAGGTTTTTACAATCGAAAATACTTTTCTTGGTCAGTGTGTAGCACTACACTGTTTTAAGGAAGAGCCAATTATTTTTTACCTTGCTAGAAAAGGTGGACATGCAGGACAGTTTGAGACCTTAGCATTTTTTGGGTCAGACTCACAGAGCACGAATGATATAGGCCAGTGCATTTCAATGTAGGGAGAACGGACTGTGTGCTGTGAGACAGCAATTAAAACGCGGACCAACTTAGAGGCACATGGGCGTTCAAAGGGAATGATTCATGGCCCTTCTTTATTTGATTACGATCATAATTTTGACCAACGTGACCCTGGACTCTGTAGTATCTGACCGCAGGGCACCTGACCAATTAGCTCAATCACCTGCATGTCACTGATATGTTGTCAGAGTCTCAGGGCAGAGTCTCGCGTCTCCAGCCAACGGCTGCATGTGCATTAGCAAATTATTTACCGTGAGGTGTTAATATTTCATATCTGTGCCTTATAGTGGATTATCGGTCATTTCAACCTCAAGGTGTAAATGTAGGGATTTTTTTTTTTTTAAATACGAATGTTTGATATAAATATTTAAAGTCTGAGCACCTCTTGCTCGCTCTTTTCTACTGGTTTGAGGCACTGTTAGTATTTTGGAGCTGCGGAAAAAGTGCCCTCATTGGAATGCACCGGAAGACCTTGCAGAAAAGGCAAACTCCACTAACGGGCTCAAATTTTCGAGCCGAATGCCATTCAGAGATTAAAGCCAATAGAAAGTCTCCTCTGGGTTTTCTGCTTTGAAAAGAAACCCCATGGTGTGTTTCAGACGTATAAAAAATAGTGCTTGTTTTAAAATATTAATATTTTATATCCTCATTACAGAAAGCAATAAGAGTTGATCGGAATTTGTCAAGCGGTCTGCGCAAGAATTCGACCCAAAGTAACACCTTAACGGAAATGAGGATTCCCGGTGGACCTGGTTTCGTTATATTTAAAAATATGTATTATTTAAAACCTGATTTTCCTTCTGAAACTAGCAGTATATGTTTATGTGTGTATATATGTAACTGAATTTGTTCATGTATGGAAACAATTTGGGGAAAAGAGCCACTTTCCATTTCCTGCGTTCATCTATAAATTAATAATTTTCTTTGGGAAATCAAAGTTTTTCATTTTCCTTTTTTTCACGAAGTGCAAACAAAGTTTCCCGTTGAAGAAAGTGCAGAGCTTGTAGTCTGTCTCTAAGCCCGCGGAGAGGAGGGAGAGCGAGCAAGACACGTGAGCCCCTTCGCTGAGAGGGCGGAATACACGACGGGCGTGCTTCTGGAAGCTTCCACTTAAGCTGCAAACCCAGCGCTCTTTTGAGAAACGCCAGCCGCGTAGCATACCAATGCGCATGTCTTACGCACCTCTCCGGAGCCCCTGGGAGGTTTAACTTCTTCAGAGTCTCCTTCTGAGCTGCGTTTGTACCTCTTCTTCTCCGGGTGCCCAACAGTCCTGCACAACGGCTTCTGATTCTCCCCCAAAACATCTTTCCTTAGCCCCCCTCCCCACCCTTCCCCACTCCCAGCCCGCCCAGGCCCCGATCGACAGCAGTCATTGCGGATTCCCTCTCATGTTCCAGGTTAGCGGTGTGCTTACGGTCCGCCGCGGTCCTTTGGCGGCGTCATGTCCTGTCAAACGGAAACGCGCGGCTTCGTCGATGGGGAGCTGCATCAGACGCCGCTACAGTAAAAATCACGCGGCCGCGCCTTTGTGCATCAACAGTAGCGGGATTGTTGATGCTGGGCTATTATTCACTCTCTTTTTTTTAGGAGTCGTGAGCCATCAGGTATTGGGGCTTTTTTCACTATGATCACTGCTTCCATTACTATTGTGTCTAATGAGCCTCTACCACAGGATATTAGCCAGAGTTGCCATTATAACATCCAGTGAAGCTAATAACATCCTATTAGACGTCATTATCATTACCATCAAATACAAAAGGAGACCCCGTCGGCTGGCATGTTGAGGGATGGAGAGTCGAGTTGAACGATTTCGCGAAAATGAAATTTTCCGTTGAATGGGCTAAACTGTGAGTATAAACACAGATGAACCATCTAAGCACTGATCTGCTCGGAGTTATGTAACCTATTTAGATACTCAACAACAAAGGCACATATGAATCCACTAAGCAAGATTTAACTTTTATTTTATGCTTTAAATTAACTGAGATTTGAGCTTTGATGTATTTCATGTTTACTTGATAAGTCATTAGATATGGTGTTTTGTACATTTTCTAACAGCATAATGCATTGTAGGTCTTGATTAACTTAAACAGCAACGGAGTCGGACAACAAAAGGCAAACAGCGAATGTGACCATTGGGTACTGAGATGCTCCATTTCCACGTTATCCCAGTAACAGGCTGGGGTCATTAACGGTATGAGCTCCCTGCGCCTACGATGGCTGCCATCAAGGACAAGTGACAGGGGGCGTAAAAAATCTGGAACATATTGGGTTGGGGGCCCAATACGATGTGCTTTCACAGAGCCCAAAATGTTTAGCGGCACCCCTGACTGCCATAACCCATCGTGACCTTCTGGAACGTTCTGTGGTGGTACATCCCTGATGCCACTGTTAAAATAAGTAGTTCAAGGGTAAGCAAAAAGTTTTTCTTTTTTTTTTTTCTTCGGAAGAGTGTACAACAAAGTGGAATTATATCTTCTGGCTGCTTTTTCTGCTTGGAGCGCATTTTGGAGGATTTAAGCAGGCCTACGTGAAAGAAAGAAAAAAAAATCAATGCTAAACTAAACAAAGGAGGCAAGGCATGTAAGAATTAGAGATGAGAGCTCAGCCTGTGATTTTCACTGTCACGTATAATGGGGTAGAAATAATTAAAAACATCACTGCAGGCCTAATTAGGAGAGGACATCTGGTCTCCTTTTACGGGAACGAATTGCAGCGGAATGCAAATAGTACCTGCGCGTCAAATCAGGAGAAGTCGTACGTCTCGCCGATCGTCAATCAGCAAGGGAGACATAAAGCCCTCTCATCATTAGCGAGCTAATGCTTTGTTTTCATTCGGAAGACATTTCGGCGGTATTCGAATAGACGCCGATACATCCTCTTGTCAAGCGCCGACTGTTACTTTCTGCCGCTAGCGAGCCTTTAGCATGCGGCTAAACTTCTCCGGTCACATCAGTCAGCCGTTGTAAGTTACCGAAGCTTTGACCTGACCCGAAAGCACTCGGCTGGCAGGGCCGAGGAGAGTGGGAACAAAAGCAACGTGAGCTTGGGGACGGCCAAACGGTTATTTTTACTCTGCAGTTAGGGCAGCTTGGACACATTGTGAGATCCTGAACAGCCCTAAGCCTTACGGCTCTCCTGTGGTTTTTGCTGCAGTACTTTCACACAGATGACTGTACCCGATGTGACAAACCTATAATTCCAACCTAGCTTCCAATATGTCATTTTAAGCTGCGTTGACACTGTCATTGTAGGTATAGCCTGGCGGCTCAGTAGGTACCACTGGTGCCTTCAGGGTTGGGAATTCAAATCTCATTCCTGCCCCTTTGTGATCACACAGTTTGCACCTCCGATTCCTTTTAAAGTCCAAAGACCAGCATTCAGACAAAGTGACATCTTTAAACTGCCCCTGTTCTGTGTGCAATGGACGGCCAACATATCAATAGCGTCCCCTGCTTAATGTCGCATGCTGCTTGGGAGAAGCTTCCGGTCTGACCATGTACTGGACACATTGGTTGGAGGGCGGGTGTATGATGTTTGTATGTTATGTGTTCTTCATAAACCTACCTGCTCTATACTGATACATCACTGAGCACACTGTATAATTTCAGAAAATGTCACTCTACAGACGTTACGATGGTCCGTCTTACGATATTTTGACTTGGGTATTCCAATTCCATTCTGTTTTTCACCTTAACTACATTAATCAATGAATTACATGAGATATTCAACACTTTATTATAAATTAGGCTTTGTGTTAATGATTTTTCCAGCTGTGGGCTAATGTAAGTGTTCTGAGCATGTTTAAGGTAGGCTAGGCTAGGCTAGGCTATGATGTTTGTCAGGTTAGGTGCACTGTATTAAAATGCATTTTTGCCTTGCGATATTTGCACCTTATGGTAGTTTTATCAGAACATAACCCCATCATAATCCGGGGAGTGTCTGTATTTCACCTTTTGTCGTTAAATATGCTCTGAAATTTTATTCCAACTGATGCAACGCATCAAAAAGGACGTTTCCGTCATCGTTAACAATGGAGGAAATATTTAACCAGTTAGACCAGTTAAAAGAAAAACAATTTCCGCGAAGATGCCATTTCTAATATGTTCACCATCTTCCGGCTGCTCTGAGCTTGTTACTGCCTCGTTAGATACTGTTGATTCATCCTGTGTGGATTCTTCTGTCCATTTGTACCTCTAATGGAGTGGCAGTCACCCTTCGAGGACGTCCAGGACGGAGGTTCCCCATGTTGAAGCCATCCCTTACGCTGTTGCGCTCACTGAAATGGCACTCCGCAAGACTCCACTCTGCAATAAACCCGCACAGCTTTTCAGAAACCCATGGGGGGGGGGTGGGGGGGGGACTGGTCACTGGTCCAGGTCATTATTCCTGTCCGCCAGACAGGTTACTAGAAAAGGAATTACACTCGGCGTTAATGTTGGGTGCTGGGGGAACATGAAATAAACCAGCGTCAAATATGATTTAATTAAAAAGCTTCAGGAGGACGTTGGTATCCGAAGGATGTCTTTTGATCATGCAGTTTTATGGATACATTAGGGGCAGCGGCGTGCTGAGGACACCCTATGGGTGGAAATGCAGTTTGCACTAACAAGATGGAAGGATGGGGCGGCCATGATGTGGACTTGAAAGCAATTAAGGGGACACGGGCTGAGAAGAAGAGTATGTCCTTAGCAGAGACGACAGACTGCGTCAGATGCTTCAGCAGGCAGAAACATTCGGAGAATGCGGCCCAGTGCATGGGGCTGCTGAAGAAAGCACACGTTTATGAGGGTTGGTAGTGACCGTATGGAACTAATGTGAAATGCAAGATGATAACGTATCCATCAGCGATGTTCATTTGGGTGCTTAGTCTTCATTATGGATAACAAAACAAAGTCTGCAGACAATCTGGCTTCAAAATAGCAATATATGATTTTGATGATGTCACTGCCAAAAACCATCCCTATAAAGCAAAGTGTGAACTAGCCCTTTGTAATCGGCATTTTGCAGAAAGTCCGTCAGCAGAGCTGAGTCCTTCACGTTTAGCGCGAATGAATTTGATGGGCACATTCCTGTAAACATGGGCCACGTGAAAGAATCCCTCACAGCATGAATGGGAAGGACTGGGGTTGGGTAAAAGCATCCCTGTTCAAGTCAGAAACATACTCATTAATATTTTATTTCAGACACCACCAACAGCAAGGCAAACTCCAAGAACACAAAGATCAGCCTTAAACAATGATGATCTGTTGTCTGGGTGCACCTGCGTAACTACATAATAAAAAATAATAATAAAAACTTTGGACATAACATGGTTTTGTGAGCTTCCTGCATGTTCGGGGGGCATCTATAGAGAGCTCATCACTCCCAAACCCCCCATGATGATAAGCACAGGAGAGCACAGTCCACCTCCCCCCCAAATCTGATGCGCTTCAGGAAAATACTGGGAGCGGAAGGTGAGAAACAAAGCAAAGCACGGGACTTAAGCAATTATTTTTAGATGGCAAATAAAATCAATTAGAGGCACGGCGAGCGTGCGCATGGAACTAATTGGAGCCCAAGGGGTGGTATTTGTTCTCTTAAAATAAAAAAAAAATTATATGCTAATGCACTCCTTGTGCAAACACGTTCACGCACAAAGGGAACAGAGAAGTCATCATTAAATTTCCATTAATAATGATTTGCTCAGATCCGTGGAAGCAGTCGTGTTTTACATTACTCGTTATCCCCGCATTAGAACTCGCGTTCGTACTTGCGCGTCGTTCAGCTAAATTACCGCGACGCGCCGCGCCGCGTTTTAACTTATTTTTTTTTATCTTACATTTTATCAAGCGGCATTTCAAAAACCGCATTACATTTAGGCGTCATGAATGCTTCCGCCAACGCATTTTTTTTTAATCTTTACACATACATTATTATATTTGCACACGAAATAGACCCAGTGAAAGTGTATTACAAGATGGTTAAACGTGGCCGCGCCTTGGATACGATCGTGCCGTTGTCTGTGGTGCTTTACAAAAGAGAAAACAAGAAAATCGGCTAAATAAGTCAACTTTCTGACTCTTTCGCGGGGGGATTAAGTGGAAAAACAAGAGCGGTAATTAATGTACCGCAAGGTTGCGGCTAACCAGAGCTCTGAACTCGCTCATCCTTTTCAAGTCCCGATGAACGTAACTTTGTATTTGTAATTAATAGCAAACATAAATATGAATTAAGCAAACGCGTAACGCCCGACCAAGTAGCTCACCTTCATGCCGACAAAGAGCGCAGAAACTGCCCTTACTCTTTGACATCTTAGCTTAAGATGTGTATCATGAAGGCATATATAAAACGGGGAAGGAAAAACATATTGTCTAAAATAAGGCAATTTATATGTAAATCGGCAATAAAGCAGAACTAGGCCAAATGCGGCAGGAAGTCCATCAGTGGCATACACTTCTCTGAAATAGTTAAAATGCTAGATAAAAGTCATCATATCTCTGCAAATATTTGCTTACCTGCCTTTTATTCTCCGGTTCTGGACAATATTAAGCCATCTACAGGCGAGATTAATATCTCCTATCTAGCTACCTTAGCATTTGATTATTTAGTTGGGTAATTCCTTTACAGGAATATTGCAATAGCCAGTCTTGCCATACAGCGTGATATTAACTGCGAGTGGAGTATCATACATGTTAAAATTTAAGATTGAGCCCCAATGCATTATTGATTGCGTGGTAATTTAGTTTGCTGAAAATAAGTGCCATTGGGTTATTCTTTAATATGAATGATAATGCAATATCTCCCAGCCCTGAAAATGAGGTCCTTCAGTCCTGATGATGCACGCTGTTGCTTTGTCAAACATTTTCCAATTGCCTTTTTTTTTTTTTTTTTTCCGCAGCGGTGGAGGAGATAGGGTCTTTTCATTAGTTTACAATTTCCCGATTTGTCAGAAGAGGACTCCACCTGGAGTATTGCTCTATTAGCATGTGGCTTTGCTGTAGGGCGGCCCCAGAACAAAGGAATGTGCTGAGTTGTCACACGGCCACCGTCGCCGCCGTCCTCGCGCGTTACGCCGCTCGAGACAAACCCCAGCCAACGCCGGCCTGCGTTCAGGCAAGGTTCAGCCAGAATTTAAGAGCCCTGCTTTTGATTAGGGGCAAATGCCGCTGAACTCGCGTGAATGTGCTCTATACACCTTTGCAAACGGAGCAGGTACGAGCGTACCTACTTTTCAGGTTGCCCGTTCTCATCTGTCTCACGGCCTCAAACCGTCTCATGCATCTGCATGTTCTGCGTGCACTGAAAATCACTGAATGACAGGCTGACAGTGTAAAGCAAATGCATTCTCAGTATGCTCTAAGAATATACATGCATATGTAGACCCAACACTTGTAATGATTAGTTTGGGACTGAGGAAGATCTGATCTATGATTTTTTTTGTAGTACTGTATATTGAATGGTTAACTTTGATATTACAAATTGTACTTTATCAACAAAATACTTTAGCAGTGCTGAAGAAAACATGCAGTTGTACTGCAACCACGCTGAGGTGGATCCAGCTTGTGTGAAATTCATGCCAGTGCGAGTTTATCAGGCAAGCAGTGCAGTGGAGTGGTACACATCAGCAACTTGCAGTTACATTAAACATACTGATGGGGGCACACTTCTGGTGGTTGTCAAAGATAGCTAAGTTTAATCTTCCTCTCACTGGTGGGACATTGCCAGTTTCCCCCTTTATCTCAAAGCCATGACAAAACCAGAATCTTTGAGGCCTAGGCGTTGGGATAAACACTTCCACCAGCGGGGGCACCCACGAGCTCCTTTGGTCCCTCGATCGAAGTCCGGCCAGCATGAAAGGGGGCTGCACAGAATACGCTCAGTGAGAGGCAATAATTCTTCAGTCTGCGATAACTGCAGCCGTATGATAATGACAGAAAACACAGCCAATATCGAGTGGCCAAAATGTTCTAATTTAGGCGTAATCAGTTTTTTCCTGAGAGAGCTAAGTTAGCCTCTGGCTCTTGGGTAGAGTATGCAGCCTGTGGATGCTGCTGTAATTAACAAGCTCGAAACCTGGACCACTGCCATCTGCAGCAGGATCTGAGCCGAAGGAATTAGCAGATATCGAAAGACAAATGCAAAATACATAAAAAATAATCTTAAACAGCAGTGGTTGCACTTTTTTCATCAACGGATCGTTTCCAAAGTGTTAATCAGAGAGTGAGGGCTCTTGGAAAGCGTTGCTATGTGAGGTCAGGAAGAGATATTTCTGTTTCAGGATTTTTCATGGAAATGTATGGCCTGTTAATATTGTTGTCATTGCCAACACTGACTGTGTGGCCATGATTTTCCTAATATTTCATTTCCTAAAACATCTTCTACATCAGGGGTGGTGTGGTGGTGCAGTGGTTAGCACTGTGGCCTCATGCTTCTGGGACCTGGGTTTGAATCTCCTCTATGGCTGCATGTGTGTGGAGTTTGCATGTTCTTCCGATGTTGTCGTGGGGTTTCCTCTGGGTACGCTGGTTTCCCCTCATGGTCCAAAAACATACCAAGGCTAATTGGCATTACCCAACTGCCTGTAGGAGTGAGTGCAGGCTTTGTGAGTCTGCCCTACCATAGGTTGCACCCCCCCCATCCTGGGTTGTTCCCTGTCTTGCACCCACAGGCTTCCAGACCCCCTGCAACCCTGAATAGGATTAGTCAGTGGTGGCCAATCTTATCCGCAAAGGGCCGGGGTGTATGCAGGTTTTTGGGGTAACCTGTAGGTCAGCTGTTCAAACCCAGGTGTGAGGAGGACTCAGCCAATCAGTCCTCTAATTAGTAATATAAGTAGAGAGCTGCAGTGAAAACCTGCAAACACTGCGTCCCTTTGCAGATAAGAATGCCCACCCCCCCTGGGATAGGTTGTATGGATCTCATATGTCAGTGGTTCCTAGACTTTTCCTGGTAGGCCCCCCTTTTTCAGAGATTTTTCTGCCCCCCACCCCTCCACCCCCCAAGGAAACTTTTGCAAAGCAGTTATTATAGCATGGCATTAAATTTGAACATGTGGATTGAACTGTCAGGTTGTAATATAAAACATTGTACTAATTCTAAAATTGCTTTTTATGAACTTTGTTGTGCTTATTTCTCCACCCACTTCAGATCATGACAGTGAACATTTCAAACACATTGTACGAAAAGGTAACTACTTGTTTCTATCCATTCCAGAGAAGCGCTTTGCTGGTTGTGGTGTTTTTGCCCATTCTTGATATTCCAATTTATCCATATGTTGGTACATTTTTCCTCACCTAAAGCTAAATATGGCATCGACATGATGGCAAAGCGGATGGGGAAAAATATATACCAGAGGGGACCCCCGACAGTCTTTGCTGTTACTCCAGCCCCGGACAGACTTCAAAGAAAAAACTTTATGGTTTCTGCTTGTCAGATGGATGTATGGCTTATGCACTGGAAGCTGGTTAGCAAGGGGGATCTGAATGGTCGGAGCCAGTGGGGCCTGATCCCGCCAGATATCGCATGGAGCGCTACACGACATCATCAATAATTCAGTGTAACAAGTAATATATGTATTTTTTCTTCATAAGTAACATTGTTGCCCATTGTTTGTGTGCAGTTTCATTAGCCAATCGGATGCTGCCCATACGGTTTATTGTGATGCCGCTGCAGGTTAAGTCAACATTATCCCATGATGTGCCGCTACAATCAGTATCCATTTTTATTTACATTTCATTTAGTTTTCTTTCATGAAAAATCATTGATCAATAATTTTCATCATACGTCAGGGTTCTTCAAATCTGGCCCTCGATTCCAAATCCAGTTTTCAGTTTTCCCAGGCAGTTAGTTTAATAATTACTGATTCTGATTGGTCAGAGGTTTCACACCTGACTGACAGGTAAAGGAAGGCTGGAAAACCAGCAGTGCTCGGACCTCGAGGACCATGATTTAAATAACCCTGCTTTACGTCAGTCAAATTATCCCTGATTCTGCTGTCAGGATGTACCCAACTGTGGTAAATATGCATCTCCCCTAGTGGGTGCACTCCCCGGTTTGGGAAACTCTCTCTTATATGGTCATAAGATAATTCCTATATTAGGGGAGACCGGAGCACAATAGTTAAACATGGTCGGTTGTTGAATTAAAATAAAAGTGCCCAGATTATTGAGTAAATGGATGCCAGATTCAATTCAACAATTGCCCCCGGTCTCCCTTACCTGTCCATCTTGCCAGAACACTTATCTAGTTCAGGGTCACAGCCAGCATTCCTACACTATAATTTCTGCATTGTATTAAAGGTTCCAGTCTGTCCTTTTCTGGTTAGTAAAAGTAAAACTTAAACCAGATGGAGGCATAAAGGACCAGCTTAAACTGTGTCAACCTGCCAGCTACCAGCTGTGGAGCACACATCTGGAATCAAAGCATGAAAACAACCATTTTATTACATGTAGAAATAATAAGATGCTGTAACCTGTGTGCATTTTTAAAAATAGTGTAAAATGACCGATTTTCATTTTCTTTTGCATCCAGAAATGAACGACTCTGATAATGCTCTTCATACAGCAGCCCTTGATGCAATATTACCTGTGAATTAAATGGCAGTTGGTAATCTTGGGGATCGGAAACAGTCTATGGAAAAAGGCTCTGGTTAGTAGTATATTCCGCCATAACAAGCTGTGTGCATGTGACCTACCACCTGGCATCTGTTGCAGTCTAATGATGGCTTGTTTCCGTGGGAACCTGACATCCAAAACCTTCTAATAGACCTCAGCGTTCACCAGGGACCAGATCTGGGACCCATGGGATATCTTCCTCAGAAGATGAGCTCCGGGAATACACCATCAAAGTAGGGTGTGCACGGTCCCACTGCCGTGATGTTACCGTAGGGCGACCAGGCGTGGTGTAGCAGTGGCTGACGTGGTTATTGGATTGGAGTCTTCCATAAATCACCCCAGGCTTTTATAATGTCACCACATGTTGTGCTGGAATTACTGCACGCCACTGTAAAATAATCATAAACTGTTATATAGTTACCACAGGCTGTTGTAAAATGATCACAAATTGCGGTAGAATCACCATAAGATTTCCCTCATTGTCATAAAATTGTAAACGTGCCTGTAAAATGGCCTCCACAGTATATTTGTGAAGTGACAGCTATCACTATCACACCTAAGCCCACCTGGTGACTACCAAATAAAACAGTCTTTTACAAGTGACTCGTTAATGGGTCACATCTCAGGGCTAATCGGAGCAGTGGCAGTGAATTGGTTGTTTCAACAAGGTGCTGTCTTTGTGTGGCACTCTCTGTGCTCATATCGTAATCAGACATTACTAATCAATTAATGCCACAACCTTTAGCCAGTATCAAAAACTTCCAACTGCTTTTCATGGTTAGGGTCGGGGGGGGCGGCTGGAGCCGATGCCAGGTAGCATAGGGCACAAGGCATGGGTACACCCTGGGTGGGACGCAGTATCAAGAATATAAGCTTGCTTTCTCTTGAAAACAGAGGAATGATATGTGACTGTGGATGGTCAGGCATGTTGTCATAAACACAAACATGCATTTAAAACTGGTAAATTACTGTAGTCAATGCGAAACACATTGGGTTTAGGTTTGTTCTGCGCAGGCTGTGTGAAGGCCTGGTCCCTTTCCTGCATCTGCGCAGGCTGTGTGAAGGCCTGGTCCCTTTCCTGCATCTGCTCCACTCTAATGCCCAATATATCTCCAGGTGTCTTTTTTGCCTCTCCAACCTCCCCTTTCACTGACCGCTGCCAAGGCTCCTTCCCTTTAACAGCCCATTTGATCTGGAAACGGTGAATTCTTGTTCATGTAACTTACTTACTGTGTTTACCAGTGGGCCAGGAGCATTAAGGTGTATTTGTAATAATTACCTTGCCATGGAAACCGTCAGCAGCGAATTGGAAAGACGTCAAGGCTGACATTGACATTTGCATCTCTGTATTTAGTCTCCCTAAGAACAAGATCAGTATATTTAAAGGAGATTAAATGCGACTGTTTTAAGTAGCTCAGATCCAGGTGGAGAATATAACTCTCATTAGTTGTACCAGGGGATGCTGCCTTATTCATTAAAAACAAGCCTATTTACAAGTCTTCAAATGGGAAACATACGACAGTGCAGGGTCCATTCCCACAGTGGATTATAATGCAGTGTACTGTGAAGAGTCCATTCCCACAGTGGAGTATAATGCAGTGTATTGTGAAGGGTCTATTCCCACAGTGGAGTATAATGTAGTGTACTGTGAAGGGTCCATTCCCACAGAGGCGTATAGTGCAGTGAATTCTGCAAGGTCCATTCCCACAGTGCAGTATAATGCAGTGTATTGTGGAGGGTCCACTCCTGCAGCGGAGTATAATACAGTCCATTGTGGAGGGTCCACTCCTGCAGCGGAGTATAATGCAGTGCATTGTGGGAGGTCCATTCCCACAGTGGAGTATAAAGCAGTATATTGTGGGAGGTTCATTCCCACAGTATAGTATAATGCAGTATATTGTGGAGGATCCATTCCCACAGCGGAGTATAACATAGTATATTGTAGGAGGTCCATTCCCGCAGCGGAGAATAGTGCAGTGTATTGTGGGGGGAGCCATTCCCACAGTGGAGTATAACGCAGTGCATTGTGGAGGGTCCATTCCCACAGCAGAGTATAACGCAGCGTATTGTGGGAGGTCCATTCCCACTGCAGAGTATAACGCAGCGTATTATAGGAGGTCCATTCCCATGGCGGAGTACAACGCAGTGTATTGTGGGAGGTCCATTCCCACGTGGAGTATGACGCAGTGTATTGTAGGAGGTCCATTCCCACGACGGAGTACGACACAGAGTATTGTAGGAGGTCCATTCCCACGTGGAGTATGACACAGTGTATTGTGGGAGGTCCCTTCCCACACGTATTATAAGGCAGTGTATTGTGGGAGGTCCATTCCCACGTGGAGTATGACGCAGTGTATTGTGGGAGGTCCATTCCCACACGAATTATAAGGCAGTGTATTGTGAGAGGTCCATTCCCACGTGGAGTATGACGCAGTGTATTGTAGGAGGTCCATTCCCACGACGGAGTACGACACAGTGTATTGTAGGAGGTCCATTCCCACGTGGAGTATGACACAGTGTATTGTGGGAGGTCCCTTCCCACACGTATTATAAGGCAGTGTATTGTGGGAGGTCCATTCCCACGTGGAGTATGACGCAGTGTATTGTGGGAGGTCCATTCCCACACGAATTATAAGGCAGTGTATTGTGAGAGGTCCATTCCCACGTGGAGTATGACGCAGTGTATTGTAGGAGGTCCATTCACACACATATTATAAGGCAGTGTATTGTGGAGTCCGTGTGGAGGCTCCACTCCCGTTGACCAGGGTGTTTCAGATGATCAGAGTGACCTTTAAAAGCTCACAGGACGTGCCCTGGGTCAGAGGGAGACTCCTGCAGCCAGCCAGGGACGGCCAGACCAGCTGCAGGAGTGTTAAGTGCTGACATGTGTAGAGAGAGAAGAGGAGATTTCTGAGCAATAAAGAGGGATTAAATTAATGCAGCTCCTTTAATAACTACACTTTAACTTGGAGCCAGCCTGATATCTCCAAACATGCTTATTCTAGATGTTTGCCCCCACCATGAGATACCACCCAAATGAATAATATTTCTTAATGGTTATTTTAGGGATCTGTACTGAATGCATGGTGAGCTTTTTTGGGGGTGGGTGAGTGGGGTGTTGGGGCACGACTGATGACAATCATGGGAAATGGGGGATATTTTTCTGTAAATTAAATGTAAATGCTAATGTACCATATACTGATATACTAAATAACGATAATGAACTTATTTTACACTTTTACAAGTAACTCCCATACATATAAGATTAATATTAAAATGATCACAGTTCAGCACATTCCTAACAGGGCTGCACGCAGCCAGTCTTAATACACAGCGAATCTTCTATATATTTATTGCTGATGGTCAACTGAGGATGTGGAGTTTGCATGTTTCTCTATGTTGGTGTGACTTTTCAGGCCAATAGGCTGTGCAGTTATCCATGGTGTGCAGTTATGTGCCCTGTGTCAGACTGCCATTCCACCCCAGGGGGCGCCAGGCTCAACCATGACCCTGAACTGCATAACTGCTCATGGGTGATGGATGCATAGATGGATGGATGGATGGATGGATGGATGGATGCTCAGCTGATTAATAAATAAACAGACAACAGAAATGCCTGGGTACCACACCGCGTGAACCAGTCGCAGAGGTGCATTAGTGAGCGGCTTTTTTTCTGCAGTAAAACATGGAACCTGCACCAATATTCAGCGTTAAGCTTACGTGAAGCTCAATGAACCGCAGTGAAGCCAATTCACCAGAACCTGCAGGTGGTGACCCTCCATTCGTCCCCGGGTCCCTAAAAGTAGGTCAACCAGGAAGTTTGGTAGGGGGAGGGGAAGTGACATCATTCTGAGGGTCTGAGGGGAAGGGAGGCAATGTGCGCAAGCACACGTGAACTGCTATCCGACCTCCGTCTAATTGACTCGGACCGGGACATAATAATTGTTTCTCCTTTATTCTTCTTCTCGGTGATTGACACCCCTTCTGACCCCCATTTGCATCCCAAGGCGGCCTGAATACGGCACCATGATAAATGGAACGGCCAGAGTCTTGTAAAGCATGATTTTCCTCTCTTTGATTAGCACGCTGCTTCTGCCCTTGCAAAAAAATGTACAGCCGCCCTATTTAGATACCTATAAGAGGCTCTCAAAACTAACTTTTTTCTTCTGCCTTCCTAAAATTTCCCTGCACCTTTCTTTTATCCTAAATTTTGCAAGAGGGTCGAGCTGCAGCCGCCTGTAGAGTGGAGCTCCACCGGAAATACGTCACCTCCACAGGAAACACGTGATCTTTAAGGGCGTACTCCGTCACCTCCACAGGAAACACGTGATCTTTAAGGGCGTACTCCGTCACCTCCACAGGAAACACGTGATCTTTAAGGGCGTACTCC
>JAODLC010000001.1:31204936-31215875 GCA_026781145.1 Hippopotamyrus pictus
CGTCACCTCCACAGGAAACACGTGATCTTTAAGGGCGTACTCCGTCACCTCTACAGGAAACACGTGATCTTTAAGGGTGTACTCCGTCACCTCCACAGGAAACACGTGATCTTTAAGGGCGTACTCCGTCACCTCTACAGGAAACACGTGATCTTTAAGGGCGTACTCCGGTTAGGGTTAGGGTTAAAGTTAAGGTTAGTGTTTATTCGCTGTAACACAGAGTTGAGTCACGTGTCTCCTGTGGAGGTGACGTATTTCCGGTGGAGCTCCACTCTACAGGCGTCTGCAGCTGGACCCTTCTCAAATTTTGGGCTGCCCTTGCCGAATGTCTGTGAGCGACCAATACACAGAGAAATTTACCCACTTTGAGAATCTGATGCTCAGAGAGGATTATGGGACTACCGTGTTACTGTAACCGCAACACCGTGATACAAAATGTCACCCATCTCTGTTAGGCATTACATCCAGAGGTGTCAAAATGGGTGTGAGGTATTCTGTCAAATTTGGGAATATCCAGTCTTTGACAGGAGTCCTTGAATATGTTGAAATTTTACATAATACTCTGCAGGGGAACCTAAGGTGGCATTTTGCCAGAAGACCCAAAATTTGTCCCTGTTCCCTTCAGGCATAGGCCTGGACCACTATTGGACAGATTGTAGTTCCTGTGTGGTGCTTTCCTGACTTATACTTGCATCCTTACTATAGATTCCCAATGAAAAGGAGAAGAAATGTAATCACCGAGATTTTGTTTCATTCGGGGTGGCTATTTGCAAAGAACAAGGGGTATAATTATAGTTGTTTCTTCTGGATAAATCAATGAGTTTCTGTGTTTTTTTTTAAGATACATGGGTGTAATTATAGATCAGAGAAAACAAACGTGTTTAAATAAAGTTGCCACGGAAACGTTAAACCTGACGATGCATGCTGTTCGATAAACGTGTTCACGTTTACAGCATTTTAAATTTTTTTTGGCTGAATAACCCCAGAAACGGCACTTCGGTTTAGCTTGTGACACAGAACCGGAAAAAGCGGAGAGAGAGAGAGAGAGAGAGAGAGAGAGAGAAGACATTGTGTAAACGCTCCGCAGAGCAGGGCTGCGGCTCCAGGTGTCGGAGCCTCTCGAGTCACGCCTCCCACTGTGCATGGATGGAGGAGAAACGGCCTAATCATCTGTCTCCTGCGAGGGGGGTCAGATGAGGAGGCTCCGAGCGAGGATGTACAAATGAGATTCCTGTCCGGGGCCGGTTCTGATCAGTAGCAGATTGCCGTATTGATCAAACGTCAGAGGCAGAGAGACGCCATGATTGAGTAAAAGTGTGTACATGATGGAAGCAGAGTCCCAGTGCCCCATACACTGCCTGTCTAATAACACTGTGAGAAGCGTTCTGTACCTACCGGCCCGGACCGTCCCTTGCCACTGCGTCATTGGACCCAGACACTCTCAGGAATCCTGCTCGCACCTCCACACACGCAAGCACGCTGGCCCTTCTCTCTGGTACACAAACGCAACTCACCAGTCCCGGCCATCGGGATGAAATATTTGTGGTTCAGATTAATCGCTTATCAGTTCGGAGGGTGTGAGATGTGATGAAGATGACAGAGGATCCCGCGGTAACGTCCTGAAGCAATTTGTGCCCGGGATATTTAGATGGGAGCCGGACATTGCAGATTGGTTATTATGGCCCCCGCGGGGGGCCCCTGGGGAGTGGCCTGCGAACATAATTCAGTCACCTGGGAGGGGGGGCGCGGGTGGTGACTCGCAGGAAGAGGGTAATGAATGAAATTTTGACTGGAAGAGAAATCGTGGAGGGATTTTACCTGCTCAGTGCTGGCAGATCGCGTTGTGAGTTATGTCGCGTTTGCTAGCCGAGTATGCTAACTCCAAGAGGATTGATTTTAATTTGCAGAATTAAAAAAGAAGTTCAACTAATTGAATTTTTTTCTTCCCCAAATCAGCTGCGGCGTTTTTAAGAAGTTACATTAAACCCCATAAGAAGGGCCAAAGACCCAGCTCTGAAAATACGGACAAGCTGCCACTGCTATGCTAACTGCTCTCGTTCGTTAACATGCCACGATAAACAGCTAGCCTCACATTCACCGAGCTGCAGCGTTCGACATGTGAGTGACCTGTGTCAAGGGCATCCGTGTCACACAAAAGGCAGACTGGTTTTCTTTTATCACGAACCCGAGGCAATAAAGAGCCGGGATTTGTTTCTTTGTCTCATTTACAGCGGGACTGCAAGGTCCCATCTGCTTTGAGGCAAGATCCTCAAAGCAATCTTTGATTTTGCTGAAAAACTATTACTTGGAGAAGAACTCCTCTAATGGATCTTCAAGAGCTCATTTGTTTGAGGCAATTATTCCAAAGAGACACCAACGGAAGCCTTGGATTTCTTAAACGGGGGAGAATATTAAATGTTCGAGATGAATACTTATGGCTGAAAGGGCACGAAATAGGAGGCTATTTTGTTTGTTATTCTTTCTGTTTTTTTTTTTATTCTCGAATTGCAAACGGCATTAATGCGTCACAGGGGCAGGCTGAGGATCCGGCAGACGCAGGGCGGGGGGGGGGGCGTTACCTCGATGCAGAAGCGGAAAGGATGATGATGACTGTCCGGCCCCTCGCGGGCCAGGAGCCCAGGGTCACACCCCCCTCCCCAGCCCCGACTCAACTGATAAAGTTTGCTCCCAGTTTTGTCACAGCAGTACAATAGCGTCCCACCACTTAGCATCCGCTGTTCTGCTTTTATCCATTGAAAGCTTTCAATCCCGGCTGATGAACTCATCATTTGGAGCAAGTGTGAATCTTTCCAGAGCAGCAGAGAGGAGCCACACCAAGCCCCGCTACTCAGGTGGAGTCGCCTTTGTTCCCCTCTGTGTGCTCATCGGGGCCGGCTGGCCTCCAGGAGCATGACGGCAGCTTCAGGGTAAACACTGCGCAGTGTGACATCTGCAGTGAGAGGCCCAGGGTACGGAGCCTGAGACTCTGTGAGGTAATTATGGGGGTGGTGTGTCTTTGACCAGAAGATCGCCGGTTCACATCCCAGGGTAGGCCGACTGATGTCACCGCCGGGATCTTTGAGCGAGACCATTAACCCCCTGAATGCACCAGCTGACCCCCCTGCTTTCTCAATATTACATGACTTTGGATACAAGAGTTTGCTAAATAACTAAAATGTAAAATAAATACACATACCGGGGCTATCAAAGGCACATATGAATGCTCCAGTATGATCCAAGAGGTTACAGAAAGCTATGATGCAATGGCAGTTTGGCTGTACTCCAAGGCCGCAAGGTGATAGTTTTCAGAGATAGATTTGCTTTTAAAAATATGCTGAATTTGCTATCTTAACTGCATGTCGCATTTTATGTAATGCTGATATTATGTTCTGTTATGTATCGGAGTATAAATCCCAACAACAATGCCAGAAGTAAAATTCCTAGTTAAAACATAAATTTGCAGGAAGAGCTGTTTGTTCTCTAGTTTCAAGATGCCCTGACAGCAATCACCACTCTAATGCTAACCAGCCCCCGACACCCCACACAACACACCACAGCAATTAAAACATCAACACAACAGCCCCCCCCCCCAAAAAAAAAAAAAAAAAACTGATGGTGGCCCAACTAAGAAACTTCCTCCAGGTGAGCGCCCTGAAGGGGATATACAGCGACGGGGTGGGGAGCAGGCTTGTTCACATCGTCACACACAAACAAAGCCGCAAGCAATCCTTGTGGGTACGATTTAGAGGCTGCTCCCCCGTAGGAAGTGAGATGGTATTTCCCGTAGAGTTCTTATTATAGCTGTTAATGAAGTCATAGCGGAGAAATAACAGCACGTAATTTAATTTGTGGCGTCACTAAGTTGCGGAGGTCAGCAGGGCCAATGACCCTTATTACTCACCCTGGAGGAGGCCCCATTTTTCACCGGAGAGCGTCGTGTAACGCAGACCTACCCGCGACCAAAGGCCATGGTGACAACCTCCCCACGGCACGGTGACGGTATTTTATGACGTGGGGCGCTCTCGGATTGAGGGTCTGAACCTCTCCGATGTAGGAAACTGTGAGTATGCAGCTTGTGGCTAAGAGCAGCTGTGAAATTATCCTTCGTTTGGCACCAAGAGACCCTTTTATTAGGGACGTTCTTTTATACATTTGTTTAAATATGACTGCTCTGAAGGCAAATCACTAATGGAAAGAGGGATGGAAAAAATCAGGTAGACACAGCCAAAGTAAAGCTTTTAGCTGCTACCTGAGAATATCCTTCAGAGTCGGTTAACTCAGTGTAAACTAACGTGTTTATCCTTCTGGAGAGATTTCGTAGCTAAATTTGGACTGATTAAAGAGAGCTTGAGTCATTCTTCTCTTTAGATGCCATCAAGTCCTGGAGAACTTGGAAAAGCAGCTAGTTAGGATTCAGATGGAAAAATACTCCTAGACATGTTTTTATGAATATGCATCAGCCTTGGGTTCTCATTGGTTTTATTGCACCACAGATACACAAATAACCATTAAAATTTTTAAATTGACCAGTCATGCTTCAGATTCACCTTTATGAGTTCCTTTAATCATCAGCTTCCTATAGATTCCTTCCATTAACAGCTGCCATGAAGAGATCAGTGTTTTTTTTCTGAAAAACTTCTTTCTGTAATCACCAGGAGACACTTACTTTGACGTCACCAGGAAACATGATTTTCCGGATTTGTCCTGGAAGGGTTTGCATCCTGGGCAAATTCATCCAGTGCAAATTGTCAGCATTTTCCTGACTGCAGTTCAGGCTGCACAGGATTCTGATTTTCTTCTCTTAATTGAAATTCACCTTTTGAAAATGACATTTCCGCATTTCGGAATCCATGGCTTTCTTATCTTTGGTTTCCCATGGATCCTTGGTGCTACAGGAAGGCAGAAAGTAATCTAAATGATGGCGAAAGGCTCCCTGGGAATTGTATGAAATTTCCGACTCCCGGCTTGATCCACCGGCCAAGGAAATGAAGTAGGAATGTATTTATAAAAAGAGAGTAAGTGCTGTTTGGGGCGTTCCTAAATTTAGCAAGGTGAGCGGCGGTAAGTGATCACGCTCTGCTGGAATCCTCCCTTTGGAGGGAGGGGTGCCCTGCTGATTCAGCACGTTGGGGTTTTGCCTCTGGGTCCAGCGAATTCGGCACGAACCCCATGTGTTTGCAAGCCACTCGGATGAATCGGCGACCTTAGATGTTCTGTTTGAGAGAAGATGTTGAATGGGGGGCTGTGTGATGGAATAATATCTCTGTCCTGTGGTCTCTGACTTTTAAGGCTCTGAAATACTGCAGCTTTAAATGGACGGGTGACGTCAGGAAGCGCAAGCACATGGACGGCGAACGGTCCGTCAGCAGCGACTGACGTTCGCCGATGCTGTCTGGCGGGGTGTGGGCGCGGCCGGCGTGGCTATCTCCCTCCCCGGCCCACCGAGCGCTCGCCTGTGGCGCTCTCCAAGCTGTCGGAGGGCATTAGATAACAAGCGAGTCCCATTAGCGTCGCTAAACCGCTCATTAGCGTCAAGAGCCCAAGAAGCCCGGAGCCTCCCATCTTTTTCCGCCGCACTCTGGTTGGCGTGGAAACACCAGGCAGATGTCCAACCAGTACTGCTCTCTCTCTCTCTCTCTCTCTCTCTCTCTATATATATATATATATATATATATATATATATATATATTTTATAATTACAGACAGTGAAGTGAGCCATTATGAAGCAAGCGTGACCCCAAGTCATGCAATGATGTCACCGGCGTGAAATACCAGGTGCCCAGGCGTGAACCGCAGTCACTCCAAGACTGTGAAATGTAATAATTAGCACTCTTAATTAGCTGTCTTCCTGGGCCCCAGACTCGTCAGCGTGATGGAATGCCATGCCTGTTTAATGCTGAGATCACCCCCGCCACATACATCCTTCCTGCACCACCCCCCAAGGAATTGGAATCAGATTGTAGGGAGTAGGGGGGTCCATCTTTACAACCCTTATAAGTGGAGTGGGAGGAGAGGGGGCATTAATGTGGGGCAGTATCTCACCCCCTTCAGATTCACAGCCCTTTGGCTTGACTTGTGTTCCCAGAGTTGGCTATACAACAATTAAGAGCAGCCCTGTGATTGGCTTAAGCAGGGAGCTTCACCTACACTGGGGCCCTATGATTGGCTGAAGCAGGGATCTCCACCTACCCCGGAGCCCTGTGATTGGCTTAAGCAGGGAGCTCCATCTACACTGCAGGCCTGTGACTCTGAATGTCTGAGAGGTCGCTGACAGGGCAACCTAGGGCCGAACCCCAAGTCGTAATGTTGGGGTGGGGGGGGGCATGTGTCTAGTTCCTCAGACACTCCATCTGAGTTAATACAATTAATTTCATGTATAATTATAACACACAAGTCAATCTATGCAACAAAGTGTCCTATGATTAAATAATTTGGTAATTTGGGCAGATGAGAGAGCAAGAGCGAAAGAGAGGGAGAGAGAGAGAGAGAGAGAGAGAGAGAGAGAGAGAGAGAGGGAGGAAAGCATACAGTGGGTTTGGTGTGCCGTCAGTTTGGCCCCTGAATTTCTTAGTATTAAAAAATTAAATCTTGATTCTGTTGTAATACCTTACTTTTGATATAATGTGTGCAACAATGTGTTAAAATCTTGCATCTGCATGATGATGATGATGATGATGATGATGAGTGTGTATTTTTATATTAATATAAAGCAAGGCCTATACCAACAAACAGACTGCCCCCACCCTTCCTAAATTCCACTTTAAATTCTAGATTGTACCCTTATTCCAGATTTTATTCTTGGTTAACCTGGGAAAATGTTACCTGGAATAACAGAAATCGGCAGCAGGCTCCTTGAGAAGCAGCTGGGCTGGAGTGAGGCCCCATTGGGCATCCTCAGGGTCCTAGTGACCTGGGAGTCGATACGGATGGACCCACACTTATATAGCGTTAAGCTGTGGAGTTAAGAAGAGCAAGATACTTCCTGGTACAAGGGCGGCTTGACATGTGGATACCACTGACTGCACCTGCCTTCTGTGGAGCTCATCAGCAGTGCCTGTCCCAGAATGCACAGGGCAGCAGGCTGCGGTACCTCCTGATAGCATGCCAGTCCATTTCACATCATTCACAGACCCACCGAATGCATTTCTACCACTAAACTGATTCTGTCACGCCTTCCTAGACACCTTTGTTATCCACTCCTGTATTTCCAAGGTTGTCAATAGTGCTTGAATAATAAGAAATAAGAAATAAACACATTCAGCAGTATATCAAACCCACCAATGTGCAGTCAATATGTATCTCTGCAACCCCAAAGTATTCTGGGTATAACCATGAATTTGTTTCCAGTCACACAAGTTTGTGCTTATTAGATGGGTCCAGTGATGTAAATCGTTCATTTTCGGGATCATTAAGAACGGGCATCAGACGTGAAATGTACCGCCCCCAACTCACGAATCGCCGTCTTCCGGGTGCATCTGTCTGGCGGCGAAGACCATCAAGGACGATGAGCCGTTCCAGCATGCGCTGTCTTGTGACATGTCGAGCTCGTGCTCTAAAAAGCGGTGCGCGGAGGTCAGGGGTCACGTGCCACTGGAAGTAAGAAGATCTCTGTAGTGGCAGAACCCTGCTTTTCACTGTCAGCCTTGGGATGGAGTACAGAGACGCTTTAGAAACGCCCGACAGAGCTTTGCTTCCTCTTTTTTACTGAGGGTGTGCAGTGACCATCTTAATGGTGTACAACAAAATGAAGGGCTTGCTATGTTTGAGAGCATTACAGTTTTAAACAAAGTATGTTTGGTGTTTGTCCACTTTGATAAAGCATCGTCTATAACCAAGGTTACCCGGCTTCATTTCGTAATCGTTCAGTACAACCGCATTGTTTGTAGAGGCCGGTTTTTGAGTCTGTCGTAGATGGGGTTCTAGATCTGTCAAGGCTTTCATTTTAGTTTCCCGGGCTTTGTTGGAGAGTCGTATTGAGGAGATGCAATCTGCTCAGAGGGAGATGGCATTGTTGCCGATGTGAATAAAGCCTATTGAGAAATGCATCACTCTGTGCAACATCTGGATCGTGTCATTTACTGCACAATTCCCAGATTAAAACAGAAGCGTATTTGTCATCTGAGAAAACCTTAAGTAAATGCATGCACGATGGATCAATTCAATCAAGATTCAATTCAATTCAGATGTTTACCATGTGCTATACAGTACAGTGAAATAAAGATCATTGAACGGTGCCTTAAATACTACTTAAAAATGGGAGCAAATGGAAGTATTTAGTAGTAACAGCAACTGCAGCACTGTGTATCTTGGCACCCAATTGCAGTCCATCTCACCACTAGTTCCCCTTAATTACTAGCTGGTCACCACTGAATCAGACTCTAAGAGAGGCATCTTTGTCTTGCGAATTGGATCCCATAATGCGCATCTGAGGTCTGAGGGGTCAGGGCAGAGCTTTAAAGAAACACGTCCTTCAAAAGTAACAAGATACGCAACCATTCTTCCAATTCTTCAGTTTCTTTGGCCTTATGAAGGTCATTCTTCAGCCTTCTGTTTTCTTATTAAAAGCTCCTTTATGGGTGTCTAAATAAAAACCCAAAGCAACACTAAAGGTTGCCTGCAGAACGAGGCTGGCGCAGAATGAAAGAGAGACTCTGCCATATGAACAAATCGCCGCAAATCGAAAGGGAAAAGGCCTCTTATGGTGTACAAAATAGGGCTTCTCTTCTAAGTCGCCCTGTTTGATTCTCAACCAATGTAAGACATGGCAGTACCGGATTGACAGCGAGGATTAAAAGATATTTTCCTATTCAGTTGGAGTAAATTGGTTTCGGATTAAAGCTGATTGATTGCCATTCAGGTATACTGGAGTCAGTGAGAGACATTCAGCCAGAACACAGGAATCTGAGTGCAACTACTGTTGGATACCAACCCAGATAAAAATCGATAGACATTCAAAGGCGGGTAATAATTACCCACGATTTTATAGCCTCTATATAAGTGGAGCACATGATGTTTCCCGTAAAGCTAATTTTGTTAGTTACAAGTAAATATCATATAAGTATGGGATTGCACTTGGTTATAATGTATAGGTTCTTTTTAGTTTTTGATTCTTCTTAAGGTCTCAGTTCAAGTGTTTAAAATGCAGGAAAATAGCCACATGAAATTGTACAAGAACGGATAAATCCATTTATCTTTAGTTATCATATTTCTTGTACAAATTGTATTTATTCCATCATTCCTTACACTAAAATTGAACATTTATGAATCACATACACAATACAATAACATGCTCATTGTATATTTATCAAATGGACTGAATATCTGGGTATCTACTGCATGTATGTCATAGGCAAATGGAGATTCCCTGTTTGTGTGAACATACTTTGGTTTAACATACTTTGCTTAGAATAACTTCTGCATTACTTTTTTTAAGGTAGCAGTGCACCATTATAGCAATATTAATTAGCTCATGGAGTTTTACTTACACACACATATGTTCTGAGGGCATAATGGAAAATGATTGGTTCAGAGAGGTAACCAATCAGACTGTAGAGGAGGTGGGTCCATGCAAATTGAAGAGGTGGTACCAAGACATCTGATTGTTACATTCCACCTCCTCTACAATCTGATTGGTTATCTCTCAGAACAAATCATTTTTCATTCTGCCCTCAGAAAAATTTTGTGTAAGTTAAACTCCCATGCACTGTTAACTAATTCATCCATCCATCCATCCATCCATCCATCCATCCATCCACCCACATGTCCATCCTCCATAACTCCTTACCCAGTACAGGGACTGAGAGCCAGCAGCCCATCCCCGGAAGGACAGAACAAAAAATAGGAACATTAATTAAGACAGTACTGAGTGCATCACACTTATAATATACGGAAACTCTAAAAATATTCCAGTTCAGGTTGCTGGTGAATAAGCTGTGGATTTAAAAAATATGCACTCCTGCCATAATGGCTGTCTGCAGCTTACGGGGTCGACTTGAACTTCTGCACTTTCATTATCCAGGACTAACATCAGTGGGTTGTTGGGTCGGTACCCTGCTTGTCTGCAGTAAGGAGATGGGTGAGGGATCAGTCACTCATATTTAGCTGCTGTTTAATTTTCAGTGGGGGGAAAAAAAACATGAATGGGGGGTGTCGTGGGCAGGCTGTCAGATCTGCGGATGCCACAGGATGCTAGAATATAAAAGGCTGGGTTCCATGCATGCGGGTAACTGTCAGCAGATCCAGGGAATTGAGTCGTTCATTTGCAACGCCGTTCCACCTTTGTGTTACACCAGAATCCCCCCCCCCATCTTGACACACTATCAAATCAATATGCCTGTGTTTTCGAGGCTAAAAGACAGCGTGCGTTCCAGAAGTGCTATTTGTACATCAGAGGAGGTGCTTCGAGGCACGTGATGCGCGGTGAAAAGACGCAACAAGCGTTCTCTAGATCCACGTCACGCAAATTTCAGGCACTTACTTTCTCTCTCATGGGCCTGGACACCTCTGTGTCATCATGTGACAGCGCAGCAAAGGCGGGCTGTAGTATGTAATTAATCTACATTTCACCACTGACATTGAGAACATACCTGATGGGGAATCCTAGTGTTTCGTTCTGTTTCCTCACCGGAATCTTCTGGAACGACGTCAGTCTAAAATCACTGCATTTGTCCATGCCAGGACTTCCGAACCTGGTCCTCGGGCACCCCCAGACACTCTACATTTCTGCAAAAATGTGAACTGTCTTGCCGGAAGCTGTCTGGCAAAAAGCATTTGGCAAAAATTGGACTGTATCGGGGTCCCCAAAGAGCAGGCTGGGAAACAGTGATTTTTCCCTGGATGCGCTGGTAGAGAACGTACCTAATGACCAGAGGCGGACATTTCAGGTCCAGAAAGTAAAAATCCAAACCAGGATTTTGTTTCAACCAACCAGTTGAGCATA
>JAODLC010000001.1:31220236-31235062 GCA_026781145.1 Hippopotamyrus pictus
GGTTGGTTGCTTTGTGAGAAAGAGATACTTTGATATTTTGGAATGTTAGAAGGGTGAGTGTGAAAAATTGGAGGTTGGGGATCTAATTACCCGGCCATAATTGGGGGCTGGGGAATAGGCTGCCATCCTCTCAACTCACTGCAGATCAATTATGTTAAGAGAACATCTGTAAGTAGAACTTAATGAGGTCCATTAGAGCAACATGTACTGCCTCCTCTAACAGTGCTTGTCAGCTTCTTGGATGAGTTGGAGGAGGCTGCTGAATAGGGACCTGGAGGAGAGCTTAAATATGGGAAGGAGGTAAGGCGGCCCGCTCAGGTCTGCCTCACGCAGCAGCGGGGCGCGGAGGGAGAGAGAGAGAGAGAGAGAGAGAGAGGGGGAGCAAAGAGGAGGAGAGAGATACAGCAGAGACAGGGGCAGGTGGCGGCTCGCTGTCCCAAAGACCGCTTACGAAAAGAAGCCTTGCACCGTGGCCATCGCCGTGACCTGTGGTAAGGCTGCCACCCCCCCTGAATCTGAGCCCCCTCCCTCAATTCAGAAATCCCTGCCAGACCGAACCTGCCCTGGTATCTGTATCGACTTAGTTTAACTTTCCCTCATTTCACGCGATAAACAACAAGAGGGACAGACAGAAGAGAGGAAGAGGAGGAGATGAAAACAGAGAGATGGCTGCTTAGGCCGCATTCCTTTGCTCCTCTTAAACGAAACCGGGAGGCAGGAAAATCTTCACTGCTTGTCCGCCCAGAATTTCAACTCCCGAGAAAGTCCAGGCAAACACTTAACAACTTCGCATCTCTTCTTCCGCCGAAGCCCGCCCTTTCAGAAAAGGTAGGTTATTTATTTCCCTTTGTGTGCCGCCGGATTGGTCCGCGTTACCGGAGCTTCCCATATTTGGAGGAGGAGGATTTTAAAAAGGAGGATTAAGCAGGTGCTTCTATGGAAATGAAAAGTCCTGACGGGGAGCTAACAGGCGGCCCGGGATGGGCTAATCGGAGCAGGAAATGGCTCTTTACCGAGTTCCTTTTTGGGGGAAAAAAAATCCCCTTGAGACGGAGTAATTAAACTCTTAATTTACTCACGGGAGAAAAAGGAACAGCTTGCCTTGCGCGAGACAACCTTTGGCTGCGGTGGCAGCATTAAGCCGGAGATTTTTTTTTTACTCTATGTTTGTCCCCCCCCATGTCTATTGGGAGAGAGAGAGAGAGAGAGAGAGAGACCAATGTGTTCTGGGGGGGGGGCAACGAAATAACAAGCAGAGTTTCGCTGAGCGTTAATGATGTCCTTTTGCGAAGGTGTCAGCGGAAAACGGTTATATTCCCGGCTCCCGTAGGCTGGGAATCACCTCCTCCAAATCCACCCGGGTACTTTACCTTCACGCTCTCCCCTCTTCTTTCAATATGTTTTCCTCTGTGAATAATTCATATGATTATAAGAGTGAAGGAGGGCAGAAATGGGAGAGGTGGTTAGATCCCCCCTTCATCTCCTCTCCACCCCCCCACCTCCCCTTTTTTTCCTCTGTTGCACGGTTTAAAACATCTGAAAATTGCACGATCGGAAAGATAGCCCACTCTAGAATAATTTAATTCATGACAAAACCTAATTACTGGCAGGTAATACCCTGTCAACTTTAATGCATTTCATCACTAATAATGAAAAGAGTATTTCATGACCCGTCTAATCGCCGTCACATTTTAGGCTGGAAATGAATGGCGTGGAGCACGTAAGTTAACCACCGGTTCTGATTTTCTCTCTTAAAATGTGCCATGGCATCTAATTTAGCCGTTTCTTTTTCTTCTTTTCATGTCTATGAAAAAACGCGGAGGTCTACACACCCAGCACATGGAGCGCTCCTGCTCTCAAGGAAAACGGAGGGGGGGGGGTATACTTCAGATGAGCTTTGGAATAATAGCAAATGGACACTTAGGTGCCTGAAACTCCGCGGGATGACGGGGCGTCCCATTAAAGGGGACTCATCCAGCGGAGGGCTACTGGCACCTTGGAGGGGAAAACTGAACTCATGCAACCAACGGGCTGATGTCACTAACGACTGTGGCCCTTCGCTGTGCTTTAATTAAAGCAGTGGGGTTTTACAAAGACACGCTGATCAGTGGCGGCAAATCGCAGAAGTTCCACTAAAGGGAAAAGCTTTATACTGTAAAACTAGGGAGAGAGGAGATCAAATAGCATCTTTCCATTATGGTAATTAATTTAATAGCGCTCATTAGCCTCATAGTTTGCCTGCAACGTCTCTTTCTTCCTCCCGTTCTGCATGCATATACATGCAGGTCCTCACTTCCTCCTTTAAAATGCTTGTTCAATTGGCTTGGAAGAGGAGAGCAGCGTTAATGCTTTGGAAGGCGGGGAGTGCATCCGCGTTTTGGAAAAGATGCATTGTTTTGTTTTTTTTGCTACATTTACACAAACGCAGGCTTATGTTGCAGCTAGAAACGGAATAGTTCGCTCAGTTCAGTTACCCGACGTCACGCTGAAGTTGGGCTTAACAGTGAGTTGTTCAAATATGCTTCTTATGATCTTATGGAGATCATTCGATATCCGCTCTGGAAGAACATTGACATTCAGATATAAATGAAAATATTATGTTATTAATAGTAATTTCTCTAGTGATGGTGTATAGCGTACTTAATTCAGAAATATAACACTTAAAATCCATGTCGTGAATCTATTCAAATACTGAGTATAAAATCAGATCTTGATAGCTACAGAAATGGGGTTATGCAATTATAACGCTAAAAATATGAAAAAAACGTGTTTTTTTATCACATTGATATGTTTCTGCATAGTAAATGTAACATTTGACTAGAATAAAAATGCAAGGGAGAGTGTGTGATAAACTGGCCTTAAACAAACCCGCACTGTATCATCGTTTGCTTATTTTGGACGATTCGGAAAGGAATTAATTTACCTCCCAAGACACTGTATAATGTAATTATGTTTAATGAAATGATGAATGACCGATGATAGCTGTAACATATGGTGTGAATGGGACATTTACCTCTGTATGTGAAACTTGTAAGTTACGTGTGGATTTTACAAGAGTGTCGTATTAAAATTCACCACTATGTGATTTATATATGTGAAGTGTTTGCTGTTTCACACGTATAGCACTTTATAAGCTGTACTTTCTCTATTCTGCTTATGATAATACATTTAAATATAACAACAATTCACAACCTCATATCATTCTATATCAGTCTAACCTTAAAACCAAAAGTTAAAAGCATCATTTAAATACTGACACCTAGACTCCTCGATTAGAAAATAAATTAGGTCACGTGAATATTTGTCAAAATAAAATTCAGGGCAAAATGTTATATTAATTATCTATGATACAACAAAATGAAGACAAATTTACACACCTCAAGAAATACATTGCTACAGTTTCCGCATGCATTTCTGCAGGAAACTGTTTCTGAAATCCGCATCAAATTCATTTTGGTAGCCAATGTCTGTCAATGGCGTAAATACATAATGTGAAATAAACGATACAATAAACAGATAATTGAGACTGATGGCCAAGCAGTGTGCAAGGGAAAATTATGTTTAAAATATTCAGTATATAGAGCACCTATGCGGTACTAGCCGTTTACTCTGCAGGTGTGCATGACCTCAGGCATGTTTGAAGGGGTCAGCGTGTCCCTTAAGTGGCACAGGGTTAAGACAGGGGTCTCCCACCAAAGCGCACCTAACACTGTCTCGTGCACGTGGAAAACACAGCAGATTGAGGAAAAGGCGCTTCCCCAGAGTGTTAGTGCGTCGCAGGGGGTGCTCTATTCAGATGTGTAGTCTAAAGTTAAAGCATAAAAACGTCCTGGACTATTTTACTTGTAATTAAAGGACTGTTTCTACTCATTAAAACTTTTAAATGGATTATTCTGTACACTAAGGTGTTCTTTGTGTAGAGGTACATACTTATTGGATTGAAAAACGAAAATTTCCCTAATCATGTAAAGATCGATGTGAATTAAACAGTATTAATATCAGTGCGGTTTAAGTAATTTTATTTCTAACTTATCCAGCCGTATTTACTGGCAATCCGTCGCTTCGATTTTTGCTATCGATTTTTCTTTTTCTCCAAAGAAGTGAGACAGACGGGGGTTTTATTTCATTGTGTGTTTGTTTATTTAATGAAGCAGTTCAATAAAACAGTTGAAACCCCTCACGAATAAAATGCATACCATGACACGCAAGTGCCGCATCACAGAAACGACAAGAGCTCGTGTAGTGTTTGGATAAAAACCACAGCTTTCATTTCAGTGCTGTGTGGAAAATTAATACTGTCATTTTACTGCCCGCCACACCGTGCATTACGTTTATCCCTGCTTCATAACTGCTTTCGCTGCATTTATTAGACACGATATACTTGCAAAGTAATTTGGTTTATTTTTAAGTGTATATTCTGTCTTTAATACGCGAAGGTTATGTGATAAAGTTAACTGAGTATGGCGTTTAGCGATAAAACGCAGCTGAAGCTGTTAAGGTTTCACTTACAGATCCCGATCCGACAGCCGTGAACTGCGCGTCCGGCCCCGCATAACCGGCAGTCCACCCAAGTCCAAGACGGGATAATACCCTCCGTCCTCCCCTCCTTACACCATCAATTGATCCTGTAATACCGCGAGATCTTTTGATATCAACCCATACAATGAGACCATTAGGTTGCCCTAAAACAATTCCAGGCTGTCTTTTTCATCAGTGAAAGCTAAATATCTGACCGACCACAGAAATTGCTGTCTCACTGCAGTAGTTCACGGGACAGCAATACATCAGTGGTTTAGCGCATTTGGTGCCGTGGGTGTGAGTATGACGGTATGGATGAGTGAGGGTGTGTGTGTATTGGGGAGAGAGGGAAGGAGGAAGAGAGAGAGGGAGGGAGGGAGGGAGAGAGAGGGATGCGTGTGAGAGTGCACTCGCCCGTTCGCATTACTCGAGTTCGCGGTAATAACTGAATGACCTTTTCTATGCCGTGTTATGTCTCACCGGTGAGGGATCGGGCTTGTAGATAATAAAGGCCCGCTTCTCTGTTGAACATCTCTCAGTCACCGATGGGTAAGTTGCTCTGAGCCCATCAGAACTAGCACGGCTTCGGATGGAAACTGGACACCTGTAGCTGGCTGCAGAGCCCCCCGTTCGTGGATCCATGCGGACCCCGTTTCTAACTTAAACAGCGCTTAACCCCCGAGTAGGGCAATGTCGATTTTGTGAACTTTTAGCTCAGTGGGGATATTGTTGAAAGGTGCACTACGGTACCTGTTTTGAACTGAGTCCTTTGCATAACTTGGCTAATAAGGTGAGTAAAGTGCAGCCAATGTTTTTTCTCTCTCTCTCGTTGTACGTCTGAAAACAAGCAATATGGTTTTAAAATAGTACGTCAATTTTTGTAAATTAATAAAATGCATTTTATGTTGTATTTTCGAGAGGTCAATCTAAAAATAAAATCAAACAAATTTAAGTGGTGATATATTAATATTAGTATTGAGCGTGTGTGTCTAGTTATGGTTTATTGTTGTCAGTATATTGTTTGCTATATGATTTCCCGCAGACGTCAAAATGAATGGCTGTAATCACGTTTCAGCTGTCATGTACACTATCAACTGTTACGAATATTGTGGCGATGGCACTTATAAGCTTCAGAGTGTGGGGATGTGCGAATCGCTTAAAATGCTTTTAATGATTAACACCTTATTCTTGTACCGAGTTGTGGTACCCATCAAGGCTACGCCACACAAGTTGTCGGAAAGGTGTAGGGCTACATTAAGTCATGCTGTCGTAGTTAGCAGAATAACAGGCTATAATAATGTTTTGTGCCGCACACAATCTCTCGATGTCCAGCAGTTTTTTTCGGTAGTTTACAATCACTTGAGAGCGAGTCATCTGAGAGAGAGTCCTATAGGGGAAAAAGCAGTTTACCGTCTTACCAGTGACGCTCATAAAGTCTTTGTTGCGGGGTTGTCGCGTGTTTTCCCGCATCCTGCTCCGTGTTTAGGCTTTTGGTCAAATTTTCAATTCGTTTATGCAGCTTTTGTTTGTGCCCCGATCAGACTCCATCGTGCCCTCAGTCGTTTCTGTGAACGAGGAGCATGGGGGATTATGAGATCGCGGCGCCGTGGAGGGGGTATAGGCTACATGTGCCTTTGTCCTCCACTGTCATTCGCTCAGCTTCACTCGCTTAGGCAGACACCGCTGCTGCGGCTCCTGATCGCCGGGCGAGCTTTACGTGAGACCTGCTGTCCTCCCTTCCTCGTATCGTTGGTCGTTTTGTTTTCCTTCTTTTTATATTTTGTTTTTTCCCTTTCTTGTTCTTCCTCCGGTGGTGAGGTGGATCGTTACCCGGAACAATAGCGAGCAACCCCCGGCGTGAGCGCATACAGCTGCTCATTTTGTCCCGGAGAGACGCGGATCTCGGGTTCTGGTCGCGCGGTGTTTTTTTTTTTTTTTTTTTTTTTTTTTTTTAACTTGTTTGTCTTTTTGGTTCGGAGGAGACGGACTGCTGGAGCAAGTCAACAAATGCAGAAAAGGGAGAAAAGTTTCGGTAAGATGTTCGTGTGCGTGTACTTTCGAGTATTGCTTCTTCAAAATCAGCTTTACGACGTGTCGACCTTTGAAATGTGAAATGCCGCTTTCCGAAAAAAATAAACTTGGAATCATAACATTTTTGCTGAAGGTTAGTTATATAGTAGTAATATCGCCTTGGATGAATAATAGGCAGCACAAGTTTACATCAGTTATGCATACATGCCTGACAGTGTGAAAGTCTATTTTTATTTCTTTTGCTTGGAGCTACGCGTTTTGAAAGCAAAATGCTCGGACTCTTTTGCGATGGCAGCGCAAAGTTATCGGACAAGCGATACTTTATCAGCCTAACCTGGGGGGGGGGACCGCACGGTGCTGCCGGTGACTGTTAAAAATAAAACGTTTAGCACTTGAGACGGGAAACGACAACTCGAAAAGTGATCCCCCCCCCCTCATTTTCTACCGCCCCCCATCTCCACTCGCTTTTTATTATGCGGGGGAGCTCGGCCGGGCAATCGGTTTGCTGTAGCAAATCTCAGCATTGTCGCATTGGCCTTTGCCGAGCGCTGGCACTTTGCTGCCATGGTAACTGTAATTAAACTGATAAGAGTGGGGGAAATGTCAGCATCCCTGAGTCCCGCGGCTCTGATGAGCAGACGGGGGAATTAAATTGCTTCTCCCCTCCGTCTCCCGGTACGCGAGTGCGTCTCCTCACCTTGCAACCGCTCAAAGTCTAAACAGCTATCGCGCTCAATTTATTGTAAAATAAACAACGGGTTTGGGACTAACTCCAAGCGATCACTTAAAATGCTGATTTAGAAAACGATATCCTCTCCTCACTCTTGAATAATCTTTTTTTTCGCAGTCTCTAATTTTATTTATTTGGTATATAGACCTTATTGTAATATTAACAGAGTGCTGTTTGGATAATGTGCGGCGTTGCTGTAAAGATGCGTAATTGAAATTTGTATTTGCAGATGTGATGGGTTTAACTAAAACCCCGCGTTTACAGCTGAGGGGACTTGAAACTCTTTCCTTTGTTAATGAGTTGCGGGTACTTCATTGTGTTAAACAGCGGAGCTGAGACGGTGCGGATGAACGATACAGAGCAAGGATGGACAAAAGGGACAATCAACCAGGGTTTCTGCTTACAATCCAATCCAGCCAATTAAAAGCTTCCCTTTTATTGACGAAACGAAATAAAACAGTGTGCCATTACTAATGCGATAGCGTTTAAATTGTGTTTTCTTACTAACATTCTGACTTGTTATGGGAAGTATATTTTACTGTTGAAACTTAAGTAAATATCCTATTTTGAAGGGGCCAAACACCAATCATACGATACTTTTCAAAGTTTGTAATTTAAATCTTAAATACATATACTGCACGGCGCATTGTTTTCGTATTATATAGACTAAACTTTGCAAATTTGTAAAGGCAGTCATTTGCAAAATTAGTTTCATTAATAGAAAACAGCTTCTTAGCAGTGTGAAATGAAGGATCCGCTGAGTTAGAATCAATGTATTTGGATAAAAACATTTTAAGATTATAAGCACAAGGATTTAAATACAGCTTATAGGCCTACATTAGATGGTATTATGTGTGCTGAGCAGTCAGTGTTTATATATAATGGAAAACATTAGACCTATCCAGAATTTATTATACAAATTGAACTGGTTTCCCGAGTGTTATCAAACTGCTCCAAAATAAAGGTGCTAGTTTCAAAGTTCAATATGAGAGAATTATCTTACTGGTACAAGAATGTGCACAATGTATACACGTGCTCGTATCCTGAAACCTAAATTCGATAACGTGACTTTTCTATAACATTTAAATATTGTCAGTTTTTTGCTGCTCATCGCTGTTCTGCTTTCTCAGTGTTGTCTGCTTAACTGGAATAATTGATGATGCATTTTATCATATATTCTACATCTCTGAAGCACTGTGAAATTCCGCGATTTTGAAACCAGTTGTATAGGTTTTGTACTTGTAGTATAACAGCACGTATATTAAAGTGCGGCATTAACATTGTACTCTGAAGAGGTGAGCATTTAGGTTATAGAGCATAAAGGAATGAGAGAATTTATGCAGCATTAGTTAAGTTCAGGAGTGGACTGCTTATAAGCAGAGTAACAGAAATAAATTGGCAGGTAAAAGTGAAATTACTGTGTTTTTTACACTGAAGGTAAATGTTAAATTTCTTCTGTAGCACTGTGGAAATGCCTGCCATTTTGTAATTATTGGCGGAAATTTGTACTGCCATTTCTAAAAATAATTCACGTTGGTGACTCCAAACATGATTCATTTTAATAAAAAAAAATGGGGAGAAAGTATTAGACAATTATTGTAATCTGGCTTTATTCATATTGCCCCTCTAGTGTATTTTTTTACTTGTTAATATTATTCATCGTGCAGTAGGCTTTGAGTTGTATTAAAAGGTAGCAACTACCTTCATTTGAATTCAAGAATATGTTTAGTGGTCTGTTTTGTTCCGATAAGGATATCAGCCCCAGTTTCTCAATTTTCTTGTCGGCACAATGTTCCAGTCGTACTTGTTTGATCGTTATTTTCTGACTTCAGTTTGTAAAGATGGCGAAAGGTAGGCCTATTTATCTCCAGCACTGGAAAAAATCCAAAAGTCCTGCTAGTATTCTCAAAAGCGACGTAAATCAGGAGCAATCAGTATTAAGTGCAGTCTTTGACCCAATGACCAGTTACTAACAGACACTCATTTTGGTTGCGTTGCACCTTTGAGATTCATTGTGAGTTTTCTTTCTTTTTTACTTTAGAAAACTGTACTGTAAGCTGAAAAATGTAGGTATTATTGCTAATCAGCGCGCGCGGTGAAATGATGGCTCTTAATTGCATTCTTGGGATTGGAAGCACGGTCGCAGGCTGACAAGCGCCCGTGAGTAATATGAGCCCGCGTGGGTGACTTGCAGGCGTGTCTGACATCCCGACTTGTCCCGCGGTACACGTGGGCGTGGCCTCGCGTAAACCGGCGACAAAAATCACATCTCGGATGTGACAATTCACAGGGTGGCCTCATTCTTTTAGGGCTGCAACGCAACCCAGAAACGAGGTCACAGGAATCGCCGTTTCTTCTGCATCCCGGCACAATTTAATTAACTTGCAAGTCTTGGGACTGCCGATCGGTTGCGTGTTCCTCATTTGAGTGATTCTGATCTTTCTCGTGCAGGTGGTAGATGGGAGCAAAAAGTTAGCCCTACAAGCCGGGTGCTGCCTTGTTTCCAGCAATTGCGTGTTTTTCTGTTCATTATAAAGTAAAATAAACGGATGTGTGGGGAAGGATTGTAAACTTTTGTGCATTTCGCCATCGGTAGAGGCCCTTGCTCTGTCACCGCTAAACACCGAACTAACATATAAACAAATCATTATTCGCCGGCGGAGCGTCTCCACTCTTCACCCCAAGTTGGCTTCCCCTCTAAACATTTCCTTATTCATTACTGGGCAAGATGCACACGTCAACGTGATATAGCACCGCTGCGAAACACCATCCCACTTAAAAGGGGAACTTTTTTAAGGGTTGATCACGCACAAAAGAAGAGAGGACGCTCGCCCAGCCCGTACGAAGGAAGAATGCTAATTACGACCTGTGCGTGAGCCCACATTGTTACTCCTGCATTTCAATAAAAAAGTCTTTCACACCCCGAGGAGGGGCAGACAATGGGAGTTCCTGCAGAAAGGCTTTGGGACGGGTCCCCGGAGGAAAGGGATGGGGGGAGAGAGAGAGTTAGTGAGCGGCGTTGTGTGGGTGTGTGTGCGCGTGCGTGTGTGTAAACCAATGCCCATGTATCTCTTTAGAGCACAGTTAGCTGGAATTAATTACTTGCGTGTATTTTAGTTCGTTTCTATTAATAGCAGTACTGAATTCAGAGAACTCGTTATAATGACTCGTTATATATTAATGTTTTTGTTTTTTAATCAGTTTTTAAACTTAACCAAAGTACATGTTTATGTATGAGTTTTTTATTTTTTTGGATATTACCTGTTTACCTGTACGGTCATTAGGGTAAATGACTGTGAGCGGAGTTCGGGCATGTCTTCTTTTTAATATCCCAACAATAGGTGATATTTTCTCCAATTAATAAAAATATGTAAAACCTATTAGAACTGAAATAATAAGACAGGGCTGATCTCGTTTATGACCTCCTTCAGACATGGCCTGCGATGTGTCCCCCCGCCCCCAGGTTTCCAAGGTACCCCCTTAGATGGTCTCCCCTCCTTCCTGCAGGTATACAGATGCTCTCCGTCCAGCCAGACACCAAGCCCAAGGGCTGTGCTGGCTGCAACCGGAAGATCAAGGACCGCTACCTACTGAAGGCCCTGGACAAGTACTGGCACGAGGACTGCCTGAAGTGTGCCTGCTGCGACTGCCGGCTGGGCGAGGTGGGCTCCACCCTCTACACCAAGGCCAACCTCATCCTGTGCCGGCGGGACTACCTGCGGTAAGCTCCGCCCACCCTGCCCCACCCCTTCCCCCTTACTGGCCCTCCGGCAACCTGGCCCCGCCTCCTCCACCTGTCTTGCCCTGCCCTCTGTACCGCGTGTCCCTCCACCCCCAGCATCCCGCTGGCCTCCCCGCTCCATCAGTGTCACCACATGACATGGATTTTAACTCTTAGTGTGTGATCCCCACCCTAATCCTAGTTCTGGCTGTCATTTATCCGTCCCCCTTTTTCCCGGCCATTATGAGCCGTGCGATCTGCCCGAGACGGAGTGATTCAGACCAGTCAGGGCATTCCGATTGGCCCCTGATGGAGAGCACCGTCACCCGCCTCGAGGTCTATTGGGGTGCCATCTTTCCATGATTACTTATTCCATGTTTTTCTGCCACGGCACCCGGGAGATGATTTGGTCGGGCGGATGAAACCGGCGTGATTGAAGTCACAGGGACCACGGTCGCGGTGGAACGAGGCAAAGTCGTCGGCTGCGTAGGTCGAGACTGGTGCGTCATCCCCTTAAAGCACGGATACGTAAATCTGCGTGTTCTGCACCTCCCACCGGCAGTGGGGGGGGGGCACTGATGTAACAATTCATCTAAACTTGCACCAACAAGTATTGCTGCGACCGTTTGGGGTTGAGGAATCAGTCTTCAGGATTTTGCAGGAAGGCGATAAGTCTTCTTTTCTTGTACTAATTAACATTTTGCACAACTAAGGTGAGCGTAACCCCCCCAGGTCTGATACGGCCTAATCTAGCAAAACGTTTTAGCATGAGCCAGCATGCGGTGCCGAAGTCTACGGGGTGATTTCACACGGCTGACGAGGAGCGTGGGCGCCCTGCAGACAATGCGGGGAACCTGTTAATCACGACCCCCCCGCCCCGCGCGCTGACGGTTTGACGTCACTCTGAGTGGTGCTCCCTTGAACCGCAGGTCGTCCTTATGTCTGGCCGCCAGGGCCTGCTTTTACAGACGGATGCGGCTCTTACTCTGCTGTTGGAGGAAACATGTCCAGGGAAGGAAGGAGTGATAGAGAGGGACCTGTATTTCAGCTAGATGAGAGAGCTGGCATGGGGGTGTTTGTTTCAAAGTATGGAGTATCCTGGCCTGGCATTAGGTCACACAGAAAATGGAGGGATTCTGTCATGGAATGGCTATGATGATGAGGAATGAATGGCACCGTCGCACGGAGAGTTCCGGAAGTGTCCGTCGGGCAGCCACAAAGACTGGAATGCGGACGATTGATCCACTACTCTTCGAGGGGTGCCCGAATTCCATGTTGTCCCTTTCTTTCTTTCTTTCTTTCTTTCTTTCTTTCTTTCTTTCTTTCTTTGTTTTTTTTAAATTCTCTCCCCGAGATTGAAAAACACGATCGCAGAAATGTGTTGTTCTCAGGGAGGGGCTCAGACCCAGCAGGGCTATTTATTTACGGACGCGTTTTCTTAAACATCTCCGCCAGCTTTCCTGGCTCTCCCCCGAAAAATATGCGCTTGCAGTAAACCCTCCTGCGACTGACCACAGGAACACGCTATCCCTGCCATAAAACTGCCTCAGATGTTTTCATGCATCGCTTTCCTGCTTCAAACACGACTGAATCGCTCAAGCATTTTTTTTTTTTTTAATGAGAGAATTGGCCGTTTGTTGCCCGTTAGCCGCCGAACGACAAACACAGCGCCCGCTGCATTCCAGGGGAAGCTGTCCAGCTGCGAGGCAGCGAGACCCCGGCTGAGCCGAGCGGTCCTGTGCGCACCGATTGGCCGCCAGGCCTGTGGCCTGTGTATCGCGCAGAGTGGGCTGCCTGTAACAGTATGACGATTCCAGCTTCACAGGACAGGAAGTTCTGCTGTTTAGCGAGATTCTGAAAACGTGTCGGTATGACAGAAATCTGTCGTCAGCTTATACAGAGCTTCATCGCCGATATGTTTTGGTTCTGTGCTGTGACACACCTGAACAGGCAGAGAAACACTGTTCGCTTAGTTAGCCAGCCTGCTTTGAGCTCGTTTTTCGGGGCGTAATACAAAATTGGTTTGATTTGGAAATTTGGTTCAAGTGTCTCCAAATACTACCATAATCCGATAAAATGTGCTACTGTTACAGCACACTCCTGTCATGCTTCTTAGTGTGAAGATCATATGATCAACTTCAGCAGTATACAGCCTCAGATGGATTTTACAGTGAAAAGTAAATATGGTGATTTTCAAAAAATATTTTGAATGTGTTTTAATTTCAGAAGGAGGACAATTCGATGAAATTAAACCTATTTAAATTGTATCCAATCAGAGTTTAATCACAGGGTATTGTGTCTAGGTCTGTTTCATGTTGTTTGAGAGAGAGATGCACACCCTGCTAAATTCACAAACTCTAAATTTGAATGAATAATGTTACAATAAAGAAGCACGATGAAAGTGAACGTGAAAGAAGAGCTTTGAAACTGGAAGAAAACTTGATGTTATAAAATGATTCTTATGTAATGGTCTGCTTAGGTTTGGAGGGGTCGCTTCCAAGCCTGTTTTTTTCCATTAGCTTGTTTGGTTTGTTTTTAATGATAAGAGCTGCAGATTTGAGGGAGTTCAGTCAGCAAGGAGCATATGGTCTGGAGTGAGACGTCTGTCAGCATGGGGCCGCTGTGCATGTGCGCTGAGAGAGTGATGATCAAGTTAAATAACGACAGTGTCCTGTGTTTATTTATTTATTTCTGTGTGCTTAACCCCCCCGAAGCCTCGTCGGCAGGAGCAGCTCCCCGCCATGACTGGGGGAGAGTCTTATTAGGCCAAAATAACCAGAGTTAGTGAGATTCTGTCAGGGTGTACAACAGTGAGTGGGGTGATGTTTCCCATTAACTGGGTGGGGCGGGGGGGAGAAATAATCGTAATGCACGAAAAAATAGCACAGAGAGACAGATGAGTGTCCGGCTCGCCAGCTGCCCACTCCCAGCGCGGCATGTGGTCCAGACCCACGAGAGCGGGAGGCATCGCGGCCCCACGGCTGTGACGCAAACCCTTCTGTGTTACCTCCCTTTTGTACCAGGAAGCATCATGTTAAATGGAAAAATGTTCAGTATTTTTTATTACTTGAAAATGGTGACAATGCTGATTGAGACAGAGCTGTACTAGGTGGGCCTTAACAGTCACCCAATGTATATACACGGGTTTTCTCTGTACACAATAAATGTATATATTTTGCAGCATGAATGTGCGTTCCTGATTCCCAGTGGAAGATTTACTTATGCAACTGTGTGTGAGTGTGTTTGTGTGAATTTATGTTTACATAAATTCCCCCACAATGTAACAAAAACTTGCTATTTTGACATTGTGGGGACCATTTTTCAGGTTCCCACAAAGATCTGTGAATGCAATCAAAAAACTAAAAAGGCCTAAAATCTTGTATTTCATTTGGTTACTTATGGTTAAGGTTAGAGCTGGGTAGGAGTTAAGGTCATCATATTGGGATTAGAGTTTTTCCCATAGAAATGAATGGAGAGTCCCCAAAATGGTGTGTGTGTGTGTGTTAGAGAGAGAGGGAGGAACACTGGAATTATAATTTAGTAACAATTCAAACAAACAACTGACTGATGACTAGGATCTTGATTTGGACAAAGGCGCAAGGTGGGGTAAGTCCTGACTTGGGTGGGAGTCGGCGTGGGTTTTTGACAGAATGTCCTCCGCCTTGTCCAGTCGACGAGAAGCTGGACTAATAAAAACGTTACCTGCGAATGTGTCCGACGAGCCAGACCCCCATTTCCCAGCGTCTCGCTCAATGCTCGACGAGCCACGCTACCCCCCGCTGCCCCCCGCTGCCCCTCGCTGCCCCCCGCTACCCCCCGCTGCCCC
>JAODLC010000001.1:31245160-31258051 GCA_026781145.1 Hippopotamyrus pictus
TGTGTTGGTGACTGCCCGGGGTTGGTTCCTGTCTGCGCCCCTTGTTCCCGTTAAAGGCTCCGGTCCCCCCCGCGACCCCAGTTGGGATTAGGCGGATTCAGAAAATGGATGGATGGACGCACCGCCCGAACTTAAATCGGTGGTGTGGCAGCATTTCAGCTTTCCGGTAATCACAAACGAAAAGGAGAAAAGCACAGACCAGACAAAAACTGCGTGCAAACATTGTAAGAGGCTGATAACATACAGATAGCATGTCCACCGGCACTGCAGTGAGCTGAGTGGAGATTATTAAAAGGGCAAACCTTGCTAAAAAGCTGCACATGCAAGTCTTAGTTTATTTATTTGAAGATTTTTTTTATTTACTTATTTTGATTTGGGATTTTTTTTTAAAACAGTATTTTATTCAATTTCAGTTGCACTGTTAAAAAAGAGGACAGGTTTTGCACAGTTTAGAAAGATAAAGGAATATTTTTGAATAAATTTGCCTGCAGCTCATTCTGCTAAAAATCGTGAGAAAATCGCATCGTGAACTCAGAATCGTGAATCATCTCGAATCGTGAGTTGAGTGTATCGTTACATCCCTACTATCCAGTGACGGCAAGGTAATTTGGTTCAACCTGGGACTGTGGGGGTTGCAAAACGCCCCTGTATCGGGAGGGGTTGGCTGGAATCGAGGCTGGATCCCTCAGTGTAAGGTGTCAGTCACACGGTTATGGGGGTTTTAATATAAGTAATAAGTAGGTACATGTTGAGATGCGAGGGGATGGGGCTGAGTAGCCTTTGTGAAGACGCATTGCATTGTTTCCATGGTAACGTGTACGCACCATTTGCGCACATGCTCAGATTTGCCCGTTTAATCCGGCCATTGTGCATGCATTGCACGTCGGGCAAGTTTCGCACGCTTTGCCACACTAGAGCTCGCCCACCCGTTTGGGTGAGAGCTACAGACCTGCCTGCTTAACTAACCAGCACTAACCCCCCCCCGCAAGCCTCCCCTCCCCCAGCAGTGCCGGCCTCCCTCCTCCATCCCGGGAACCTGGGTTGGAGGCCCGTCCCTTGTGGCGAGTTACTAGGGTACGACTCTGTTTCAGCCCGCTGCTGACCCCTTTGCGCCCACCGGCCGGCACTCCGTGTCTCTGGAGGTGCAGATGCAGCGGCAGCGTCAGGACGATGAGGAGTCCTTCCAGCAGGCCCAGAGACCGTACAGCTCTCTGCCCAGGTAAGGCGCCCCCTTTAATAGCCCTTGAACCTGCTCCTTCAGCATCAGAGCTTTTTGGAAGTCTTACGTTTGCGATCTCGCTTGCTTGGATGGGTGTTAGCAGTTGGTGATATGGGTCGGTTGCCCACGGGGAATTTCAACTGAGTCCGAGCGAAGTCCATGACCCCTGGGGAGGGTCGCGGGCCCCCTGGAAACGGGCCCCCGGTCGCTTCTCGCTCGGTCTCTCCGGCTCTTTGTGTCAGGTTCCGCTTCGCCTGTTCAGCATCGCTTCAGCTGGGGAAAAGTTCTGGATTAAAATTCCTGCAACATCTCGAAAATCACCGGCGTAAAAATGTCAATGTCTCCGGGACGACGGCGTGTGCCTCCCCCGCCGCTGCAGCGTGACATCCCGGGAACATCTGCTCTCCTCTTTTGTTGGAAATGTCAGCGCAGCCTGTCTGGGATCGTGAGGTCCCCAGCACGCCGTGCGCTACCACTGCCAGACTCATGCCCGTTTGTTTATTTTTGCCGTCTGTGATACAGTTCTAGATTTGGTGACTATGTGGCGTGGGCGGGTGAATGGATTTTGCTCATGTTAATGAACGAGGACCACCGTGAACCCCTCCCCCCCCCCCCCCACTGGACATGTAGTGAGGTGTGGTGCAGCAGGTTAAGTCGCTGTGCCTTTGACTGGAAGGTCACCAGTTGAAATCCCAGGGTCAGCAGAGTGTTTTCACCGTTATGTCCCTGAGTGAGGCCCTTAACCCCCAATTATTCCAGGGATTGTCTGACTGTTTTCTTCAAAAACATCGCTTTTAGATAAAAGCATCTGCTAAATAAATAAAATGTAAATGTTAGACACGTCGCATGAGGAGAGCGAGCCAGGATGTCACATTAATTTCTCCCCTGGAAGAGATCTGCTCTGCATTTTGAATGCATGAACAAAAGAATCCGTCTGGTCCAATTGGACACACAGCTGTAGACCAACCCTTCCCAGCTTCATCTTGTCCCAATAGACAAGCTATTCCTGGTGGGGTGCTATGCGTGTTGAAAAGCCCCGACAGCACTAGAGGAGCGATGACAGAGGCCCTCGTGCGAATCCTGCCCTTCACACGTGCTCTCCCGTGCAATGGGGCCCTCGTGTCGATCCCTGATGCAGCCTGCCAGTGTTTTTTCTCAGAGATTCTAGACACAGGATGTGCGAGTCGGCTTCCGGATAATTCCATCTTCACCATCTGTGTCGGGAGGTAAGCGTAGTCACTAAGGCTGAAGATCTCCCCACACCAACTTCCTGACTTTAATCGTCAAGTGCAGTCATTCTTAATGTAAGCTGCGTCCGTTGTGAAGTAACGTTGGCTTTAATTAACTTTAAGTCAGCCTCCATGTAATTATTAATCTTGGCTTCGTGCATTAAAAATAAAAAGGTAAGGAAACATCCCTCCGCGACCCTGAATAGGACAAGCGAATATAGAAAATGGATGGATGGAAATACCTTAAGAATTAAAGAGCAGAATGATGTTCTTCTCACTGCCATGACGTGGTGTTTTTATTTGTGGGATTCTCAGTTTCGTTTTAAGGATGAGGATGTAGGGGCTAAGGGCTCGCTGTGCCCTTAAGGGGCTCTTAGTTTCTTCGGAGCACCTGCATGTGACTGTCTGGGCCATGGGGGACGGGCAGATTAGAAGACTGCCCCCAGTGGATGGAGGAGGCATCACACCCACATGCTCTTATCTGTGTGAAACTGCATGTGAACTCTGTTTGCTAGTCTATGGAAGCTTAGAGGCTGATCTCCGCTACACCAGTCTATTACTGGACTGAACTTGGACTGACTTTCCAGTCTCCTGGTTCGTTGGTATTAGCAGCCCATTAGAGGAATCACATGCTGTGACCTTTTCCTATGCCCGCGGAGGTCGCCGCAGCAATTGCATCAAGCAGTGAGCGCACTGCATGCGACTACACTGCATGACAATCGCATCACACGACAACCACACGGCATGGTGACCGCATCACTCGGCATGGGGACCACATCACACAGCGATTGCCCCGCACGGCGACCAAAGTACACGGCGACCCGCACCACATGACAACCACACTGCATGGTAACCGCATCGCATGGCGACCACACTGCATGGCAACCGCATCGCATGGCGACCACACTGCATGACGATCACATCACAGCGACCGCATTGCATGGAAACTGCATTACACAGTGACTGCACTGTATGGCAGCTGCATCACACCTTGACTGCACCGTGTGGCAACCGCTCTGCTTTGCTGTGTTTCTTTTCACTGGCACATCAATCTTGCATGAGGGGAGTCTGTGCGGAGGCAAATTTATGATTCAACCATGTGAGTCTGTGTGCTCGTCTGGGTGGGAGTGGGGGGGGGGGTAGAAACCCTATCCAAGGCGCCCGCTCAGTCCTGTGTGAACAGACCCCCCCCACCCCCCCAGTTTCTGAAGGTCTGATGTGCTGAAATAATGACTCCTGCCACGGGCTCGTACGTCACACTGGTGATGCTTTCAGGGTGTGATGGCTTTTAGGGGGGGTGGGGGTGGCTTTCAGAGGGTGATGGTTTTGGGGGGGCCTTTTTAATTTGGTGTGACGGCAGTCAGGCCTGTCAGGGTTTTTCAACACACTGGATAATTAAAATGCGCTCACAGTGAGGGTGGCCATTACTGTCCCTGACTGAAATGCGTCTGTCTGTGTCCAGAAGGGAGAAATGAGTGAGCGTGTGTCTGTCTGTCTGTCTGTCTGCCTGTTTGTGTCTATGTGTCTCTGTCTTTGTGTCTGTCTCTGTTTCTCTGTCTGCCTGCGTCTGTCTGTGTGTCTGTCTGTCTGCCGTTGTGCATATGCATGTCTGTCTCTGCCCACATCCTGTCCTCTCTCCTTGCAGGCATTCTCGTAAGAACACAGGCTCCATGTCTCAGGATTCGTGGGACACTGCGTTCCCCACCGGGGGGGGTGGCGGCTTCCAGACGACCAAGGACAACCCGCAGTACTTCAGCTACCAAGGGGCGCACAACGGCCACGCCGGGGGCGGAGGGGGGGGCTTCAATGCGCGTGTGCTGCTGGAGACGCAGGAGCTGCTGCGGCAGGAAAAGCGACGGCGAGAGCAGGAAGCCAAGGCCAAGCAGCCTCCCCTCCTGCCAGAGCCCACCCCCGCCCTCACCGACTGCCAGCCCTACACGGCCCCCGTGGACTCTGGCCCCACCACCTCCAAAGGGCCCTACAGGCAGGATGTGCCCCCCTCCCCGACACAGGTCGCCAAGCTGAACAGGTTACAGGTCGTGGAGAAGGGACGGCCCTTTTATTCCTGAGGGGGGCACAGCACTTCAGCAATATCGTGGGGGAAGGGGGGGGGGATGGGGATTTGAGGGCACTCAGCTTTGAACTCTTATTTTTTTTTATCAAAAACATTGAATCCTCGTGGTTTTATAAACCCCTCCCCCCTCTAATGAACCTCTTCCTACATGCCTCCGTCAGTGCCTTGGTCTTCGTGTCTGACAATCACATGGCCCCCCCCCCCCCCCCCCCCCCCCCCCCCCCCCCCCCCCCACACACACACACACACACACACACACACACACACACACACACACTGGACCCATGGGCCTACCTTTGCTTTTACGGCCTGCATCTGCTGCTGGTCTGACTTGGGGACAGTTCAGTAAGAACGTGACCTTTGGCCTCATGTCAATGGTCAGTGGGGAGGATAATGGAGGAGAAGCTGTATAAGGTATATGAGGGAGTCTGGCCGCGTTGGGTGCCTGTCTGCTTATTCACCCCTCCACTCTGTTATAAATGTCACTCTGTCTGTTTTGATCCCTCCCTCTCGATATTGTGCCGTTTGCTTCATCATAAATAAAAATCGACGGCCGTCCTTAGGTCCCGCGCCTGCTTTGGCCGTTTTCTGCGCCCACGTCTCAACACGTCATCGATCCCGCGTTCTGGAGGAGTTTCCGATGGTGACCCACCATCTCCGCACAAATTACTTCTTGGCTGGTAAAGTGAGCGGCCGTGCAGTGTTATTGAGCCCTGGGAGGTAGGGCTGTAAACAGTGACCTTTAGTCTGGGCTCCCGGCCAGCCGGTGAGAATTAAGCAAGGGCCATTTGAGGGCCATTGTATCGCCAGAAAGGCCAATCTGTTAAATGTAAAGATGCTGGTGGTACTTTAAGCCAGACCCAATTTCTCCTTAATTGCTCCAGCCCCCATCATCTTTGTAAGGGGACGTAACCGCTCCTGCTCTGGTGGGCCTGTAACCCCGCATGGGCTTTCCAAATGTACAAACAGCGACTCAGCATGCAGCAATTTCTCCTAATTGCTCTCTTACATTCTGTAACCCTCAGTCATTGGGAGGGTCGCGCCATAAACATCTGGACTGGGGAGTTGAACGGCTGCTCACGCCATGACGTCTGAGGCCCGGGTCATGTGACCCGGCCCAAATGGTCTCGGCGTCTGAAGGGGCGTGACAAGCGTGCAACCCGCAGTGACTCCAGCAGCGGCCTGGTTTTCCCAGGGTGCCCCTGGTGCCCCACGGTCCCACGTGGGATTCGGAGCTGCAGATCCCGGAGAGTCTTCATCATGCGTGAGTGAGCGGAGGGTGGATGCAAGCTGGACCGACTTGGAGATCATCAGATAGCAGGAGGCTTTCATCAGGCGTGACAAACTCTCTGGAAACTGATGATAAATGCAGAATAAATACACAATTAAATGCCCCCCCCCACCCTGACAGGTTCCCTGTCCCCTTGGCTTCCCCTGTCTCGGTCACATTCAGTCACTCATCTAAACTCCCGTGAACATCTTTTGGGGATCAGAGGGTCCACCCCTCTCACAGGCCAAGATTGCTGACTCATTCACGGCCCTGCTTGGCGAGACCCGTCTCTGTCCCGGATCCGTGCGTCTCATCTGTGCGGCAGCAGCTGCCCCATCATTTAACGACTTGTCAGCAGCTCTATGGCAACGGGGCAGTGAGTCAGAGGGTCTGATGGCACATCTGGCCAGGGTTCAGTTCTCGGCCGTTCTCTGCTTTTTAGGGTTTGTAAGAGTCTTACTTATCGACGCAAATGTTTTTTGTCCAGCGATGTGATTCCCGCAGATTCCTTCCCTGTTTGCGATTTTTAAAGTTGTTAAAGTTTCTAACGCCATAATTCTCACCGCGTCAGGCCAGAAACTTAATTCTTGCTCTCTTTATCGCACTCTCCAGGGGCTGATGGGTAAATAAATTACAGGTGCAGGTGTGCGCCGCATGCTTTTCATTCACTCTCCCCTTTCAGTGCCTTTGCCTTGCCTTATTGAAGGTCTCACCCTCAGGCCTTCAGGCTTGGGGTCCCGCGGCTTCCTGGTGTCTGATTTCCACACACACAGAGGATTTATTTCTTCATTTGTTTTGGTGTCGTAAAGATTTGGAGGGTTTGGCCCCGAAAGCCTATGTGGATATCTGCTCGAGAATACCGCTGCCGCCGCTTTTCATGTCGCCCTCCTCCTGGTGGTTTGAACCACGTTTGTCGCTGCGACTTTACAGTTGTGACGTGACCCTCAGATTTGCGGTGCCTTTTGGGTGTCTTAAACTTCCTGCTCTCTTATGTATAATTTACCACCACCGTAGACCCGTCTGGGAACAAGGCAGCATCTGCTAATTCTGAAAAAACATGAACAATGACTGACTTCTCATTGATGTAAATATTTAAAATTTGCCTGCGGGCAATATGTACCATCGAGGGTCTGCACCATGGAGGTCTGTGCTTGGGCAGTGTGTGCGATAGAGGTCAACACCAGGGGGGTCTGTGCAATGGAAGTCTGTACCAGGGTGATCTGTGGGATACTGTAGATGTCTGCACCATTGAGGTCTGCACAGAGGTGGTCGCTTTAGGGCTGTCTGGATGATGGAGGTCTGCATCAGGGAAGTCTGCACAATGAGTTCTGCATCAAGGTGACCTGTAAGAGGATAGTTTCTCTCACACACAGACTTATGGCAGGCAGTGAGTCCAGCTCTAGGTCGGCGAGGCTTCAGTACTATAAAAACATTAACATTGGTGACTTCAGCCTCAAGTCGCCAATCACATGTCAGACATGCTGACTGAGACCCATGCGGAAGGTTGAGGTATCAGGCTCGCATCAGGGTAGGATTCAGTCACTGGTATTGGTGGCAGCCGCACCGTGTGGGATCAGGCCCCTGCGGGGGGGTGATAGCATCTTCCCCTGGAAGCCCCACCTCACTTTCTCTGATGAACAGAGGTGGCACGCCATTGCCTGACAAGTGCGGAACCGAGACAGATCAGACAATTTTGGATATGTAATGTTTAGCAAAATCCAATCTGATTCTGATTAGAGCAGAAGGGGACAGGGGAGGCAGGACCCCAGAATGTGCTTTGATTTCTCCGGAACAATGATCCCAAGAGGTGGGGTTATGGAATAGCATCGATTACAGTTTGGACTGGCTGGTGGCTTCCCGGCCTGTGGGGGGCGTTTCATGAAAATCAGGTCAACCTGCACACGCAAGCCGACGAGGGACCTTGCTGGGTTACTGGGTGGTGGCAGGGGTGATGTTGCCAACGTAGCATGTTAGAATAGTGGGACGCACGTGCCCCCACCGCCCCCAAAACGGATGATTGCCAGCAGCAGAGCCGTTATTATCATCAGAGCAGTGCGTTGCAATCTGTAATTATCGCCATAATTATGTGCTGGGTCCGGCAGGCCCCAGAGAGCGGTCCGATTCGGAGGCGACGCCCCTGTAGAAAGCCCAGTGAAAATGACTAAAGTCCCTCCCCCGCAGGATGGTCTGTCTTAAGTGCCCCCCCCCCCATGGCATTCCCATTCAGAGAGCGGCCCATTATCAGAGATGTGTCTTATCATAATTACATGTTTGTCAGAGCCGCGCCGCGCCGCCATACAGAGGCCGCTGATTAGCGGGGGAAGCGTATTGATTTCTATTGACAGGCCTCTCAAAGCACGTTAATGAAATGTGTGTAAATGAGATTCCAGCGGCTGAGGAGCCGGGGGGGGGGGAGCCCAGTCGGGTCGCCGCGGGGACCCCAAGCGGCTGGGCTGGCGTGTTTCGACCTGTTTGTTGGTGGCATTCGCCTGTCTGGCCTGAGAACATGCGTTTTTAAAAAGGTGAAGCTTTCAGGAAAGTTCTCTCCACAGCTCAGCCCAGATTGTGCATCCTTTCGGGTTTCTCCCATTCCTAGGGGTCGTCAGGGTGACCGTACATCAGCCTTTGGTCCTGGGTAACTGGGGACCTCTTGCCGGGGGTCTCCTCCGCAACTGAGAGGACATGGTTCAAACTGTCACGTTATGGTTTAACTGCTGCTAACCAGCTTCTCTGCCCCTCAGCCGGCCGGCCCCCAGCAACCACGACCGGATACAGAGGCTCCGACATGAGTTCCAGCAGGCCCAGCAGGACGAGGACTCGGACCTGCGGCGCCGCACCTACAGCTTCGAGCAGCCCTGGGTGAGTGTCTAGATCCGGCCCCGACTGGTTCCGCTCACTAACTGCTCCCGTGGCCTTCCTGTTGATGGTCACTGCGCCTGGTCTCTGCACCCTAACCCTCTAACCAGCCCCCTCCGCCGCACTGCCTTCACACTGGACTTGGCCCGCGCCGCCCCCCAATCACATTCTGCTTGGTCTCAGTGCCCGGCTGCTGCTGGACCCAATGCCCCCCCCCCCCCCCACTCAGACCTCTTTCTGAGCTGGTGCCGCCTGCTTTTTGATCTGTTATCCCCTCTGTTGACTGTCTGTAACCACGTGCAAACCGCCATCCTGTCACCTGATCGTGTTTTTTTTTTTTTTTTTAACCCGACGAACAAAAAGACTGCCGTTATGGTCCCCGATCTCCAGGAATTATCTGGAATGTTTGCAATTGAATTAGGGAGCCATAATCTTCAAACCTCGCCGCTTTCAAAGTCAACATTAAAGAAACACTTTCAGCACTGGCTCCAGGATTAGTCGGACCGTGTCAGTAACATGCCTGTTTTGTTTTTGCAATTCAGACTTTGGGTCTTGGCTGCAGATCACTTTTTACGTTTTTCCAACATGCAGAGCTAATTTTTGCAGACGCTTTGAACCTTTTTGAGAATCCGTCATATTTTTGGTTTTCTTGTCTTGTTTTTCTACTGTAATCTAATGTAATTTCTCGGTAATTTAAAAGAGAAATTTGGTCAGTTTTGAAAATAGCAATCCATTTTAAGCTGTTGGTGAGGGTTCTAATACCGTTCTTATCTACATAAATGTGTGGAATTGTGCTTATTTTAGAGTATAATGTCAGAAATGTGATTCCATTGTAAGTGATTCGTGTTTGTTTTTGCTTTTATTGTTGAGATACACATCCAGACGTGGCCTGATAATGGTTTTATATTATTAGGTTTTGCTGAAATATTGTCTTTCAATGTCACTGTACCCAAAGATTTGCATTTTAAAGTCACAGTTTTTATATTTAAGGAAGCCCAATAAATTTGTCTTAATTTTAATGGGTCTATTTGCTTTGGTCTGGTTGAACGACACTCCAAATCTGACCAATGTCATGCGGTGTTTGTATCTTCGAGTTCGAGGACGTACCTTATTTTATCTTATCTGCGGTGGGAAAACACACGGCCCATGCACCCTGGGAATGGAGCGGTGGAAGTCAAAGGTCGCATTGCTGTGCCCCTTTCTAACGTGGAGGCTGAGAGGCCTTATCCACCGACTTCCTGTCCAGAGTGCGAAGGGAACTTTAAAGATGACAGTTTAATCGCTCCCTTTAACCACAGCCATTTCTTAAATTATGGTCTGTAATACTGCCCCCTTCAACACTAACTATCATTGGTGGAATGCCACCAATCACTGTCCATCATTCAGAAGGTGAAAGCTGAGTTTTTATTGAGGTAAACACTTGATTTACTTTAAGAAAAAGTTTGCGTTCTTCAAACCTAGTGGGTGCTCAAGAAGGTTAACTGTGGAGAGCATGGAAGTGAAGACATGGCCGGCCCTCATCCTGCCCCATCTCTTCCCATCCTGACCTCTCCCTTCTGTCCTGTCCCATCCCATCTTGTCCCATCCTGTCCCCCTTCTGTCCCCCCCTGTCTTGTCCTGTCCATCCATGTCCTGTTCTGTCCCATCATGACCCATCCCATCTCATCCCTTCCTGTCCTGCCCCGAGTTCTTATGTGCTGCATTGTCCTTTCCTGTCCTGTCCTGACTCATCCCCTCCTGTCCCATCTTGCCCCCTCCTGCTCTGACTCGTCCCATCCTGTCACATCCTGATCTTTCCCCTCTGGTCCTCTTCTATCCTATTCCATCTTGACCCTTCCTGTCCTTGCCTGTCCTGTCCCATATTTTCCCATCATATTCCAACTCATCCTCTATTGTCCTGTCCCATTCCGTCCCATCCTGACTTGTCCCCTCCTGTCGTGTTCCATATTTCCCTTCCTGTCCCCTGGAATAAAGTACTTTTCTCCATGAACAACGTTCTGTCTGATCACAACCAGACTTGTATAATGGTGTCCTCAGCCACCCCAGGGAGGACAGCGTGGTTATTTACACAGCGGAGATGCGCAAGGGGTCAACTCTGTGCCCTTAATTACCACTGATTGTTTACGTGCTTGAGAGATTGCAGCCTCACTGTGGTAATAAATAACAATCCACTGGACGTGCCGTATCACCCAACCTTGCCGTCTCTGTCCCTGAGCTCAGATCTCCTCCGGAAAAATCTCGAGTAAGTTCTCTTCACCACCAGTGTAAATAGTACCAGAGAAATGACCAGGAAGCGCATTGTGGATGTTGTGGGTAGAGTTTGGTGGTGCTAAGCATTGCTCAAGACATTAGTCATTTGTGTCCTCCTTACGGTGATCCTTACATTCTGCACCCTTCGGGGGGGGGGCACTGTCAAAGCAGGACTTGCCCTGGGTCTAATAATAAGCAGCCCCCCCCCCATGTTTTTTTAGTTCTTGGATAAGCTGTTTGCTTTCACCTCCTTAAAAAGCGCTGAGAGCTGATGTGTGCTCTGCCTTGCTGGGCACAGTCTGGAGCAGGCCGCCTCGATCCACTCCTTCCAATGTTCTGCATTCTGGGTTTTTCCCACGGAGAAATTGGTGGGTGGGCCAAGGTGGGGGGGGATGATTTTTGAAATAAGAATTTCCTTCATCCGAAGACAACAAGCGCTGATTCTCTACGATTCCCGTCTCCAGGGCTGAAATAAGCGACGGAGAGACGAGTTTATTTCGAGAGCGCCGTTTGTGCCTCGTGCCATTGAGGCGGCCTCGCCTCGCCTCGCCTCTGCACCGCCGGTTATATTCCTCAAACCGCGATCTGTCAGGAGCTTGTGCCGGCTGCTTGACAAATGAACATTCTCCCTCTTGGTGTGTGTGGATGCAGAAATATAAAAATGAGAATTTCTGCTTGTCAGTCGAGTTCCTAACGTCGCTTTTGCCATGTGAACTTTCATTTGTCTGGACTGTACCTGGAAGGCAGCCAGAAGTCCCTGAGATGGGGGTCATCCCCACCGTGTAGCCAGGATGGTCTGCCCCGTGCTGACGTTCGGCCATGTCTGAGTTACGGGACTGGCGTCTAACGGGGAGGTCGTCATGGACACGTGGAGGATACTGAGGGTCGTGACCCTGAAAAACACTGCCGGCTCGCTCTTCCCGCACTGAACATGTGTTGTATGTCTTTATATCACAGATAAGATAAAGTGTGTTTCTTTGGGCTTGCAGAGAGGGCTCCCACTTGCATTTCAACAGGCTTGTCGATCTTGTTTTTGCCCCCTGTTACTATATGCCGCCATAGATAGCCCCCCCGGGCCACCCGGCTCCAGAGGCCCAGGTCGGTGCCCCCCCCCCCCACTCCCTGCCGGCACCTGCACCCCCAGCCTAACCGGGCCCCCGTCTGCCACTTTGAGGGAAAGGGAAATTAGCTCCATATGAGTGTTTTTACAAGGTGGAAAAGCCTCTCTGGAAGTAATTTCCCAGGGAGGGGGGATACAGCCGGCTTGCAAACCCAGCGATCCAGTTGTTAGGGTGACTCTGACCCTTCTTTCGATTCGGGGGGGGGTTTGGGTTTGGACCGCTCCATTATCACTGATTTTTACAGCCTCCTGCCCCTGACCCCGTCTGTTTCCACAGTTTCCCCGTCTTTATATTTGCGGGTCATTTTCTGGGGGTGAAGCCAAGGTTTCTGAACAGGTGGATCCCAGTGGGCGGAGACTCAGTGACCCCTGGGCTTGGTGTTGGTATGCGTGATGTGGAGAAGCAGTGCTTTGGGGTACCTTGGTGGGGGAAGGGGGTGCATTTCCAACTTCACTATCCAGTAGGCATGTAACAGTGAATCACAAATCGGTTAAAAATCGGTGTAAATGTATGACGATTTAATCTGGCTGATGTGGAAAATGAATCGCTACTTTAGGAGTACTTCACGGTGCTTTAACAGAAAAACTGGTTAGTGGCGAGTGAATGACGGACTGCTGGGTGGCGCAGTGGTTAGCGCTGCTGACTCACAGCAAGAAGGTCCTGGCTTCAGTCCTGGGTTCTTTCTGTGTGGAGTTTGCATGCTCTCCCTGTTTTCGCCGGGGGCTCCAGTTTCCTCCCACGGTCCAAAAGCGTGTAGGATAGGGTGATTGACAGTGTGTGTGTGTGCGTGCATTCTGTGTTGGTGACTGCCCGGGGTTGGTTCCTGTCTGCGCCCCTTGTTCCCGTTAAAGGCTCCGGTCCCCCCCGCGACC
>JAODLC010000001.1:31273402-31287553 GCA_026781145.1 Hippopotamyrus pictus
TTTTGCGGGGGGGGGGGTGGTGGTGTGGCAGATCCTCACGGTGGAGCTTCCCGCACCGACTTGTGGGATATGCCAGCGTTAAGCAGCAGTGTCACCGCGATAAATCCCGCTGTTCCGCTCCACAGGCCCCAAGTACTGTGAATGTCGCTGCGAAAATCCGCTTTTGATATTTTCCATCTCATTCACCAAATGCAGCCATTTTTTGCAGAATGTGGAATCTTCCCCCCCCCCCCCCCCCCGGCTCTCATTCAAGTCTTTCAAGGGGAGTATTTTTTTTATTCTTTATTATTATCTCCGTCTGCAGTTGCTAAAAAAAAAAAAACTGTGTGATCTAGTAATTTAAGCCGTTGGTGGTGCATTTTAAGTGTGGGGAAGCGATGGACTTGATTGCGTCCCTACATTAGGAGATACAGCGGTCTCAGGAGTGTCATCCACTGGTATTCTTTCCGGTATAGATGCAGGGTCCAATCCCGTTAAGTGCCCGAGTCCTGCCACCAGGAATGTTTGAATGCAATGAGATCTTTGTGGGGGCTTCCCTCTGGGTCGTACTGCTATACTACTAGACCATGTAACTGGTTTTAAGGGTCTCATACTGTTAAAAGAACCAGCCGCATTTCTTGCGTGCACTTCCTGCAGTGCCGCAGCCACTGTAGCAGGCGCTTTCATCGGCGACGGCCCCATGCCCACGTTCATATATCAGGTCTGTCAAGCTACCCCCTACTTACCAGGGCTGCTCAGCCCTCCCACATTGCGCCGCCATTATTGCGCTGAGCCCATGTAGTTCAGTGCGCATTAGTGTAATTGCGTCCCCAAGCGCTTGCCGGAACTCAGCCCCGCGCCCCCCCCCTTTAGCCACAGTGCCAGACCAGAGTTAGAATGGAGAGCCTTGGATGTTCATTAAAAGCTCAGAGCCAGGGGGCATCCGGGGGGTAGGGTCATCGGACGCAAACAAGAATGCGGTATATTAGAAGGGACAGTTTTGGCTTCACCGGTGCGAATGAGATCTGACCCGTGGAAACCAGGAGACAAAAGGGACCCACTGTCTGGGCTTTCTGATGATTACACTGGCTAGCAGAGTGAAAAAAAATCATGTTCACCTGGCAGAACAACCAAAATCAAGCGCTACATGGTCCCGGCGTGCTTGCAAACGTGGACAACGCCTCTTCTTGCAACGGCACTCAAATGGCATGCTCTACTTCATCAGGTGTTGCCCCACAGAACATTGTCATGGGAACAGGAAGCTCCCAAATAACCTGTCCCCTCCTACCTGGGCTTCCTGTTTTGTGAAATGGGCCTGGAGCTTCTGTTAGGATAGCTTCTATTATCCAGAATTTTAAAAGGTTGCTTTTATGCAACTTCTACAGACATTTTTCCTTTAAAAATAAATAAATAAAATAAAATAAAAACAGATGTCTTGCTGGCTTGTACTCGGGCCTATCGCAAATGATGGAGCAAGCGGCTACTTTCTAATTGGCTATGGAGCTGAACAGGGCGTAGCTCTAAGGCAGGGCCGTTTATGACATGGATTTGGCTTCAGTTCCCCTCGCCTGCGAATCCCTGATTTCCCACACACTCCTTCCCTCACGATTTTTAATGCCCTTATTCTCTCAAACGCACCGTTAAGCCATCCATCATTAACCAAACGCTCCCCCGTTTCAGGCCCTAATGATGTAGCCTTTAATGAGATGTGCTTGCCACAATGAAAATCTCCAATAAACGAGTGGGATTCTCTCCGTTTTGCCAACGTTAACACCATTAGTGGGAGTTCCGGGGGGGGGTTCTCAAGACTCATTTGTTCTGGACAAATTAGCATATCGCTAATATGAGCTTTAGCATGGATGCTCCAGCCTCCATGAGGACTTCCTTATCTACTCCCCGGGCCGGGACAGCTGTACCCCACACAGCTGGAAGCCCAAGACCAGTAAGAGCCCACTCCCCCAGCCAAGTCCCTCACTCTGACAGAGATGACCCCCTAATGAATCATTTTCCTCAGAAAAACACATCTAGTGAGGCATGCACCTGCCGGAGCAAGCAGGGTCTTTGAGTAGGACCAGAAAAAATAATCTCAGATGATGACGCATTTGGCTGAAATGACTGCCCTCCCATGAATCGACAGTCGAACAACCACAGTTCTGTCAGTAATGATCCCAACTTGGAAAAATAGACCGGAACCTCAATCCATATCACAGGGACAGTACATTAAAGGCAACTTTTGTTGCTAAATACAGCACTTTAATGCTGAAATGATGGCAGGTTCTGCTGGGCTCGGCAGTGCTGATGAGCGCCATCTCGAAGGCTGACCTCTGGACTGATAAGGGAACAATTGCACGGTAGCACTATGTCTGTCGCGCCAAATCCTGCCTGCTTTTCGGCCGAGGAAGGGGCAAAATCGAAGTGACTCCTTTCCCGCCGCCGGCGCAGCCCCGTCACCATGGAGCTGTGATAGCGGGTGAATTTAAATTCAGATCCCCACATACGGCATGCCAGGCTGAGACGGGAGGGAGAGGGGGTTTGGGCTGGCATGCGATTGCGGGAGGACTGGGGGAGCCAGTCGGTTAATTATTTCACTGGGTGGGTGGTTACTTGCTGGGTTAGCTGGACTTTCAATTCCCACACATCGGGGCTCTTATTGAAATGAGCAGATGGGGGGCCTAGGCTCGCAGACTGACTGTGACTCCGGGGGATGAAGCTGGAGAGCCGGTAGGACCCGATAACACGCCGTGTCTGTGACCAGAAGGTCACTGGCTCAAATCCCAGCATTAGCAGAGTGGTGTCATTGTTGGGCCCGTGAGCAAGGCCCGTACCCCCAAATGGGACTAGCTGACCCTGCTTGTGCACATTGCTTTAGACAAAAGTGCCTATAAATAAATAAATGTAGATTAGATGAGGAGGGTCTACTTTTCATGCCGCCGGTACCCTGTCAGGTCCCAACCCGAGCTATTCCACATGAGATCTCCTCTGACACCTGGGCATTTTGTTAAACTGTTGGTTCCGTTTGCCTCTCCAGCGAGTGGCAGCATTTGTCTGTTTTGAAGCCCCGCCCACTCACCTTCTCCTTCACTTGAGTGTGGCGAGACAATGTTTTGCTGAAAAGTGTGAGCAGTGTGCCCTGGTTGTTTTATTTAAGCTGTATTGTTTGATCCATTTCTGGAGAAATGCAAAAAGAGTCGACCCTGTGATGTTTGTTTCTCGATTTTTCTGGCATATTTCAGTTTCCGGATCAGCTTCTCCTGTTCATGCTTAATGGTCTTGCTTCCTGTTATTGTCTCATGTGGCCCAACATGGCAAGATCACCAGGACCTCCACACGGCCTCAGGGCGGCTGAATCAGCATGTTATGCTGCAATTACAACACGCCATTTCGGTCTCCAGGTTAATTAAGCTCTTTAATTAAATTCTGTGTTTCCCTATATTAATAACATCGTGCCTGTTTTATTATTTGTCTCTCAAAAGCAAAATGATCAGTTATTTTTTTCCCTCAGAAAAGTCTCCAAAGGCAGTCGATCAATGTGCTGGGCTGGGGGGCGGAGCTTGCGGATGCAGTAAGTCACGTATCTTTGAAATAGCACCATAAAAGGGAATGTTTGGGCCATGTCTGGGGCGGTGCTGGCTTGTTGGGTTATTCCAGTGACGCTGGGCTCCCGAGGGGTGCACGGAGGGGTTTCAGCAAGACTCTGAGCTCATGAGGGGTACAGGGGTGGTTTCAGCAGGCCAGGGAGAAAGAAAAATAAAATTATTTAACACGACTGATGGACTGTTCCCCTGCGGGCCCCGAGCTTGTTGGAACTAAGGAATTATAAGGTTTTATGACCTTGGAAAAATGTATAATTCTTATTCATTTCATTTATGTTAAATGCAGGTGGGTGGATGGATGGATTGACTGATAGAAACCTTTATTGTTATGATAATTAAAGTTAAAACACTTATAGTAAAATACAGAACATAGTGTAACAGTGAAAATTAGTGCTGAGTGAGTCCTGCGCATAACAGTCTTTCTTATCGGTCATGGTTAAAGGCACGATGGGGGGGGGGGGTAGTTTACAGAGGTATTAACTCTTGGGTAGAAGCTGTTCTTGAGTGAGTCTGTTTTGGTTTTGATTGTCTTGTATCTTTTTTCGAGGGGGAGGGGAAAAAGACAGTGTCCAGCGCGCGCTGAGTCCTTGATAAGCCACCAGCCCTCTTTTGGAGTTGCCCAGTATAATTGTCTTCTGCTTCCTTTGTGTGTTGCAGTGCAGTTGGCAGGATGGTCTCAGTGGTGGCCCCCATTCAGCAGGCCAGGTCCTACATGTGGAAGACACAGTCGTTTTGTGCCGTGCTTACAAGCATCCATTTTGATATGGAGGTGGAGGACCTTCGAATCCAAGGAATATCGTTGTTGAAAAAAAATCAGAGATATTATCGTTAAAAAACCTGGAAAATATGTTGACGCAAAATATACAAATAAACGAAAAGTGACTGATGGGCGAGCAAGCGAGAAGCAGTGATCTGTTTCATGAGACGATCTCGCGCTCCACGCGTTACCTACATCTGCCAGCGGGCTTCCCCATTGTCAGCTTCGCTGTTGTCGACACCGGTGACACTGTCATGTCAGGTGTTCCAGCAATGTGCTCGATGATGCGTGTGAAGCAGACCAACGAAGGCACGAATCTGATCGCTTGGCAAGATGACGGGCACGGTCTGTCAGCGCGTCACCTGGATGGGGGGGCAGGCTCACTTACACAGTGCCCCCCATGCCACCATTTATTAGCCATGGTGATAAACACTGTATTTTTATATTTTCACTGTACGTTCATTTTTCCCCATAAAGGAAAACATAAACGAGAGTCATTCCTCCTTCCATGCTGTTTGGAAGAGCTTTGCTACCTCCTGCCTGGAAACTAAGAAATTAGCAAAAATACTGACATTAACCAGAGACAGAAAGCAATAATGTTTTTATAAATTACTGCAATATTCACAAGAAAGGCAGAGCATAACCATGATATGCATAAATAAGAAGTCACTGGCTAGTGAAATACAAATGATTGGATTTAGCTCAGGATACACAATTTATTTTTCACTTAATTGATCAAATTAGCGAGGGCAGGCCACGCTGAACGAGGAGAAATCTGTCCTTTTGTGCAAATGTTTATTTCTGCCCGATTCCTCGTGATCTCTAGTATAATTTGCTTTTGTAAGTAAATGGATTATTCCAGAAAGCATCGTAGGCCATCGGCAGTGTACCAGGGCTCCGCGGCTTCCGCCATGTTGCTGTCTTGAGATGTTTGCTTTCCCCGACTCCGGAGAGCAGGCGTCTCTCTGATCAAAACCGAAAAGAAACATCGGCTAAATTAAAACAGTACTCTGACAAATCTGGGATCGCTTGCTGACATTTTTCCCAGCGTAAATGCTGCCAGAAACAGTTACGCAATAATCCCTGATTATTCCCAGCTCCTTCCTTCACCATGGAGGGAATTAAGTTCACAGAGAGTGGGGGGCACGTAGGCCCCTGCCACCGGCACGGTGCGAGTGAGTAAGCATTAAACAAACACCCAGAACCCCTAAACTAACAACCAACCCGATACCTTATTTTAAAAAGAAAAGATCAGAGTCGCAAAGGCCCTGTGATGAAGAATGAGTTGGGGACCCTGGGAGAAGGAGAGTCTCAGGCAAGGATGAAAAGAGTACTAATGATCTAAATCTGAACAAAAAAAACCAATACATGTGGTGCTTTTCATTCTGCTTCAAATTTACATTTATTTTATTGAGCAGAGGCCTTTGTTCAAAGTGATGTACAAATGAGGCAAACAGCACATTGCAAACGTATGTGCTGTCAAGGAGGTGACTATACATACCGTCAGTCGTACTACAAGGCATGATGTCACACCGCGCATCTATTTTAACGCGATTGATATATTAGCACCCAAGTCCAATACAATGCAGAATCGCATTTGCTTTTGCGCAATTTTCAGTCCAAGAGAAAAGTACCACGCAAACTAGAACGCGATATGGTCATACCGAGAAACACTACTTGCCCGCAAAAACAGGTATCCAAGAGTATTATTGTGATGTCCGATTTGCAAACAAACCATTCCTTTGAACTGGTTCTTTTCAGTGAATTGGTCGAACCAAATTTTTTACATCCACGCATTGTATAAGTCTTATATTCTAAATATCTGAAAATACGCTCGTATTTGACAAATTATCATACAAAAACACACAGCATCATTTTAAATTAACTTACATTTGTTTTTCGTAGACTGTGGCCATGCATGTTGCCTTCAGCGCCCCACTGCATATCGCAATCCCTTGTACTTGGACTGCATGCATGACTTCCATGGCACCGTTGTGGCTGCGGCTCGCAACTCCGTTCTCTCGGCAATCGACAAGTTACAGTTAGTCAATTCGGCACGTTACGCTGAAGCGGGTACTAGACAATTCTCGTGAGACTCATAAGACCCATTTGTGATGTTTATGATATAATTATTTCTTATTTAAAATGCACATAATTACATTATTGGCCACTGGTATCACAGTTTTTATTTTTTAATTTATTTTGTTTGGCGTAAGTTACTAAGTTTTACCGCCGTGCTCCCCAAATCCTGTTTTTCCCATTGGTTATGTATATTTCAGTACAGACGCTTCTCTACTTACGAATGAGATACATTCCGAACGGCTTATCGTAACTTGAAATATTTGTAAGTCGTTATTCACCATCATTTTAAGGATATACGCAAGTACAGATAACTAGGATACGCTGGGAGTCCGCACGCTACGCTGCTGCGCGGCGGGTGTAGCGGCCAGAAGTCGTACTAAGCGAAACTGCCGCGCAGAAAGAAAAAAATGATGTTGCGGACAGGAAACGGAAGCCCAATGAACACAATTTGGACTTACAGTCCTCTTCATTCGTATGTCTGAAAGTTCGTAAGTAGAGGATCGTCTGTATACAATTAGTCGGGTTGCAGCAGGACTGACTGTAAGTGAAGTTAAGCTGAGCTTCTGATGAACGCCCATTTCCAAATGTAAGTAGTATTAGAGCAAGAGCCACACAACCTCTATCAAACAGAACAAGAATATAATAAGACAACTTTCCATTCAGCAGAAAGTGCAACATTAAGTACATTCAGAGAACATGCAATGGGTAGGCTAGTAAAAGTGTTCATGGAACAGACAGGTCTTTAGGCATTGCATGTTTTCTTATGGTGCATGTTAGCTAGCCCTCACGTGGTGTCTAAGTACACGGTGCTTAAGGAAGACCCAACGAAACACAGTGTCGTTTGCAATCTGCTTGTGCCATGTGTCCATTTTTGATTATTTTTTTTAAACATTTTTAGCGTCTCCACACTCGTGCTCGGTGGACTGGAATACCGCCGATGACGCTGGCGTATCCGCGACTGTTCCTGGAATTCTGTTTCATAGCCTTGGAAAGAGGTGTTCCGTGACGGTGGTCATGGTCCGTGTCCTCGTAAGACACATTTTTTTCGTGCCATTTCATTTTACTGCACAATAATAAAAGCCAAAGGAAGTAGACAGTAGATGCTGCACTCATTCTAATCTCTCTGCCTTTCCCTGGATCCTGGTTTGCGCAGCTCTGTGCCTTTTCCCTTGATTCGGAGAGACGGATGTCTCCTAATCGCTCCGCAGTTTTCCTTGATCCCAGGATACGGCACGTGATCATCCCTCCATCATGTCCACCCTGGCAGTGATGTTTTCATTGTTTTTTACAAAGCAGCAATTAGCCCTAAACTTGAATAATTAACGCGTCAGAGATAAATTACAGTAAACGTGATCTCTAGGGACCCAGACGGGAAGTCGTGTTTTAATAAGATCAGCGGTCCTAAGTGAGCTATTTCTGCAGCGAGTCAACAGCGACTATGGGAATTTTCGTCGTTCTGCTTACTCTGGTGAAAATACGGCACATATAATTATGGGGGGGAACTTTTATGGCAATTAAAATATCACATCTTATTACATCTCGCAACTGTCACTAATTATACATAAAACATCTCAGCATTTTGAAGTTATTGATGAACAACAGATACTGAGACTGATTGCCCTCACGAGACTTACAGTACAGCTCTCCGGAGAGGTCTCAGTAACCTGCACCATCATGTTCTGTCATTGTCATTTAAAAACATTAGCCTTGTTTTCTATGACAAGCTCGATTAGGCTGTGCTTGATTGACACGGGCAGGTCTCACATTGAGCGTAAGCACCTCTTAACACGAAGCAGCTCCTGATGCTGTGATGTTATGGTCATTCTTTATCCGGGAAAAGATCATAGGAGGTCATCTGTACGGCTGGATTTGGTCTCTGTCATGAAATAATACCCAGCCCAGATACACAGTCAGGACGCATCTCCAGCTTGATGAAAAGGTTTCGCGGGTACTCCAGAGATCTGATCAAAATTGAATTCCCGTATAGTTATTTAAACTCACTCCTCCCGGATCCTTCTCGACAGTGCGGGAGCGGTCTGTCCGTCCAGGATTACAGAAGGGGGCCAACAACACCTGGGATGGCTGAAATTGTTCCCACTGGATGGAGCGGATCTGGGATCGCCCGACCCCACGTGGGACCGGAATAAAACTCTAACAAATTACTTCATCTAGCAGATAAACAAAAACAGCAACATACTCAGAGTCTGCCATTGTATGCCACAAGATACCGTAATGAAATATGAAATACCGCCAGATGGCGATGAAAATGAGGCTAGCTGGACCCCCCCCCCCCACTCCCGAACAGGGAGTATATCGGCTATAGAGGAGCTGGATGCCACCTGACTGATGAATACGCTTATGCGAGCGGACACTGCTACCTTACGGAGGAGAGCCGTGGGGAATCCAGCACTTCATCAAGGGGCCGACTTTGGGGGAATTGCTCTGAGAGGGATGGGGACGACACGCTTATCTAACTAGTGTGATGTATAGCTAGCCACCTCGGGGGGGGGGGGCCGGCATGGCCTGCATTCCGACGAGTGGCTGGGCCGTGTGGAGGGCGGGAGGCCTCTCGGAGACACTGTGCTTCACAAGCCACCCCCCCCTCCTTCCTTACACCAGCTTTTCGTCATGCTTTCCTAAATGAGCGATGTTCAAGGGCCAAGAGAAGCTGCCGGCGCTAACGCTAACCTGTAGTTATTAGCAGCTAGCTGAACCAAACAGTAGAATGCCAACTTACACCAGTTAGCAGCTAGCTGTAGCACCCAGACATTAGCTGGTGGCTTTGCTTGCTTTCATTTTAACAGTGTTGATAAGTTAACGCAGCACCTATGTTCAGTCTAAAAGGTATAATGTTGTCCTCGTTAACTCAAAACCAATCATTTAGGTGCAGATTTGGGAAACCAAGTCAGTTACAGCTGTTTCTGAGCGTTAACTTGTTGTTGCTGCAGTGGATTTTAGGGGAACTGTTTCTGTGTTATACACGGGAAGACTGAGGTTTCTGGCTAGAAAAGGCATGTTTAGTGGTTTACGCCTGTAATCTCCAGTTTTTGGCCTCTGTGTGCAACCCTGTGGGTTATAGTAATTAATTGCCAGGTCACATGTCACTTGCTGCTCAACTTGTCTCGACAAACCTTTGTTATTGAGCTCCAGATAAGTCACCTATGAGGGTGGGGGGGGAGGGTGGAGGGCATCTTGTCATTATTAGTTGAGTTTTTCATTTAGAGGCTCTCTTTGGCACTAATCCCTGTTGGGTTTTTTTTATCTATCCTGAGATTACCCATAGTACTGAGGGGAAAGTAGAAGTACCTTTAGACTTGTGAAAGCCTGCTTTGGTATTTTAATCCCAGGTGATGACGCAGCAGTGACAGACCACAGAGAAACTGGGAGCCCCCCCCAGGGGAGTGCCTCCCTGCCCCTCTATCGCCGTGAGAATGGCTGATTACTCGCGGCAAAGTGGACCCAGCACATGCTACTGCCGCTGGCAGCTACACATAGCACGGTTTGTTATGACTTCACCGTCTGTGTATTAGTGTGTCATCTAAATAGCGCACTTAACCCCCCCATGCCTTCATATCTGTAACACCCTCCCCCCGTCTGACCGCAGGCACGACAGAGAAAATATTATCTTACCTCCGCTTCACGAGGGAGTCTGACTCCTATTGTAACCCAAATATAACCCTACGAAAGCGACCGCAGGCACTGAGCCTATCAATCACTGACTCTATTGTACCGCCGGGAGCTGCCTGCTGCCCCAATAACTGCTATGTAAAAGGTAAACAAGCCAAGCTATAACTCAAAAGCGTCTGTAACTAAACGCCGAGGCTGGGGCCGTGCCCTCCACCTGCGGGACAGAGGCTCGCTAATTAAAATGTAAGTCGCCTACCTTTGCTGGAAATTCACCCGCCCGCAGCGTTGACCGTTACCAAAATGGCCCATGGTTAAGCACCTCCCCTCCCCCACATTCTGCCAGCCCCGGGTGCCTCTTTGAACGATCTGTGAAAGTGAATCGCACATCATAGGCGACGGGCAGCGTGAGACTGTCAGAGAGATGCGGCGACGGCTGAGAAAGCCGGCACATAAATACAATTAGGCCGCATTTTTGTCGACGGGTGTCAGAACGAAGGCACTTAAACCCCTCAGTGTGGCAGGTTCAGTCATGGGGGATAATTACTGAGCTGGGGAGGGGTCCTCTTTATTCCTGATCGCTCCTTAAATCTGAGGCGTGCACTTTGAGGGTTTGCTGACATCGGAAAAGTCAGCTGACGCCAGTTAATCGTGGTTGGTGGTTTTATCTGGCCGCACTAATAGCCATTGTTTGGGCTAGTGATTGTCATGTGGGCGAAGCCAGGTCGGCCGAAGAGAGACCTGGCAATAAGAGATGTGTGCCCCCCCCCCCCCCCAGCAAGGAGTGACACAAAGAGGCCACAATCAGGACGGCATAAGCATAATAATCACAGTAGCATCAGACTATGAAAGTCTCCGCTCATCATTGTTGTCCTTAAATAAAACCCCCCCCCAGAAAGCTAACCTCCTTTTTTCCACGCCGGTCCACGCGTGACACGGCGTGCCGGATCATTATCTGCCAGCTAATGAATGCGATCTTTTTAATCGCTTTTTAGACGGGTTTTAATTGGAAAGGCGTGATGAATGCCGCTGCCAGTTTGGTGGTGAGAAGTAGGTTAATTACGCCACCGTGCCGCATGCCTCACCTTGCAGCGTGGTGCCACCGGGGGTCACGCCTCAGCGAGGCCTGGGCCGTGTGCCGGCAGCCGGCGATCTGCGCCGTCCGCCGCCAGCTCCCACATATCAACGGCCTACCAAACTCATCCGCGGAGAGTAAAGATCGGGTCTGGACGCCATGTCATTTAAGGAATGCCGATTCGTCTTGGAGCAGCAAGGGCTAATAGCGGCACGCCCCCTATCTGGCTTACTCCCGTGCTCCTGTGTATCGATCCGGCACCAATCTCTTCATTTTTCTCCCGGTCATTTCTGCTTAAACACCCATTGAGGTAGACGTGAGTTGCGGCTGTGCATGTGCAGGTAATGCAATGAGTCACCCAGGAAATGCGGCTGTTGTCTCGTGAGTCAGCGAATGAAAACAAACGGTCGGGAAAATAAATGCATCCTTTTCTAAAGCAACAATGCGAACTGAGAAAAGACCTGGGGGGAATGTGAGAGCAATACAAAGTGCCCGATCTAAAAGCGCCAATAAAAAGAAGGACCAGTAGTAGGTGCTATGCCGCCCGTACGGTCCAGCGCCACGTGACATTTGAATGCGTGGCAAAAATGCCAGAGATACCAGAAATCATGTGATGATGCCCCCAGATTGCTGTGCACTGATGTTAACACTGGTCTTTGTGGTTGAGTTACACTGTGTGATGTGTCGAGTTCAGCCTCCATCCCCACCACACCTGGGCATCGCGTTTAATCCGCGTCAACGGGGGTGTCATCCAAGGTGTTGACGCTCCCGTCTCACCACTGGGCCACATATGGCTGCGGTCTGGTACGCGTGCTGTGAGGCTCAACCTTTGACCCCTGGGCAGGTGGGGAGCGTGTGACAGTGGACACCCAGCCCAGATGAGAGGGTTCAGACGTCGGAGGTGTCTGCTGACTCTGATCTGTGGCTGTGCAGGGGCCGTCCGGGCCCGACACCGGTGTGTACGCTGACACTCCCTCACATGTCGTCCGTGGCAGACGTGGTGCACGTCTCCTGTTCTGAGCTCCGATGATGAAGAGCTGTGTTTTTTTTTTTTTTTTTGGAAGAGCAAGGGGTCTGAATGATGGGATGAGTATAGTCTGTGGGCATGAATATTCACGGCGCCATCTCGGTAATGAGCGGGACGAGAGCGGATCTTTCATCCCGCGCGGCGTATTACATTAATGAAGTGCTTTTGTGCTGCATACTAATACCCCACTGTATTGGAAACAACGCTTAAATGAGGCTGTAATCACCAACCCCCCCCCCCTCGGCAGGCGTCTGGCTCTTTGTTCCGGTGAGCCATGTGACTGACAGCAGGCACGGCCGCGACTGGTGGCCTAATAATTGCGGGGGGAGAGTCAGAGCAAGATCCTGGCAGCAGGTAGCCATGGGGTGTGGGGGGTAGGCAGGAGGGGGGGGGGTCTTCCTGCTGGGGGGTGTGCTTTCAGCTTGAGAATCAGTGGGAGCCTCGGCATTGACGTGATGGGGGGGTGGGCTTGCTGTGCACCCCCACAGATGGCCCCTCTCCTCTGTCTCACCCACTTCCTGGGCAGATACGTGCAGGCTGTATTGGCCTCTCAGCCATGTTGGGGCGGGTCCTTGTGAGCAAGAGAGACCATGAACCAGAGCATCAATTCACCAAGGAGACAGAGACCCGTGTAGCACCCTGGGCCAGAACATTCCATGAGGACCTGGGGTGAAATCGCTTCCTGAATTGCTTTTTTTTTTTGGATTGTAGGACATTACCTTCACCCACTTTTTTCCATGCCAGAAATCAAGCGTCTTGCCCGGCATAAACAAAAGGCAATTTCGGGAATATGGAATCATAAACGATCGAGTCTGGAATTTATATCATCAGCACTCGCAGTCAGATACTGCGCTTTTAAGAACAGCTTGCTTCTCATGTATGAGATGCTGTCAGGGAGATGGCCCCGCTCATTTCGGGCGTCCGCTGCGCTGCCCGATCCAAATGGGCCCGCCGCGTTTATTCTGGTGATTTCACCGCCGAGCCGTCGGGCAGGAACGCAATTTAAGATGTGTGGTCGAGTGGAAAATTCAAAAGTTAGATGGACCCACAGCAATATCGCACTAAAATGCGCATTCCTCTGTCAACAAGGTCTGGGTGCTCTGACAATTAGGAGAAGGGCGGGCCGGGGGGAGTGTTACGTTTTTTTTCTGTCTTTGGCGGCTCCTAAAGCGGAGATTAAAAGCTTGTTAAATCCGAGAGGAGCCCGTTGACTCGTGAAAATCTTACAGCATTTGATGGTGACTGCTTCATTGAAGCCCCAGTGTCCACAGAGCTCTGTAAATGCATGTTTTACGACAGCGTGGGGAATGTAATAGCGCGTGACACAACGTAAAATTTAATCTTTGACTAAATAGTGAAGACTTTTGGGACAGCAGTATGTCGAACACACATTCGTCTGTCTGGTTATGATAACAGTACCTGATATTGTATCGCTTTGATAAACTGATTTTCAGCTGAGTGGGTGACACTTTCATTCAGATATTGTTGTTGTTTTTTTAATCCAGTGTTTGTTACAGGCTGTATGTGTGCAGAAATTCAGATACGTATGTCCAGGGCTCAAGGGGACCCTGCTTTGGACCCCCCCCCCCCTCAGGCTTCCATCCCACGGAGTCCAATTTCTCCTTGGTTTCTCCTCCTTATTGGTTTTTCACACTTAGTGCATTTTCATTGTGTCTTCGTATGCTTTCCCACTGAAACCAAACCAGAAGCCATCAGAAAATGCGAGACTCCCACACGCAGTGGGCAGATTATTGAATTTAAATACATAAACAGCAGAATGAAGTCCTGAGATAGAGACAGACCTCTGGGTGTTTAAATATAGACATCTCAGCACTGCTTTCAAATGAGCAAAATAAATTGCAGTGTTTCTTGACCCAGCGCAGAGAAAGGTCTGCTAAACAGATGAACACTGGAATTTATTATTGTCAATCTAATGGAAACACTCAAATATACTACCAGGTAACTCAAACAAGCCGCTTCAACAGGCGCACAACACAACACAAGTGCACACAGC
>JAODLC010000001.1:31287653-31304824 GCA_026781145.1 Hippopotamyrus pictus
ACTGTATCAGATGGTGAGCTAGCCCCCCCACCCCCCCCCCCAAAAAAAAAAAAAAGAAAATACTGCAGAATGTTTGTCTGAGTTTAGAGTGTCTACTTATTTTTACACTCAGAACGGATACTAGTACCCCAAATTGCCTGAGGTGCAGGACGGTTATTCTCAGCCTGCTGAAGACGTCTCTTTGATATTACAATGACGTTTGACATATATCAAATCTGCGACAGTTATACAAAGGTTAAAAACGTTTCTGCAGTCTGGATGTAACTGGTACCTGTCTGTCATACACACACGGATTGCACCAGTCCAGTTCTGCCAGTGCCCTTTAACAGGGAAACCTCATGAAAAAAAAAATTCAGATTAGCATCCGAGCTAACAATTAGATTATGTTCCCCTGTCACGTTGGAGCCAACGCAATGTGAATTGAAGTGAAATGTCAAGTAAGCATATTAGGATATTAAAGTATTAAAGGCCTTCATTGGTTATTTTTCTGGTTTTCTGTGGTGGAGATTAAGTGAGGTGTTTTTCTCTAAGAGACCCACAAAATGACACACGTGTTTTTGGTGTCTGTGGTACCCAATGCTGCTCCTGTTAGAGACCGACAAGCGGGTTCATCACACACAATCACAGGACAATTCTCCCTTTTACCATCACGGCTGGGCCGCCCAGCATGAAACACATCTGTTGACTGGATCTGGCTGTAAAACATGTGACCCTTACAACAAATCATACTGCTGCACCATACAACAAATTGGATTGCTGCACCTTTTTGTGAAACCTCACTACGGGTTCTGTTGAGTCCAGAAGACAATTTAAGAGCACATAACACTGTAATGAATCTTCAGAATCTACCCCAACACCCTTCTCATTGTCTCCTCTGTAACGAAATACATACAGGTTGATAAGTTTAAACCATGACGTGATCAGTAAATGTCAGTAAACCAATCAGGAGCCTGGGATGAAACGTGCGATTGGTTAGCAACAGCAGACTTTATTTCTGGTCTTAAAGAGCCAGAAATATCATGGATTTGGGGGGGGGGGGGTCAAGTGGATCTGGGTTTAGCTGGCTCAGCAGAGTCACACTAATTTTAAGCTTTAAAAGCCTTAAATGAAAGAGCCGTATAAATGTTATGTCACTGGTACTTATTGAAATGGCACCATTTCAGTGAAATGTCCACGCTTCCTGTGATTTTCCTTTGTTTGGCAGAGTTTCCACGTGTTGTTTTCTTGTTGACGGAGCGTCCGCCTAATCTACAAAGTGTCTGTTCAGAAGTTAGGGACACTTCCCCTGTTGAATGAGGAGGAATCTGGCACGTCACCATTCCGGAATTCCGAAAAAACGGGACAATGTGTTTGCAGTTATCCAAAAAAGGCGTCTGGCTCCTTCTGTCCCAGTGGCCCCATGGAGGTGCTTGCCTCAAGTCCCTGCAGGTTCTTGTTGGCAACTGGATGCATCTAAGCGGCCAGAACATGCAAGCAGATACACGGTAATTGGGTCTTCTGTGTTCTGCACCCAAGCAGAAGTCGGGAATCAATCTGTCATGTTTCTTCCTTTCCATTGGAAATCTTTTGCACCATTCTGCTTCTCTCTCTCTCTCCTTTCCTGTTCATGTGACGTTTTCATCACTTCATTCAGGGGGAGATTCAGCTCCCGTTCTCCTTTGAGCGGCAGTAGCACGTCCGGACAGCTGTCACCTAATTACTCTGAGTAATCAATGGCCGCCGCAGGCCCTGCGTGTGTAGAGGATTGCGACAGGTAATAGCACCTGTTGTCTAACGGGCATTTCCTCCCCCACGACTGTGGGGAATGTGTGTGAGTGTGTGTTTGGGGGAGGGCCTGCAGTTTGCAAGGACCAATGCCCCTCATGTTTAACAGGAGAAGCACTTGCACCACATTTTAACATTCGCATTTTTTTCCCCGCCAATTTATTTTATTTTTTTCGTTACGTTTAGATGAAATTTCACTCTGTTTCCTCAGAGTATTACCATTTAGTTTTCCTCTCATCCATGTGAAAACAGCAGGGCCATGCTGGCTAGAGTACATTGGTTGGTGGCGAGGGGGGGTGCGTAATGGCTGTTATTTTGCTGCACGCTGCGTAATTACCAGAGCGCATTCTCTCCCCCCCCCCTCGCAGAGGCGCGCCCCCAACAGAAAGAAACAGAAACACCAGCAGCTGTTCTCATGCTCCTACCATCTCGCTTTTCGTTTTATTTATTTGCACTATTTTCTTTCGCTCCCTAGTATGACATTTTGCGTAATCCTTCCGGAGCTTTCTGCACGCCTCCCCGGCACCTTGTGGGCTTTCCCTCAGAATCTGTATTGTTTTATTTCTGCTGCTCTTTCATCCCGCTGTTATCTGCCATACACCTCACTGATTACCACTGACTTACGGAATCCTGTTAAGCTTCCTGCCTCATTTTTTGTTTGCGATGATGGTTCGCTTTATCCAAAACGTCACGGCAACGCCGCCGGGTCTCTCCGCTGTACAGATAACTTCCTGGGATTTAAAGTAAACAAGGCTTAAGTGACCTTAACAAAGGCGGTGCTTTTAAAAACGATAATCATATCATTTAAGAATAGTATCTGTGAAGTGCAGTCCAAATGCTACATAGCATCCTACTACTGCTCAAAGCTCTCCACTGATTTCTGTTCCTTGGAATGCTGGGGTGCCTATTTTTAGTATATTGTGTTATTTCCCTAAAAACAGAAAAGTGTCCCATTTTGCATGTTTACGCTTAAATATTTCAATAATGTGAACATAATGCATCCATGTGAAATTCCTAACAGACAGAAGTATGTCCTGGAATTTCAGGTCCTGAAAAACTGCATTTCATAAGGAATCTCATTAAGGAGACCAGGAAGCAGCATTAAAGAGGAGAGCCGGTCACCCCAAGCATGTGCTGCCTCTTCCCTCTGGAATTTAATTTATTTTTTACTTTCATTTCTCCAGGAAATATTTGTAAAATCGCTGTGAACAGGACAAAAGGGGGTTTCTCATTTTGATGTTTTCATTAAAGCAGTGCGGCTGACATTAGATTATTTTCCTGAGCGTCTCCTTCCATCCTGGTCACACCGTCTGGCCACGTTGGGCAACTTCGGAAAGTTTTCAAATCAAGTCTAGGAGGTCTGGTCCTGTTAGATATGATATATGGGGGAACATAAAGTGCAGGCTTTTCGCGCTGGGCCCGATGCAGGTTAAAGTTCCCGCGGATGTGAAACACTGCCAGCCACGTGTTTCTGCACCCTCTCTCCAGCCGAAACAGCTGCTTTTTGGCATGATTTTCAGCCTTAGACTGTTCCAATTATAATTCCGTAAACTGCCACTGGGTAAAGTACTAAAAACATAATACAACATCTGCTGGTTCTTAGTGAACACCTGTAGCACAGGAACTGGCTTATAAACGCGCCATCCGTCATTACCTTTGGGTCGAGAAAGACGCCCAATCAGTACCGGCGGCGAGCTTTTGGCACACCGGATCAGGATTTTATAGGCCTCTATGTGGACTGCTAGGCCTATTGTTTTCTTATATTAGCTCAATGCCAGCACAAAATTTCATGTCCTACTTTATTGATTTTGTTATATTGTTGTTTTAATATTATAGCAGTACGAAATGTGAATGATGCAATAACCATAATATAATTATATGGCAAAATAACAATATTACATGGTTTAATGCGGCTGTCTAATGTGTTCTTATAGTGAAAAATGGTCCTTTTTCAGATGAAAATAGTCTGCCAGACTTGGAGTGTCAATTAAACCTTTCTCGAGTTCAATTAAGACTGAAAGCGTGTTGTAAGGTGCAGGGCCGCTTCTCCCGATCGTTCCGGGGACTCCCCGTCCTGCTGAAGGGGATTCATTATCGGCTGCGGCGCTTTCGGCTCGGACCACCTGCCGAGCCGCAGTTTTCACGACTAATTACACATTACAGTGTCAGCCTGTGCGTTTGGATGGGGGGGAGTGAAACTTTGCTTTGAAATGCATTAAAAGAAGCAAAAGTGTTGTTTTAAATGCTGACATGTATAGACGCAGATATTCCAGGGTAATCGCACCTATTTCTGGGTGCCGCTCCGACATGAAGCTGTATGAAATGCAGAGGATCGCATTACATGCATTAAATGAAGGGGGAAGAAACATCACACGTGTCGCCGTGATGCGTGACGAAATAACAGACAGAAGGGGGAACAACTGGCAACCGGTTTTCAACTGAAAGAAAAGCGAGCTGGAGAGGGAGGACGGCAACCCCGGGCGGAACCGGCGTCGAGAAAACGGATCGGATCTAAGTGCCGGTCCGAGGCACGGTTGGCTTAGGAGCCCTGTGATTTATTCCTCCGCCACAGCTGCCCTGGCTTCTTAACCAGATCACCGTGTTTTCCCTTCTGCCTTTAATGAAATTTCGAGGAGCGCCGGGGAGAGTTAATCTCCGAGCCATATGGACAGACTGATAGATGCTAAGTGGCTCTCTCAGACCTTCCAGTGAAAATAATTGTAATTTATGGGGCCAGATCGGCGGTTCCATCGCCGCCCCCCCCCATTGCTGAACGCCACATTATGTTGTATCACGTTACTCACTCCCTCCCTGGCAGTCAAGTCGCAGGTCGATATATTTTGGTGCTTTTCCTGGTGCCCGTTTTCTTATTCTGTGACAAAGTAATACCATTATGATTTTAATGACACCCTAACCCCCCAACAGTGACGGTTTATGAGTTCAAAGCCGGTGGTCTGATTGCAAACACGCCCTCCTCTTGCTTTGGTGTCAGAAAAGAGATAAAAAAGTATAATTGCACGTTTTATGGGCATATGTACCTTATTAATATACGTAGGAACCAGGTTTCTTTAGTAAAAAAAAAAAACCAGGGAGACTGATGCAACCTCTTTTTTACCGTTAAGCTGAAATTTGAATATATATTAGTTTAAAAATAAACCGTAAAAGTGCTGTTTATTTAATGTTTTTTTCGCAGGTTTTCTTTTTTAAGTGCTCTGTACTGTTTCTTGTGGCTGGGCTGATTTTTAAAATATTCTTACCCTGTTTCACACATTGTTCAAGGTTTTTTTTTTTGAGAGTACGATTCCTCTGCCGCCTCTCTCTGCTGTTCGAACCGAAGCCGCACATTTTTTACCCGTAACTGGGTCATGGTTTAAACCGCCGCTCAGACCATTAGCGCTGGTGGAGCTCGCCTTGTTGCCATCGCCGGCAGCTGCTAACCCCGAACCCTCTGCCTCGTCTGCAGCCAGCCTCCTCCATAAAGCCGGTGTGACATCTGTCCAGATCCATGTCACCTTCTGCTGTCACCGGAGCCTGATTCTCCATGCTCCCCGTGCCGCGCAGGATTCTGGGCGTTTGGGTTTCCGGTCCGGTGGGTCAGCCTCCCCGCTTAAAATCTGCTTTTTCCATGCTCATAAAACATGCTCTACGTCAGGATCATTGCCTCGGTTTTAAAAAGGGGGGTTTGGAAGGAGTAGGAGGGATGAGAGTTTGATTTTGTAAGATATGAGAACGCCTGCGTGAATCTGTTTGAATCTTTCTGTATTATAGATATAATATAATTTTCTTATTTCTTGTAATATTCATATTATATTTTTATGTTCTATATTTCATCGTTACTTATTTTATTTCTGTATTTTACTATATATATAAAGTATTTGTCAGTTAATCCTTCTTAACTGGAAAGTACTTTGGGTCAGCTTCTGTTGTTTTTAAATGTGCTATATAAATAAATGACTTAATAGAGTGCTGCAATCAGACCTGATTTTTCAGTGGAATCTTAATGCTGTAGAAGATTCACTATCACCTTGTCAGATGTGACTTCTTTAGACAGAGTGTGCAGTATCTGTTGGGGGGGGGGGGAGTCACAAGTCACAGGGGCTGAACGCAAAGGTGTAGGATGGGTTGGGGTTAAGCATTATTTAATATGCAGAGACGTGCCGGGCAGTGAAGGTGAGAATCATAAAAACTGATCCTTCACACCTAAAAATATATGTACTACTGGTACTTAAGTGCCTAAAGTACTGAGTGCAGTTATTTTTGTGATGTTATTCCCCAGGTCTGCTCTTTATTACCTTCTCACTATTTAGAGTTAACCTACCTACACATCCCCATGTCACACAGACAGCCCAACACCAACGTTGTACTCCAGCCTGAGAGGAGCTGGTGACATGAACATCCCCCCCCCCCCCCCAATCACACCAGATGGCTCCACATGACGATCACAACCTGAGATAAATGACATCGGAGGAATATGTTAAAATGTAGGACAAGCCCAGGTCGCTGGGGCAGGAGCTGGACCTTTTAACAAACCGGGGGCTGGGGACACTGTGGGGAGCTGGGAGCCCCCAACCCCCAAGAAAGGGGACAGAAAGTTGCGGTCTGTTCGCTGTGATGACAGCCTGTGCCGTCCTCGGAGAATGAGTCACGCCTGCAGCCAAACGGGACCTCCATTTCCTGTTACACGCTAGCAAGCTGAGGTGAGAAAGATCCTGTTCACCAGGAAGTGGGGGGGGGGGGGTCATACAGTTCAAGGTGTGCCGTCTCTGAAACCTAAGCTGCAAGCTGCCTACCTGGGCTTCGGGGGGGACCCATAACGAGGCGCTCTCTGTGTCTGTGGGGCCGCAGCCGGTGATGCGGAGCAGGAAGCCACCCGCGCCTGCCATTCCTCTCATCGCTTCTCCCTGGGCAGCGTTCTTCAGCCCCAGTTTTGTCTTATCATTTCACAAGCGTTATTTGGCCCATATAAAGTTTTTCGTACATATTGCAATACACCCATGTATTTATTTAGACGTTGCGTAATTGTGCATTGAGTCATGCACACCATCCTCCTTTACAGGTTCTGAGGCTCGAACCTGAGACACACAGCCTGTTTATCTTCTAGTTTGCCAACCAGCATTTCTACAGTTTCCCACTTTGATCAAACAGGAAATGCTATTTCAGCCACATAATGGGGGGGAGGGGGGGTGATTCAGCATGTTGGGGCATTGTGATTGTGATCAGAAGGTTGCTGGTGCACATCTCAGGGTCAGCAGAGTGACATCACCATTAGGCCCTTGAGCGAGGCCCTTAACCCCTAATTGTTCCAGGGATTGACTGACCCTGATTTCTCACAACACGTTGCCTTGGATAGAAGTGTCTGTAAAAGGAAAATTATTAAAAGCAATTCTTTTTTAAAAAAAAAAAAAAACCCAATGCATAGATTTAAATTTGTAGAGCAGCAAATATGGAGATCTACCTAAAGGATTACCTCCGACAAACAAATCCTAAGTGTCTCTCCTCAGTGAATCTTTATTCAGTCTTTTTTCGAGGCAAGCATCCCTGTGACACTGTGTGACATCAACTACACAGCCTGAACTGAGTGAAACCTTTAGGCACCATTGCTTGTTTGAAAATGGCCGCTCCTGCAATGCACAGATATCCCATAAGCGCTCGGGGTATCTCCCGGTACAATATTCTTCTTGGAGTGGCTGGTGTGACGGTACTGGTTTGTTTTTCGGGTCCCCTTTTTTAAGTGGGACCACCCTGTCTCCCGTCCCATGAATTACATGGCTCTTCCTACGGCCGTGACAGTTCCTGTCAGATTTATAATACAATTAGCCACTATTTTCAGTAGCACACTCGTCAAGCCCGTCTGGGCCCCGGGAATGCGGTAAAACACATGACCACGTCACATCGGCGCATTTATATATCACTCCATCCATCTTCTGTGACCGCTTATCCGGTACCGGGCCACGGTGATATTTATGGTCGTCATATTGCCGTGTTTGGCCGCGCCGTTAGCTGGGATTCGAGGCCTTGCGCTGAGTACGGAGTTAAAACAATGACGGCCGCTGTATTAGTGTTTGGCACGGAGGCAGAATCTTCCCTGGGAAAATGCGTGCAAACAGCCAAAGTCACAAGCCCCCAATCCCAGCCGAGTGACCCGCAGCACCAAGGACGGCCAGCACTCCGAAGGGGTGCGCGATCACTCCAAGATACGCCCCCAAAGTTTACTGTAATAACACGTGGCATAGTACATAAGCTGGATGTGTAAATGAGTCGTTTTATTGGCTGGTTCTAACTGGGCCCAAATGCCTAGTCTGGGGTCCCGTGCCGAGCCCCCCTGTGAGGTGGCGTCACACTTTGCTGGTGATCCTGCTCAGAGTTGGGACGCCTTTCCCCGAGGGGAGCATGGAGCTCTGGCGAGTGCGTACAGGACCGCCCATTTCTTTCCTGTTATGTTATATGCATCTGAGGGTCAAGCAGGCCTCCTCCATCCTCCCACACCCTCCTAAGGAGACCATTGCTCTCATTCCGGGACTCAACCCTCCTCACAGTGATATAATGTTTTTCTCGGAAATTCACGAGGCCCCTGCTGTTTCATTAAGTGCCTCGCGGTGGGTGAAAATCGCACAGTCCACAGTTCGCTAACCCAAGCGACTGAGAGTGAACTAGTCCACACATAGATTCATTTATGGGAGATGTACCCATTTCATGCAATTTCCAAACAGATATTTCCCTCCACCTATCCATCCATCCATCCATCTTCTATCAGATTATTCAGTCAGGCTCACGGAGATATTGACATGTGACACCCCCCTCTCCCTCCCAGTGGAGTCCTACTTCTGAAACTGTATTGGAGGGGGGGTGATCTGGTGCAGATTAAACCTGAATTTCCATGGTTGCCACAGAGTTTGATCCCCAAATAAAGGCATGTAGTGAGACGCTAGTCAAGGGCACCGGAAAATAATTTGACAGGAGACTGAAAAGTGAAGCAGACCTGCCGGCTTCCAGCCCTTAAGTGAGGGGGGGGCTCCCGTGCCCTCAGAACCCAAGCTACATCCGTGCTGTGGGGGCTGCCCCCAAACAAACCAGCTGGCTTAATCACTGCAGGCACACTGGCTCTTCCCAAGGTCGCTTGACGAAATCGGTGCACTCAATCGCCACTGGAATTACCCCAGAATCGAATTATCCCAGGGTGCCTTAAAGATGTCGGCTTTAGCAAATCTTTTAACGGAGCATAAGTGCAGCATCTTTCACGGCATGGGGATCGGCAGTGTGCCGCGGAAACAGAACTGGGAGAACGTTAGTGGAATTAGTGGAAACGGATGGCCTAATTTGAGCCCGGGTGTGGGGATATTGAGGAGTACAAAAGCCACATAGGAGTCCTCTTATTAGCGGGCGGTGAGGACAAGCCCTTTCTGGGGTTGGAATCTCATGGTATACGCCGTTTAATCGATTTTTCACAAATCACGGATGTGACCGACTTGCTGTGGTTAAGGGTTCCGACATCCTTTTACGCTGCTGCTGATACAGCAGTCAGAAAACCGCAGTCTGCTGGAACATTAGCCGTAGAACGCTTCGACACGTTCGAGCTCGTTAAGTCTCCCGAGAACACTCCGCTTCGCCTTTCGCTCCATCCCAATTAGCCACGTCTTCGGGTCTGTAAACGGTTATCAGAGGGGGTTGGCGATAATGTTTTCCGGCTGCATGACTTTGGTGGCCGGGACGTAGCGATAAACCAAGTGAGGGGCTGCAGGAGCATGTGAAACTGCAGTAGCGTTCTGGGAGCATGGAAACTCCCTCAGAGAGCCAATGAGGCAGGCTTGTAGCCAGAAATACATTTCGGGGGGCAGAGCCCATCAACCCAACCAGTAAGTCCCTTTCGGTTGATTTTGCTGACCAAGAGGCGGGAGCAAATTTTGTGGGGACTCTAATCCTTAATGTTACAACATACAGTAGCTACATGCCTGCAGTGTGTATCTCCGGTGGAACAAACAGCAGTGTATGAGTGTGCTGGCGGGTGGGGGGACCTACCGGAGTGTCAGCATCGATCACGGGGTGTGGGGGGGATTATCGATTGAGAAGCCCGCCCCCCCATTCACATTGCATCTCGCGGCCGCCCAGGACCGAATTAGTTGAGTGATTGGCCTGCGTGACGCGAGCAGGCCAGGGATGCAGGGGTAATGATCCTTAAACCCCCCCATCGCCGCATGGTACGTGCCGACGGAGCCGGTGGCTTGAGGATTATCTCCCGCCGCGCTATCTGTGGTACCTGCCTCCAGAGCCAGGAGATGGAGGATTTATTTCCCATTCGGGTTCGTGGCCGTGTAGCAGCTCCTCTGCTTCTTGGCCCGGCATTATCTCATTTGGCCCACTTCCTGTTCCGTGTCCCGTGCAGCCGCAATCGGTTGGGATCGCTGGCACACACCCGCCGCCCGCTTTGCGCGGCGAGGAAGCGGCGAGGAGCCCGTTCGCGGAGCGTCGCCCGTTCCAAGCCCGGGTTGGATTCAGGCCCCTCGATCGGGACGCTTAGTTACATTTTGCGAACAAAAAAACGCGGCGTTAATAAGCCTTTCGGGAGCATACCCGCGGCTTTCCCGTCTGGATGAGAATGCGGCGGTACATTTGTGTCTGAAACTCACAGATTCCTCCCACTCCCAAAGAAACTTAAAATGCTTCAAAGGGAAAAATATCGATAAATAGGGGATTAAGAAAAGTAAACAAACTGCATATGCTAGCCACACCCCCTACCGCTGAATGCTCAAGACACATTAGTAATTAAAGCATATATTTGGTTAATTTATGTAGTGTTGGGACGGTGTGATTAAACTCACTAGGCGTGATGTTTTCTTTGCTACTCCTATAAAAGGATTATTGGTACACCCTCCCCAGCCCAAGTTCACACGGAGGTGAATGAACATACAGGCTGTTTAAAATCATTTTTGGCTCTGTTTGTCTGAGCCAGACCACGTTTCCCACAGGCCTAATAGGCGAGATAAAGGTCAGTGCAAATAGCTGTTAAACGAACCCTGATAAAGGCACTGTGAGAGGTTGGCCCAGTGTGAGTCACATGCACTGCTCTGATTTGGGCCAGGGTCTGTGATACAGGACCGCTTGCTGGCCTGCTAGGAGGAGGGTCAGTCACCGAGACTCGACCGTGTCTAGGTTTGACCGTGGTCGCTGCCCCCACGTGCCTGCTGACCACTGTGGCTGGATCTGTACCCAGAATCCCCTGGCAGTGGATGCGGCCCGGCAGGCCTGCAGAGACAGGCAATCAGGACTCGGGTTTTAATCACCTCCTTAGCCACCAAGCCCTGGCACATTTAATTGATTTTCTCCATCCTCAGCCCGGTCAGGTTTATTACTGTTTTTTAAATTTTGTTTTCAAGTCAGCTGTTTCCCACTGGTCTCATTGGTCCCACTGGTCCGTGGTATGGTCACCAGTCCCAGAGCAAATGTGAGAGTCTCATGCCTAAAGTGCCTTGAAGAAATTCAATAATAAAGTTAATATTTACCTTCTTTGCTTTCTGGAAAGTTCTCCTCTCAGCAGGGCACCCTCAAAACCAAACCAGACCTTAGTAGATTTTCAGTGAAAACTTCCCACCCACTAAAATCATTTTTATTATGAAACAGGATGATGTTTCTGTGTAGCTCCTCAGCCTGACTGCTGAATAGTTTACAGCCTCCTGCGCTGCTTGGGTTCGAAACTCTTTCTGCTGTTTGAAGAATAAACATAGGCTCTGAAATGGTAATGCTCTGGTAAATAATGGCTGCTGGATGGCTGTGGGGTCCAGCCCCACGCGGTCACGGGGTTTCTGTTCTCCTCAGGTGGTTCCAGGGGGGTAAGACCGTCCCTCCTCTGTCTTGTCCCATGTGTGCTCGCTCCTCGTCAGTCTGTGTGGGACCTTATTTTCTGCCTTCCTCACAGGTAACGAGATGTGTGCTTCAGGCAGCCATGTTCCAGGATCCCTGACACGCCGACGCTGGAATCGGAACCGAAACGAAACATCTCAAACCTCGTGTGAAACCTGCGGGATGCCGGTGCGAATAACGCCCTGCATATCTGTTCCAGATTCCTCCCAGCGTGTTGTTGCACATCCTTGCTCACATGCTTCCAGATTCAGGGACGGGGCCTCAGACAACGTGGGACCCGGATCCTTCCATGCCTCCTCCTGCTTTGCTGCAGGTCCCTGGAATTTAATCTCACGCATACGGTAGGTCCAACCGTTGCTCTCCACCCCCCTCAAGATGACTATGCAGAAGGCGGGGGGGCAGAACTGGGGGCCAAGGGGGCGGAGGGCCCAGCATCCCCCCGGATTCCTGAAGTCAGTTTTTGGGCTAAGCCATGACTGACAGGCCAGGGAGAGTAACGCGCCCCCTAGGGGTGAAACCGAGCCCCATCCCGCTGTCCCCCATCGGTCGCGGCGTCTCTTACTGCTCCCTTGCCACACTCCCCTCCCAACGCTCCCAAACACGACTCCCCCCATCAGGAGTCAGCGACCTGTGACGTTCCCCCCGTCTCCTGGAATTATAATCTAGGCCTCTGATCACATCGGCCTGATCCACCCAGGAACTCCTCCCCCCTTCATTTACATTCCCATTTTATGGAATTGTCAAAACTCATTAACCGGGCGGCGCCGGGCTCATCCGTGCCGGAGGACATGCCCCACCCTGCCCTGCTGGGCCTCCCTCCTTCACGTCTGCTTGGCTGCTTTATTAATAAAAGCCGACAGGCGTGGCGGACCTGGGCGGGAATGGAAGAAGCCGGTCGAGTGGAGCTTGGGCAGCATGCACCAGCTCCTTCCGGTTTTCGGGGATCGGGGTGGTAAAGGAGCAAGTGTGCTCTGTCGTGACAGAGCTGATTATGGCCCAGTATAACCCAGATTCGATGGATGGATGGACAGTCAGGACAGCAGACTGACAGATGGATGGATAAATGGACGATCAGGAAGGCAGACAGACAGACAGACAGACAGACAGATAGATAGATAGATAGATAGATAGATAGATAGATAGATAGATAGATAGATAGATTGGGTGGATGGATGGATGGATGGATGGATAGGCAGGTAGCAGTAGCACCACACATTTCACAGTATGTGGCAAAGTGAGTTTTTTACCCTGTAAATACATCCCACTCGTCACTGAAGCAGCTTTACTCTGTAAGAGTTACCCCCCCTGCATCTGTTTCACCCAGATACTCGTCTCCCCTGAAGCAGAGCAGATAACAAGGCGCTATATCATGAAAACAATGGCAAGATGAGGCTTTTGCGCTCTTACTGGCTGGACTCGCCTCTGGTTCAGCTGAATCTTAAGCTTTGGCATCGTCTAAACGCTTATTCCCTGTTTCCGTAGAAAGGTCATGGCTTTGCTGTCAGAGCCGGCATTTCCTCTGCGCTTCCTCGGCTCGCCGCTCTCTCACCGCTGGCATTTCCTCCGGCCGCGGACGGTTAGTGCACTGCGGGCCACATCGCCATAGGGCGCCTGCTTCATGTGGCTGCACCCCCTCTTATTTCTCAGCTGGGTTGGGCCATCCATCACTACGGCCAGACAAAGATAACACCGGTTCCACAGACCTGAATCGGGTAGGAACACTCAAATATTTGGACACTCAATTTGGAGAATGAAACATCATATCATGTATATATTTTTAAACATTTCCTCATCTCCCCCCCCCCATTCCCCAGGGTGCATAACTCACTGAATGTGTCATCACGGTCCAAAGGTGGGTGTCCAAGGCACATTTGTCACACCGCTGGGTGACAATAGGCAGGTCTAGCAAGGTGTCACTTTACAGTGCCGGTGCAGAATGGTGTCACAGGGGATGTCACAAAGCTGGGATTTCATTGGATGAATGCAGACACACACATACACACACTTGCAGGCTTCAATATATATTTCCTCCATGTAATGGTAGATGACCCCCATCCTAAACCAAAATATGATATTTGCACTAAAGACTTTTTCCATCCCGGTTCTGCCTGATGTTTGTCGGTGGTGGGGATTGATTGGTACCCTGCACGTTGTTCTCCTCTCGCCTAAAATTGACTTTTGTGGGGAAAGAAACGGTGTGAAACCTCATGGAAAACGGGTCACTTTGCCCCCCGCCCCGAGGGTACCAGGAAGCAGGCTCCGGTTTAACGGACTGATAGATCTGATAGCATTTAGCGAAAATCCCCTAAAATGCTACTTCCTGTGAACTTGGCCGCTCCCACTCAGAGTGAGCCCAGTGCTGTTTGCGGTCGTACGGTTCCAGATAAAGTGCGATGAGTTTGGTCCACTGCTTATCTGTGCCATGGAGGAGCAGAAGGAGATGGCAGGCGAAGCTGATTAGCGGCTCCCGTGCCGCGCGGAACCCCAAAGCGTAGCCCGGTGACAGCTGGGGGTTCCCTCTTTCTGACAAAAAAGCGATGCTGCGACTTTCACTTCAGATATGCGGAGCAGACACCTTCTTAACGTTTGAGTGATTTTGGCGTCATTGCTTCAATATTTCATTTGAAATGCTACGCTCATCCAGGACTTGTCATAGTACCAATCAATAAGCATAAACATAGCCTGGAGCAAAGCATAGTGTGGTTTAAAAATAATATCTGGCATTAAAGGCCAACTTTCTGAGGGTCATAAACGCAGAACAGATTGTTTGGTCAGTTCTGTGTGTATGAGAGCACCAGAGGGTATTTCTCTGAGACCCGGCCGCCTGTTCCAGGCTGCACACTGAATTGTTGCAGGCACAAAACCAATGGCTGGAAACAACAAAATAAAAGCTGTCAGGTTTGCCTACGCAGTCACAGCATCGCCGGGGACTCGTACCGCGGGATTCACGTATCAGCGCGGGACTCTGGCTGCCGTTGGCATCTTCTGGCAGCTAACATATGAGGTATCTCGCTAAAAACTTCCCACCCTTCATCTCGTGTAGAAAAATCATTCCAGTTGGCTGTCAGATTGACCCACGCGGTTTTAAATCCAGCTCAAATTTCACTCAGTGCAGACAGGCTAAATCCAGAAATGCTCATCCAAGTTTATAAGCTGCTTACACACACTAATCATTCAAGGAGGCTGGAATCCGCCACTGATCGCCCTGAGATGCAGATGTACTGTGTGCGGTCGGACCTTAATTTGTCTTGCTTCGATTGACTGAACTGTAAGTTTGGGAAATTCTGGCATCACTCGGGCTGCAGCTAAGGGAGGTTCTGAAGGTCCGTTTGAACCAGCCACCCATCAATGTCTACATGATGCATGTTAATAGAGGCATTTGACCTCCTATGGATGCACTGCACACCAGACCATACATCAATCCACACACCTTTTTTTTGCGATGCAAGAGCAAAGCTGTGAATGCACTGCTGTAGCAACTGGTGCTGTGCTGCATTTTCCATGCATGTTTGCTGAGGTTTGCAAGTTAATAAGAGGTCGTTGAAGTGAGAACCTTAAATTCTCAGAAATCCTAATGTAAAAAAACCCATTTCCTACTAAAGGCCAGGCTGAATCGAGTCAGGCAAGGGAACTGTGAAATTAATGAAGTTAGTCTCCTCATAAGTAAAACGACAGTAATTAATCAGTTTATTGGGGGCTGGTTTATATGCTCCTCAGTTGAATTTTCGCTGAATGCTGTTTCTTGTTGCTGGAACAGAAATGAACTGAGCAAAGTATAAAAACATTCATGTTAATGATCTGTGTTTGTCTGCGTGGCATGTGGTTAGGAACCCTGGTGCTGCAGTTTATTCAGGGTGATGCATATCCAGCATTCCTGCTATCTTTTATTCCTTTAGGAGGGAGGGTCAGGTCTGCATTCACAGCGGCGACATGAGGGCCTCGTAACCACGGCAACACCCACCATGTCGTACCGTTACGCCCCGACGACGGCCGTCTGTCGGAAAGCGTGTCACGCTCCCGTCCGCCGGGATGTCCTCGACGCTGATAACCAGAGCGACGGTACAGCGGCGGTGAGCCCGTTCCGACAAGACGAGCCCCAGCTAAATAGAGCGTGCAGAGTGCGCCATTGTCATTTAAATTACCCCCCTCCCTGGCGAATCGGCTTCTCCATCACCGGCTGTCGGGATGAGATCCCACCATTATGGCGAGCTTAGATATCCGGGCTGCACATTAACTATGTAAATATCTCCGCCATTCACAATTAAGCCCGTCTCCCTCCCTTGGCCCCTCTCCGCCGTTCCTGGGCGATTCGACAACCCCGTGAAGCGTCGAGAGACCCTCCGTGTCATTAAGCTCTAGCCGGGGAACGACGGAGGCCGATAATGAGAGTGTCTCATTAATATTCCACTGATTATTTATTTATTTCCCCTCCCACACGGGTGATACTATTTCTGGAGCGCAATCTGATTTGCGCTCCGTAGGTGGTCGAGGTGAACAGTTCAAGATGCAGGCAGAGGTGACATCCTGTCCTCTTTGCGCAGGCTGAAGAAGGTGCACTGTGCGGTGTTTTTAGTGCTGTTTAGTTTCTTATCGTTTCCAGAACGTCTTTGTTGCAGAGATCCGGTTGTTATTACTTCTTAAACATGTGTTTTCTTGCTTGTGGGCCTAACCTGTCCGAAAGGGCAAATTAAAACGTTTCCATGCACTTACGGAATGTGGTTTATGAATCGAGGAATACTGTGCATAAATAAGCCCTTAAGTAAGGCGAGAATATTACGATGAGCTATCTACAGCGGACACTTTTCCTAGATAAGGGTAATTTCCTGTCTTAAAATAGCCTGAATGTTTGAACAAGAAGAATGCTGATGGATAGAACGGGACATCCTTTTTTCCCTGCTCTTCATCCTGTCTTTCTCTTTTTTTTTGGGGGGGTGGGGGCAAGCTGACTTAATAGTATCACAGGCCAGCACACCTCTGAATGCCCCCCTCCCATGACTCACTGCCCACTGTGGGGGGGTTGCTTTTACTCAGGGCTTGTGGTTGATTGACAGGCGTCAGTGACGGCCGGCATCCTAGGAATCTGGCCTGATGGAAAACGCCCTTCCTGCAACAGGGGGTCTCTTCCTGAGACAGGAAGTGCAGTGTGGAGTGGACTGGGGGGGGGACCACCCATGGACATCTCCCACTCTGATCGGCTCGGTGGAGGCAAGATGCAGGGGGGAAACTTTTGTGCTGCTGATTACAGTCCTCACAGAACTTCACGGGTACCTTTCAGGCTTATCTGCAGACAGCTAAAATGCTGTGGCGATTGCCAAGCCTGGCAGTGCTCCGGACGCCTGTCTATGGTCTCGTCCCATATCTCACCTTCTGCCAGAGCCGCCTGGGTGTCCGCTGCCTGGCCCGCCATGGACAGCTTCCAAACCGGACTGGTTCCATCAGAGCAGAGCTGCTGGACCCCCTTTTTTTTGGGGGGGGGGGGGGGGTTTGGGGTCTACCCCCGCACAGATTAAAGGGGAAAGAGTCAGGGGGGGGGGAAGGCAAAGGCCCCGCTC
>JAODLC010000001.1:31335476-31346877 GCA_026781145.1 Hippopotamyrus pictus
TGCAATTTATTAGTTAAGTTGACGTGTTTTCTATGAAGTTCTGTTAGCGTGATGCTTATTATTTAAATATACGTAAACTACAATTGCACAAGGTGTTAGCAGACTGCACAGAACCATAGTAAATTATGTTACATTTTACTTATTTTTGTGGGGTGTTTTATTATTTGATCTCTGTATCCATTTTTTTAACAGTTTAAGCTGTTAAGTTGAATGTTGTGAGTGGTGCTCAGAATAAATAAACCGACGGATCTCAAAAGTCGCTAAAGATTGCTTAAATTCGACTTGGTGTATATTTATTTTGCGAGAAGTTAGACAGGTAGCTGCCGTTTCAGGGAGTTAGGATTTGGGGGGGTTTTCCTGACATCCCAAGGGACCCCCGAGTACCCGCAAAGCATATGGAAGTTGCCCAGATGTGACCGATTCGGCCTCGGCCTCCCTACATAAAATGATCTCTGACATTCCCCAGTCACGGATAATGGCTCTCAATTATTCTATAAGGGGCTATTTGAAAGGAAAATGCCACAGGTCAGTCTATTAATCGCCGGGATGAATCACACCTTTGATTTTCTTTGGGATTTTGTGTTAAATGTGATCCGTGTCAGGAATGAGACAGCGTGTTTATCTTAGTTTCCAGTAGGTCTAATAGAGTTGTTACTCATGGTTTGGTGACCTTTCTGCTTTGAGTTTTTTATCCGATAAAATGCCTGTTTTGTAAAATGTGGGATAGGCTATTTCAAACTTAAACTCAATAAGCGTAACTGAACTGATCACGAACTAATGCTGTCACATCTGTCCGGGCATACTGAGCCCTGTGTGTAACACGGCACTGTTCTGGGTTAGTAAACAGTACGATATTATCAGTAAACGACGGTAAATCCAATAGGTAACTTTCGGGTAAACCTAACGTAATTTAAAGAAAATGCCTGCAGCAGTAATTAACTTACAGTGTGACACCGAAATTCGTGCAGCAGAAATGTTTCGGGAGTGTTTTTGACCAACGTTAATTTTACATTTATCAGCTTTTTATGATGTTTTATGATATAGGCCTATAGTATAATATAGGCCTACATTATATATATATATTTTTTTTTAACTATAGATTTTTTTTATTATAGTATTATAATAATACTGTGTGCTCTGTGAATTGGGGTTCTGGTTTGTTCCATGCCTTTTCCCCGTAGTCTCCAGGATAGGCTCCGTACTACCCTGTGACCCTGAATAGTTGCAGAAAATGATGGATGTTATACTTTGCTTTTATCTATCATTATATATTTGTGTATTTGCTTAAACGCGTTAGGTTATTTTATGGTAACTATGCATGTCCCATATCTGTATCTATGAAGTAGTTTACAAACTTTATACTGAGAGGAAGCGCTACCGAATTTTGGAGTTCATGCTTGTCTTATTGCTTTCAGACAAATGTGGAGATAACATCAGAATCACAAATGCAAACTACCTGACGTCCCCCGGTTATCCGCTGACGTACTCACCGTCGCAGAAATGCGTGTGGGTGATCGAGGCTCCGGGACCCTACCAGCGGATTTTAATCAACTTCAACCCTCATTTCGACCTGGAGGATCGAGAATGCAAGTAAGTGCCGAAATCTGGCGTCGAAGTGCGCCACCTGCTGGTCGCGTGAAGCTAACACGAACCGACGAGCCGTTTATAGTTATCGGCTGATTTATGCTGATTACGGGCACTAATTTACATGTAAAGTGTATAATTCGTTTTTGGCGGTTACCTACATGCAGTAGGCTAAACACAGGATGCGTGTACATGTATATAAAATGAGATTAATGGTGGCTTAGTACGCGGTGCTGTTTTGTACTATGTAATTTATGGTAAATTCACGCAGTCTGAATTGTACGTGCAGGGGGAGGGGCGGTAAATGGACCCTTTAACCCGGAGTGGAATCCGTCCTTCTGTCTTGCCGTTTCACTGACCCCCGCGCCCACACCCTTCTCCTCTTGTCTCTGGTCGTGTACACTGCATCTTTGTTCTGGATTTGTCTTTTCTTTTTTTTTCTTTTTTTTTTGAGGGTGTCCTTCTCCTCCATACGGACCGTAGTCTTAGGGGTTCCCAGAGAGTGCTGTGAACGAGCTGAGCACTTTTTCGGGGTCCTTGTTATTTTACTGCTCCACAAACTATCTCATATTTATGGCCATGATGATTGGGTCTGTCTACTACAATGGGGGGGGGGGGCTACTGCCAGCTCCGATTTCGTCACCGAGGGGCAAATATAAATGTTCTTGGATCCAAAGAATGGGGCAGAATTTTTCCAGGTGATGACTAGAGGAGGTAACTGACACCGCGGGGTAATGTGGCCAGGCTCAGGTGCATGTTCTCTGGAGGAAAAAAGTGAACAAATCTTTCATCGCGGTTTATTTATTTAACGGTTAAGTTTGTGATGAGTGCGGATTGCCTACCTGTTTTTCTGTGTATTCAGTGGTCAGATTCATCTAGATGTACATTATGCCTGGAAGGAAGCCAGGGGCAACTTTATCCCACACGGGTTCGAGCCACAGCCTTGCAGGATACAGCAGCGGTCCTGCCAGGGGAAATATTTGTGAAATAAAACCGACCGCAACCAGGGTTACTCAAGCTGTTTAAACTGTTTTCTGTTTAAACTAACGGGTCGTGTGACCTGGCAAACACGCCTGATGTCTGGGCCTGTAATGAGTTTAGTGAAATGGTTTTTCAGGTTTTTCAGGAACTCGGATTTTGGAAATAGCGTTATGGAGTGATGTCCGTGGGTCTCCTGCCTGGAATTCATGTTCTAACTCTGTTACGCCTCCCTCTTCTCTCACTGGCCTTCCTTATGCCCCATGGCATCTCTGTACACGAGAACCCATGATGGGGGGGAATGATGTTCGGAATTCCTTCCTTATCAGATAGAATGGGGGAGAGGCCAGGATACAGGCCCCAGTGTGCAGCCAGTGATTAAATTAACAGGAAATGGGGCGCACATGGTCTGTGTGCCACGGCAACCCAAACAAGACGTACTTAGCGACCGCTTGTGTCACAATCCTGGAGCTGCTTGCGCTTCCTTCTTGCTGATTTTCTATGACATGTCCGCTCAGGGCACGTCCGTCCTGGTCCGTTTGGAAGCTTGAGGAGTCCAGTCAAGGGATTCAGTTTCTGGACGTGTGTTTTCAAGCACTTTAAAAAGGAAGAATCAAAGTATCTTTTGAGGTGAATATCTTAACTTTTTTAATTTTTCAGAGTCTTGTAAGCAGTATGCTGGGGTCACCATTCCTACCACCACCCCCCCGTTCTGAGAAAGGGGGAAAAAAATAAAAATAACATCAATAGGCCGTTTGTCTACCGTGGGTCCGATTTGACACGCTCCCGGGTAGGAATGAGGCTGTCTTAAGGACAAGCTTGTTTACATGGCAGTTGGGCCGAATGTATCTTGTTGAATGAGGTCACCATTGTCCATATCTGAGAACTCTGTCCTTGACTTGACTTTTCTGGCAAAGTTCTGGTCCAACAGATAAGTTCTTTTTACCCGAGGTTCCCCGTGGTGTTTAAGCCGTCCAATCTCCCCTGCCTGGTCTGCAGCGAGCACGGCACAGCGCATTATTGACGCACAGGGATTTTGCTGATTCACCAGGACTGGCCGTATTTTTTCCGGCGGACTTGCGCGGTTGGAAACACCCCGCAGCCCAGCAGGTGAGCAAGCGGCAGATAAAAATAATTTCCGCGGTTTGTCGAAATGCCACTTCTGGTGAGGAGAACGAATTCCGCTGCGATGTACCGTGCGGACGCGGGTGGGCGGGCGTCAGCGGAAACATCCGGAAAATGCATTCCCGGGCTTGGAGAGGACAGACGAATCCGACCCCTGTGAAGTGTAGCACCAGCATTTTACATGCCCCGGTCAAAGATGGGAAACTCGGTTGCCAGTTAATCTGATGAGCGATCCAGTGCCCCCGCGGTGAGAGTACCCTCCCTTCTCATGCCCTCGGACAGCGTATCCTAAAGCTTAAATACTCCTGGGCTGAACGGCAATGAGTCACGGATGCCGGAAGTCCTGGCGGTATTGTTATCGGTGCTACACTGATGAACTACAGGAAAAGGCCTGACCCTGGGGGCAGGGAGCCTTTGTTTTGGGCTGTGGTGTAATCATGAGCTCTTCACTGGAGGGTATCTCGTCCTCTCTGAGCCTGGGGTGAGACTTAGGGCGGTAGGCTTTAAGCCAAGGTCCGATTTCAAAGTTTACAGTACCAAAGGAGTCCAGCCCAGCAGACAGTTTCTTATTGCCCCCCCCCCCCATCAGCCCCCCCGACCTGTTATCTGTTTGTCTCCAACATTTCTGAAATTTAAGAGACGTGGTCGTCCTCAGCCCTCCTGGAGCAGCCCCCCCCTTAAAGGTTAATCTGTGGCCTATAAAGAGGAAACAATACCTCTGGTAGCAGGTCAGTCCTGATGCAGTCCCTTGGGGGCGTCTTCCAAAATGTTCTTTTAAACAGGTTCCGGTACAGTTCCTCAGCCCTGGCACTGAGTATTTTTCGCTTCAGGTCCTTATTAATTAGGGTTAACTGCACAGTGATGGATTTCGATGTTGATTTGATGAACCTTGACAGTCCATTGAATAGTTTTTCAGGCTCCATTTCGAACTGTACTGAACCACATTAGACTTTATCAAAGAGCTTAAGCATGACCATTGCTTTACTTTTCTGTTTGCCCCTTAAAAATGATTAGGCATGAAAGTCAGTTGTTAACCGAATTGTTCCGAACTCTGGATCAATTAAGTAACTGTAAGACTGATTCATATTAATTGGGGATATTAATCTGTGCTGTTTGGCTGTGGGTGGGGAAGGGGAGGCACATTTTTGAAAGAGACCATATTTTGCCCTCATCTGTGAACGACGGGCTGCCGGTCCTTTAAAAGGCCGTCACTTCCTCCTTTGATTAGACGTGACATCTAGTCGAGTGTTCTGCGCTGGCCAAGTCAAGCGTAATTAGCTTAGCGGCATTTTGAGAGGAGTACCGACCCTGCACAGTCGTTCCGCGGGGCCCAGGGCCGCATTATCGAATTATGCCACACAGCAGTGAATTACTCAGTGGTTAGCTACGGCAGCGCGCTAGCTCCATGTCTCGCGGCCTCTTCGCTTAAGGAGGGATCGAGGGAAGACGAGGATGCTTCTGCAGTCGTGTCACCGGAGACGTCCAGCCCGTGTTCCCCCGAGTTATGTGACTCTGGGAATGTCCAGTAGAATCGTTGGTGGAACAGAAAGTCTCTCTGCATCTCTCAGCCCTCCTTGCTCCCCCCCCCACACACGGCCCTGGGAGCAGCCATAGGTCAGCATGAATTGGGACACGCTCACCTTGGCAGTTCCGGAAGGAGAGTCTGATTGAAAAGCTTTCCGTCGTGACATCTGCCTCTCCCTCCGCCTCCCCCCCCCCACCCCCGACTCCTGTCCTGTCAGCCGCTTTGATTCACGCTCGCTTGGCTCACGTACTCTCACTGGGGCTTGAGGGCTGATCTCTCACCTCTCATGGAAGGGGGGGTGGGGGGTGGGGTGGGCACAGTGCTCAGTTACGATCCCTCTGAGTGGCTGGGGGGGCAGGTGACTCCAAGCAGACCATCTGGACAGGGGTCTGTTCTGTTATCGGCTATTTCTCTCTGTGTAGGAAGCTGTGTCTTGGCCATGTATATTGTGGAAGCAGTTTGGCCCGGGGGCCTCACCGGGCCCCCACCCTTGCCCAGATGCTCTCTAAGGGCATCTCTGCTCCATTCAGAGGCCATGGGAGCCGTGCTTGATCATCCTCCCCTAATCTGACTCCAAGGTTCCCTCTGGAAGGCGTGTAAATCGAATCCTCCTCTGCCTGGTTCTCGCCTCTGTTGGGCTGGTGGAGATGTGAAGTTCGCTAAGGCGGACGTCACTTGCCGGCTCATTTTCTCGTGTGGCATTTCGGGTGTTGTCACGCTGGCCTTACAGCTTCGGGTCTGGCATGCCTGCTGCCCCCTCTGCACAGCCGCCATCACCCCTCACCCCACAGGCCCTAACTTGGCCCAGCCTGCCCCTGCTCCATGACATTACTCTCACCTTATTAGCGACAGTGCCCCTGTGGCTGTAAATCCGCTCTCCCAAAGCGACTCGAGTGGTGGGACACCGGAGGACCTCCCTGCAGGCGCTGGTCCGGCCCGGCCCCCTACCGCCCCCCCGGCTTTGGGGCCTGAGGCAGTCGGGATGCAGCAGCCGCTAGCTAATTAGCGGCCGGATCGACTCCAGCTTGGCAGCCGGGCCCCGGGCCTCTTGGACGGGGACAGCACTTCGTCCTCCAGAAGACAGCGGGAGCGCGGCCCGTCTGCGCTTTGATCCGGCCGGCGTTGCGCCAGAACCTGCCATCCTGCCCTCCCCCGGCACCAGTTGCTCTTACTTGTGCCCCGTTAAGGTGACCCTGTCTCCGAACAAGTGGGCAGAGATGGGAGCACCGTGGGGCGGATCTGCGGATTGGCTGGCAGACTGTCACGTAACCAGTTGTGTGGTCCTCATTGGCTGTTCCTTATGTTCGCTTGTTCATTTCCTACTCTTTTATTATATGATAATAATCGCCCCCGCCCCTGCCACCACCTCCCAGTCTACGTCTCCTTTCATTCTCTGCTCCCCAAGAACCTCCTGGGTAGCTCCTCCGTCTACCTGACCCAGTATCACCATGGTGATAACCCTGCAGGCCTGTTGTTAACTTGGGTGGGCAGGGGGCATTTGACCCGGTTCTGGTGTGGCAGAGCATTTATTTCTGCTGCCCCAGGAAAGGGGGACAAGCAGGAGTTTTAATTGACTCCCTCCTGGTGCCATACCCCCCCCACCACAAGACACACAGACACACATGAATACTCCATCACTCCCAGTCAATGAGGAGCCATGTCGGGGGCTGGATGGGGGGTGGGGCAACCCTGTATCGCTGTTGTCACCCATTAACCCCCCGCGTCCCCCCCGGCTCTGTATCTGAAGCGGTCTTGAACAACCCCACTCCACTAAAAGGTTCACCTCTAGGTGACCCCCCTCTCGCCTCAGTGAGCAATGACTGAAAGAGAAGCTTGTTAAAGTCGCCGGATGGGTAAATAGGGTAGACGCTTAGACGCTTAGTTACCATCTTCATTCTGACGACTCTTTGTTCTGCTTTCAGGAAAATAAGCCATACTGCTATTTTTATCCCGAGAGAGAAGCATATTTTTAATGTTCCTTTAAAATATCATTTGTCTTTCCCTTTCTCCTTGTTAAATATTTTTATAGGAAACTTTAGAACATTATTTGTGCCATGTTTGCATTGTGGGAAGTAAGAAACAATGACAGACAATGATCGTAATTGGTCAGGCAGGACCTCAGAGGTGTCAAGCATGTTCCTTTCCATGGGAATCCCCCTTGAAAAATGGGGGCATCCTCCCAGGTGAAGGTGGGGTGGCCTGAAAATTCTTCAGACTCATCTTTGTGCTGGAAGGGACTTGTCCACTCATAGCTTTTCCTTTCACCTCAGGACACTGTGAAGTCACTCCATAAGCTGAGAAAGGACAGATCCTTAGTCATGGGTGTCTGCAGTGTTGGGGGGGGAGATGGAGTCATAACGAGGGACATTCTTCTTCTTGCCACCTGTGATGAAGCTCCCAGAAAATGACTCATTTCCAGCTGAAGTCGTAAGAATGAGGTCACTCAAGGCTGGGAATTGTGCTATGAAGGCTACCCGCCTGCCCATTTATAATAAAATACTTCTGCTTTTTAGTTTAATTATACTTGTGTAACAAGGGTTTGTTTCATTTTTATTACCTCCTGGAATTCTGAAGAAATGGTGATTACTAAATTCAGACTTTGTAATAACAGGATGTGCAAAATCCAAAGCAACATTCCTTCTCAGTTTCTGGTCCTCAGCTGACTCCCCCTTCTACCCCCCAGCCCACACCCCAAAGCCCCCACCCAAATGTTTGTGTTGTCCCAGAACGCAGCGTTCATCTTAGTATATGCGGCACCCGGACCTGAATGTGATGATTACACACAGGGTACCTGTTCCAGCCAAAGCAACATCTTGCTTAAAGAATAAACATCTGGGGTGGATAAATTCAGACAGACACGGTTTATCCCAAGTGACAGCGCGGTGAGGTTGTCACCTAAACACAGGCACTCTCTCCTGCTTCCCCGGGCTGCGCCTGTCGAGCGTCTCAGTGATTTCCCATAAGCCTCTCTGGCGGTGTTTTGTCCAGCAGCTGCGTGTCGCCATTCCCACAGGTCAGTCTGATGTGCGGGAGTACGGCTGGTTGACTTTCAGAGCAAAGGCTGCCGGTTTGGCTTCAAGCTGCAGGGGGCTGGTCCCGGGAAGACAGAACTGGCTGCTCGTTTCAGGTACCCTCCGGTCACAAGGCTCTGTTCTGTCCTGTTTTTTTGTCAGTGACTATGGAGCATTTCTTCATTAGCTTTTACATTCAGCTGACGTGTGACGCAATGAGCCGTGACAAGAGACTGAAGCTGAGATTCAATACTGAAACTGTGATGCAACACTGAAGCTGTGATGCGACACTGAAGCTGTGACGTGATACTGAAGACGTTTTACACCAGAAGTGCAGTGTTACTAACAGGCCAGAACAGAAAAGGTCAGCGGTCGTTGTGACTTTGATTACAGAAGGCAGAAGGGCCCGAGACAAAGAGATTCTAACGGTCTGGATCTCTTATGAACAGGGGCAATGCAGCCACTGGTCCACGTGACCGCTACCTCCGTGTCAGTCGTGGTGACATTGAGCATGCCCCCCCTATGACACTAGGACCCCAGGCAAGCCCTCACCCTGCCACTCTCATATTTCTTAATAAGGGATTATTGTGTGTACAGAGAGCGAAATGCCGCAACTGGGCCTGCACGCTCATTTAATGCGATTGTTCAGATCACAGATCTGTCAGCAGCGTAATTAGCGGTCTAATGGATTGAGTTGTGCAGATCCATCAGCGCTAATGATAATTACCCCATGCAGAGGCACGCGCCGGGCTGCAATGGAGCCCAAACAGCCAGCATGGTAACTACACCCAGCTGTGTGGGGTGCCCCGGCGGGCGGGGTGGAACACTGTGGGCAGAGTTCAACCGCGATCCTCTGCTGAGGGTGTGACCGTACATGGAGGGCTTCGGGATCTGATACCAAGTAGGAGAAGCGCTCAGAGGGCCTTGGCAGAGAGTCGCTGTTTTGGATGCATCATGTCTGCATTTCGCATCAGCTCTGGGTTGTTCTTGTTCACTGGGGTAGCTGGTGAACAGTAATTACTAACCTGAGTCAGACTGTCGGGCCCAGAGTTCTTTTTTTATAAATGTTCCAAGTGACAATAAATGTCAGACACTGACAGAAAAAGTCCTGGGTTTTGTCAATACTGCCGCTTCCCCTCCGGGATATCAGAGACTCCATGAGGTCTGTTTCTGCCAGTTACACGGCTTAATCGTGGTTTGCTTCAGTGCACAGTGAGAGTTAAGAGGAGTCTTACCTGTGAGGACCGGACCACCCCCATAGCCAAGGCTGAGGCATACGGAAATGTCGAATTAGAGGCGTGAGTGATGAAATGTCATTGGCCAATTGCGCAAATGGTTCCCACTTATGTAGATAGCTGCAGATAGTGATCTAAATGGCCGGATGTATGGTACATCAGGAGAAGACAGAAGAGAAGGCCCCAATTACAGTAAAATGGGCAGAATCTGGTTTGCTGGTTCTGGTAGTGCTGCATTTCCCCCCAGAAATGTGCACATAAAAAGCATTACAGTGAGTTACAGTTCTCCAGATTTTTCCAGTCTTTCCGTTTTGGATTGCCTCTCGTTCCCCCCAGCCGCCTCCCCCTCCCCCCACCACCTCCCCATTACCGTTCTGGACGCAGCTACAGCAGGGGCTGCCAGGCGTGAGGGCGGCCCGGGAGAGCCCCCAAGCAGATGGGCCCGCGTGCCGTGTCACAGTGCCACAGTGATGGAGACGCCCCAAGATCTGCATTGCCGAATCCGGATGGGGGGGGCTGGCGGAAAGTGGTGGATTTGGGATTCGGCTCGGTGGGGAGGAGGGGGGACCTGGCAGCTGCAGGGAATGCGAATGGCATCCGGGATGAGTGTGGCTCCTCCTACCACTGGATACCGCTGCCCTGTCTCCAGGATGGGGTGACTGAAGCCCTCATTATAATCCTCAGCCCCAACTCCATCAAGTGCTCTGGGCAGGATTAATCTGCAGGTGGTTGTCTTAATGGATTAGTAATGAATTTAAACAGTGAAAACAGCTGGTATCTCAAGCCCCCACCCCCCCGAACCCCGTACACAGGTTAGGGCGGGAGTGAGGAGGCGACTGGGCAGCGGGACAATCCTGTGATGCCATCCAGACGCTGGGGCGGAGCGTAGCCCACGGAGGCGTTAATGCTAGTCTGCAAAAGTTAGTGTACTAGTCAGTCTGTCTGGGGTGGGGGGAGGGGGTCCCAGGCTTGATTATCCTCCTTAAAAAACATTGACAGAATCACCCTCTCCAGGGTTGATACGAGTTAGGCATGTAACAGAGATTTATGACGCAATTACGAAGCAGAAAAAAACTGCCAGGAAAGGTGAGGCGGTAACTTTCCGTCACTGGGACCCCTCTGGCACGGTCTCAATCTGATGCTGTACGGATCATTCTTCCGGCATCCCAACACGCAGATCTCACTGTGAAGGACGGGGCCGCACGCTGAGTCGGCATCTCGGGGGGCGTCCTGTATGGAGCGAACGCCTGCTGTCTCCTGTTACCCTGGAGATTCTCTGCAGCGCTGCAGGGTGCGTGGTGGCTAAGGATGAGATCTTAACCTTACGGTTCCAGATTTTGGCACTGGTGCCTTCAGGTTTTTGCCTGTTTTTGTGCTCCTTAGCTCAAAGCACCTCTCCTGTGCCAACCCGGTTAAAACGTACCATTTGTGGAAAGGTAAAACCATGAAGTTGCGTGTATCGGGATATAATAATGTTACCGTGCCACACAATGTTGGCGCAGACGGAATGGGAGCGGCCAAAACACTCGGGAGCTGGAAATATGGAGCAGGGACGCGCTCTCCTGCTCCACTGGCTGGGAAATGCGAGTCTGGCGTGACAGTGGTGCCGCGATCCACTTACTCTGAGATGGCTGCTTGATTGTGGCGTGGACATGCCGGCGGTATTGACACTGCCTCTCCTGGAGGGAGGGGGGCTGGGTGTCACAGAAGAAGCTGAAACGTCCCCCGCCCCCTGTCAGGCGGCCACAGAGGCGGCCCAGTGGTGCCGGAAACAGCTCACCGCACCAAGCCCAGACGATCCTGCTAATTGAACAGGTTTCCCTGCAACAAAGAGTCCGTCCCAGGAGGTCACGCCTCTGAGGAATAAAAAGGGTGGGGGGTGCATTACAGCAGGGGCAGCTCTGGCAGTGCGCCCCCCCCCCCCCCCCCCCCCCCCCCCCCCC
>JAODLC010000001.1:31353326-31378486 GCA_026781145.1 Hippopotamyrus pictus
GATTTTGTTTCAACCAACCATTTGAGCATAAAAAGTCACAGTCATAGAATACTGAACTGGTTGGTTGAAACAAAATCCTGGTTTGGATTTTTACTTTCTGGATCTGAAATGTCCACCTCTGACTGCATCTAGGAAGCATCCCAGCAGACCAGTGTCACTACATCACTACATCGGTCCTCTCTCCAAGAAGTAGGCGATGCCTGTCGCCTTCTGAAAACATGCATCAGTTGCCATGAGTGCATGGGAAGTTCACATTCAAAAGATTACCATTTATTTTAAAAGCTGGTGTATATATATATATATATATATATATTTTTTTTTATTATTTTTTTTTTTATTTATTTATTCATTTGGTTGCTGAGGCAGTTTAGTCAAACTCCTGCAGTTCAATATAACGACTTAAGAGCGGCAATAAAATGCTGTGGAAGTTAAACATTCAAAGTTATACTTCAGTCTCCCAGGTAACTGTGGTCGTGGCAACCATGCCGTTATCGCGGATTAAGGCAAACTGCCGACATTGCCGGCGTCATTATCTGCCAGTAAATCCAATATTCAGCGGATGTTTTGAAATGTTAATATGTTTACTATGGATATGCACGGAGTGCTGTGAACAGATATAATACACACCACTTCATTTCAATCACTAGAATTCAAATGAATTCGATTTTGCCCTTGAAGTCCATCCATGGCACTTAGGCAGAGGAGAAGTTCCCTTTAAAGAAGCTTGGTCCTTTGATGGTGTTAAACGGAGAGCTTCAGCCGCAGCCACTGGTCCTGCATCTCTGCGGCTGTCGTCTCTGTCATTGCTGTACATGGTCTGGGGGTCAGAAAGCGAGTCAGACCCTACGGCTGGGCGGCCCCACGCGTGTTGGTTGAGGCCCACTGGGGGTGTTTTGCCACTTGTGTCAATGTGATGTGGCTTGAGATGTAGACAGCAGAAGATCATTGCCTTCAGAGGATCAGCACATGGATCACCTCCCTTTATTCATACTTTGTTGCCCTTTTTGTAGTCATACGCTGACCTGTATCCATCAGGTTGTAGGATCCAATCCCAGAAAGGGTTTGCAGTTGTACCTTTGAGCATAGAAATTGTATGAGTGAATTTCTGGCTGTATATTAGTTATTTGTGAGAGATAAATGTCACCTTGGGTTAAAGAGAGTCATTTCAAGCTTCTTGGTGTGAAAGCCGAGGGTGGCATTGAATGTTCTGAATGCCTGATGTGCTGTCTGCTCTCTTTCTAGGGCCCGAATGCTCCAAGAACTTCAGCTCCACCAGTGGTGTCATCAAGTCCCCGGGCTTCCCTGAGAAGTATCCCAACAACCTGGATTGCACCTTCATGATCTTCGCTCCCAAGATGTCCGAGATTGTGCTGGAGTTCGAGAGCTTCGAGATGGAAGCCGACATCAAGCCGCCTGCTGGGGTTTTCTGCCGCTACGACAGGCTGGAGATCTGGGATGGTTTCCCTGGAGGTGTGTTGGCATGTTCTTTACAGAGGTGTTACACCACAATACACAGCAGAATCGTTCATATCATCTGTGGCTCATTTACTCTATATTTACATTTTATTCAGCAGATACATTTATTCAAAGCAATAGAAAGCAGAGTCAAACAGTCTCTGGGCAACTGGGGGTTAAGGGCTATGATCAAGGCCCCAACAGTGAAACCATGCAACCTTCCAGATCTAGGCACAGCATTCTAACCCACTGAGCCACACAGCAGCCCCCTGGTCTCTCCCTGATACAGGCTGTGTCCTGGACTGGGATTGGAGGGCTAGCTGTTTGAGCTCACATGATCAGCAAGCAGGCTGCCTTGCTCATACATCCCTCACATCTCGAGGCTTCTGTGTTTTCCGCGTCAGCAAAACAGCCCGTGAGGTACCCACTGCGGTGCAGAAGGACGGAGTGGGGCCTCATGGTGTTACAAATGCACCTGCAGATTTCCGAGGAAAATAATGACTTTGATTGGTGGGGGGGGGGCAGCAGTCGGTGCGAACATAGGTTATGGAGGCCAGGAGGGAGAGGCGGCATGCCAGTCACCCGGCGTCCGTGCATCTGCGGGCTGCTTGTTTATTATCCAGTTTTTACAAACCTCTATCTTTCTCCACTCTCATCCTGACAAATAATTCCCCTGATTGATCACCCCCCCCCTCCCATTAAGAATGATAGAAAGCTCATGGGTCACATGACCCAGAAAGCTTGGCCTTATCTGGGCTCTCAAAAGCTTCCTTAACAGCAGCGCTAGCGTGGCGTCAAAGCAGGGAGGTCCGGACATAGCTGGGCCGGGCCCCGGGGCCTGTGGTGCTCTCTGGGGGCCCCACACGTCCCGAAAGTGGGCCGGGCGACCTGGGGCTTTTGGTTGCTGACCTCAGCTCATAGGCATAGAAGCATGCTTAGGCCCAGGTGTATCTCCCTGTACTTCGGTCCTCTGGGCCACCAGGAGGGAAGCGTAGAAACACAATGAACATCCATGTGCTTCTGACACCGTGATGTGTAAGGGTCGTGCAGTACCTATTGCCAATCATGGAAACTCACATCGTTCTGCATACTGTGTCAAATCAAATCAGAAAACTTTATTTGTCCCCGAGGGGCAATTTGAGGCATGTAGAGCAGTGCTGCACAGACACAGAACCAGACATTAAAGAAATAGAACAAATAAAATTAAAAAACAAAAGTAATAATAATAATAATAGTATCATTTAGCTTTGGGCCAAAGCAGCCAGCGGTTGACAGGACGCAGTAACACCTTCCCTCTCGCCGGGCGTTGAGCCTCATCGTTCTCGTTTCCGCAAGGTTCCCCCAGGCTGCCCGTCACTCTGCAGGCCAAGAAGGAGCAGCTAGCAGTTGAGCCGAGGGTCTCATTTCTTCTCGGCTCATAACAGTGTCTTTGTTTTTCACGCATCTGCATTGGGTGTGAATTTTAACGAGCAGTGCGATCGTCTGGAAGAGTTTCAGACCAGCCAGGTGTGTCTGAGCCGCTATGGGAAAGTGGGGCGGCCCAATTTGGCAGGCGCATCCAACAATAGTTTATTTATAAGTCAGATTCAGAAAAATCCTTTCGAATCCGATAAGGAGAACAGGTGTTAATTAAAAGATGGCGAACGCCATGAGGAGTCGCACTCATGCCACTTAATTATCACCTTTTATTTTAGTCTCGGGGTACAGAGTCATCGAGAGCAGGAGAACTCAGCTCTAGGGTCTTGGAGCAGAGTGAAGTTCTGAAGTTTGTGGCTCCTTCTTCGCCTGCGAGGAGGCGGCAGAAAGAAGCATGTCCCTGTGTTTGGTGGGCAAGCTTACTGGGAGGAGCAGGATGTGACAGCGTGGGGCGGCTTCAAGGCCTGAATAGCGCCATGTTAAAGCAGGGGCTGCGCTCAGCACGTGGGGGGGGGCAGCTGTGGCAACTGTGAAACTTTCCCCAGCAGCACCCCTTCTCCCCACCCACCCATGTGGGGCTTAGAGCACTGAGGCTGGGAGGGAAATCCTGGCTAACAGCAGATGAACTCGACAGGGAGAGTGGGACATCCCCAATATAGCCATGCACAGTCCAGGACTTCCCTCCCTCCAGACTCCGTTAAACTGCCCCGGCCTCTAAATACCTTACCTCCCCCATCCCTGCTGCTCTGTGAACATCTATGAACATCACCCTCTGCTATCAGAAGTTACACCTACCTCCCCAGTAAATTAGCACCCTCTCTTTCATCTCTGCTCAGCTCCCGCAAATGACATTTCCTACATGTGGGGGGGGGGGTCACCCATGGGAGATCACAGAAGCCCAAATCAGAGATAAGCGAGAACCCCCCATCCCCGCCACCGCCGCCTTCCTGTAAGTGTGCGTTCAGTCTGAGCAGCAAGAGGCATCGCTGTTCCTCACCTTCCTCCATGTTAACCGTTGTTAACTGACCTTTGGATTAATCTGGGCACTTTTTTCCAAGACCTTTCCAACTGGTGCCAGTCACAGCCAAACCTAATTAATTAGTACTTACTGAAAAAAAAACACACTTTATGGCTGAAGAGCTATCAGATAAACCTCTTAGGGAAAAGCTTTCTTCTGGTGTTGGGCCTGGTGGTCATCCTACCTGGTACCGCTCGTTGGCTTCCCTTGCAAATGGGGAACATTCCTCGCAAACCCATATTCTTATTGGCTTCCTGTGGACTTCAATTCAATTCAGTTTGTTTTTATATAGCAGCAGCTTTCACGACAGAGTTGCCCCAAAGCCCTTCATATGAGTGTGTTGGGTCTGTACTCAGTGTCTATGAGTGTGCTGAATAGGCATCGAGATGCTGAGATACTTGCCAGCTAATCCAGGTTAACTCTCAACGCGCACTGTGTAGCGTGTTGAGAGGAGTTGGCATGATCAGAAGATCGCTGGTCATCGAGCAAGGCCTTCTACCTCGAAATGGCCCAGGGACTGTCTGACCCTGGTTCCTCAAAAATACAGGTCACCTTATTTAGCGTCTGCTAAACAAGTAAAACATAACAATGTCTGCACAGTGGGTCCACACATCGGTCGTTACTGCGGTCAGAACACACCGGGCCGCATCATCTCCTACACCGGCATCCTGGCCCTGACGATCAACACAGACAACGCCATTGCCAAGGAGGGCTTCTTTGCCAACTTCACCGTCATGGAGAGAACCGTGCCAGAAGGTGAGTTCTCCTTCAGCTGGAGCTACATGTTGGGAGGGGGGGTCCCAGTGGACACGGGGGTATGTTTACTTAACAGGTCACTGTATTCGATGGGGTGATGGGGGACAGAAATGGACAGAGTGAATCTTGCTGAAGAGGACTCCTCTTTACTGGGCCATGAGCTGATTCTGCTGGATCTCTGACGCGTAAAATCCCAGAAAGATCAGATTGCCCAGACTGTTCCCAGACAGTGTTTTTTTTAATACAGACTTTCATAGACCTGAAATCCCCTGCTCCCACAAACCCTAATTTGAAAAACGTCCCTGGCGAACTGTGGAACTGTCCACAACTTCCACTTTTTTGCTTGGCATCAGGATCGACATGCATTAAATAAAGCTTTAATTATCCCAGATGGTCAAAGACACCCACTGGGATTAATTCGCCTGTGTTTCTTAAGTAGTAGTAGTACTATTATTATTTTTAGAGTGGTGACAGTGACCCTCATCATCAGCTCTCCCAGCTGAGCCTGACACATTGAGAAGACGTCATGTTGCCACTAAACACAACTCGAGCCTGTCAGTAATGTCAGTTGAGGGCCTGTCGGTAATGTCAGTTGCGGACCTGTCAGTAATGTCAGTTGCGGGCCTGTCGATAATGTCAGTTGCGGGCCTCTCGGTAATGTCAGTTGCGGGCCTGTCGATAATGTCAGTTACGGGCCTGTCAATAATGTCATTTACGGGCCTGCCGGTAATGTCAGTTGCGGGCCTGTCAGTAATTTCCTTCACTTCAAAATCCCATAACACCGGGCAGAACACACATAATCGCCAGAGATTTCTACACTGCCAGGTTCTTTATTCCACATTGCTGTTTTTTCTTTTTCTTTTATACTGTTTTTTGGCCGCTTTGGGTGAACTTTCCTCCAACGCCTTAGTCGAAGTTCATTCATTTTAAAAACGGCTCGCCTCATTTTTGACAAGTTCTCTTTCTCGCTTAGTGCCTGTTTGTCTCCTTCCAGACATACTGACCCGTGCCAAAGCTGGTCTTTTAAGGTCGCCGCACAACCGATTTTCGCGATGGAAATAAATTAATTAATTCCCAGAGAGTCTTCATGACTGCAGATCCTATTAGAGGTGTAGCCAGCACCCCGGCCCCCACCTTTTCCATTTTGGGGAGTGCGGTGCAGGTCCAAAGACCAGGAGGCTGTCAGAGTGTGAGACACCCATGCTGCCACTCGACACCACGTGCCATGAGCTCACACAGATGGGTACCCCATCTGCTGTGCCTAATCGAACCCGCATTCTTGCACCACTGATAAACACCCCCCCTCTCATGTGAGTTTGGGTGTTTGTGGACGTGGCACCTGGCCAAAGCGCCCCCTGGTGCCGAACGTGAGACCCGCGGAGCTCTTCCACGCCTCAGCGCTCACAGATTTGGTAACTGGAGTTAGAGGCTGTTTTCTCCATGCCATCCCCAGATCGTATGTGCTATGATCAGGGCACGTGCTGTACTTCTTTAAAGAGCATGTTTGATGGGCCACACTTGATACACTGCCACTGTCCGTCCTAAGGTACTTTTTCCAAAGCTAGCCCTAAGACGGTGGATTTAACATTAGCTACATTGAAACAGAGCTTCTCCCATTTCCTCTCACTGAGGGGCAATTTGAGGATTTTTTTAAGTTTGGTGCCATAATTCATACAGGGGGACCAACTTAATCATTTGCCAATGATATGTTTTGAATCGGTGATTGACAGGGCACTCCAGGGGCCAATCAGCCTTCAGCTAGGACCAGTGCTCTGCTCCTGGTATCAGTAGCCCCCATAAAATCCCAAATGCTTTTCAGACTTCGACTGCAAGGAGCCACTGGGGATGCAGTCCGGCGACATCACCTCTGACCAGATTGTGGCCTCATCCCAGTACAGTCTCAACTGGACCCCAGAGCGTTCCCGCCTCAACTATGACGAGAACGCCTGGACGCCGTCCCAAGACTCTAGCAAGGAGTGGATACAGGTGGGTGCCTTAGATACCCCCCCAACACACAATTATGGGCTTCTCATGAATTAATAAAATGCAAAACTCAACCAATTAGAGTGACCAGGCTTTCCCAGAAAGGGCATCTATCCTGCACCCCACTCTAAAGACATTTACCGGAATAATCTGCACATTAATTGAGCTAGGGATATCTGCTCCATGCCCTGTTAGCTAACCCCATCTTTACTCAGCGTCGAGGTCATCCTTGGGTAATATCGAGCGAGGGATACATTTTCGTTTCACAAATCCACCACAATCGCCTACGGTACCTGCTCACCATCTCCCCCTGTTGGAATTTCAGGCCAATTGCGGTTTACAGAAGTGTAGGTTATTTTGACCCCTCGTATCTTACCTGAAATTGAGCCCTTCCTGTCAAAGGGTTGTCACTTTGTCAGGCACAAAGGACCCCGGGGGAAATTTCTCTGATCCTCCTACATCCCCCCCACCCCAACCACCACCATGATCGAAAGACAAACCGCGAGCCATTCTGTCACTGAGTCACAGAGCCACCGTCAGTCTGATACACTGACACAGAAATCCGATCCCAGTTCATCCCCCCGGAATTCTCCACGCCAGCAGGTCCTACAAACAGAAATGGCAGGGGGATTTGAGGCCTTGTTCACGTTCTGCTCAGAATAATTTCACGATTTAGCAATCGGCGCATTTAGCAAGCATCCAGAAATAATCGCAAAACAAATTCCTGGCGCCCCGCCGTCCCGGAGACGGAGTTCTGGGCTTTTGTGGACTTTGGCCTCAGAAGAACATGGTGTTTTCCACATTTAGGCTGCAGAGAGACGCTAGGGAATGGAGAGAAGTAGAGAGAAACCTCCAAGCCTGACATATGCTGCCCTTGAGGTCTGAAATGGGAGGCCATATGCAGTGCCCCAGGGTCCGATAGCCTGTCCCTTTCAGAACCAGGGTCCCCGTAAGTGAGGCTCCCTTGCAGCCATCAAAATACTCACCCCCCCCATACTGAAGCCATGGAGACGTAGGACTGCCAGGATTTGCAACATTCGTCTGAGCGGAGTTATCAAGCTGAAGACAAGGATACTGTTCTTCACCATGCCCCCCCCCACACACACACACACCAAGCGGGTCTTGGCCAAATACCCAGATCTTGCAACTGTCCCAGGAGCCTTACCCTTAAGAAAAGTAACCACATTTTGTTTCGAATCACAGAGAAGACAGGGGAACATGAGAGCCTTTCAGGATCCAACCCCTAGACAGAGGACCTGGGGGGGGGACTTTTTTTCTGGGAAGCTCTGGTTTCTAAACGGGTTTAAATGATTTTGTTGACTGGGACTTGAAAAAACATCCCAATCAGCCTGGTGGGCAGCACTTGTCGCTTCATGTTTTATTCACGATAATTAAGTCAGCTTCATAAATATTTCCTCTCCTCCTTGTTAATCCTGTTTGTCTATTTCCGGTATTAATGTGTCCTTAAACAGACTGCCACCCCGCTGAGTAAAGGTGATGCATGTACATCTAGTCATCGCCACTCCATACGGGGTTTTTTTGTCAGGAAACTGGCAGCAACTTAAAAAAAAAAGGCACCGATCTCCTGTCTCCGGTCGTGGTCTGATAGGTATTGGAATTTCACTCAGCCAATCAAATGTCAAAGTTCGCATCTGTTTCCAGGGGAGCGTGAAAGGACCCTGCCATCGATGTTTAATTTATGACCCGTAGAGTCGTCTCCGCATGGCCCGAGCTCATTAAGCCGCTTAATTACAACAAGTGTTATTAAAGAATCAAATTCTCTGCTCCGTTCTGTTTAAGCACATTCAAGCGATGCAAAACAACCTGGGATGGTGAAGGCGCGCCAATTATGTCGTCTGTTGGACCCCTGATAAATTCATCTTATTATCTTGTTAATTTCCGAGCGGGTGATTTCGGTGGGCAGCTATGCCGCCAGGGAGGGTCCATCTTTTTCGCCAGAATTTTATACTCAGTTTTATTCAATGGCTTGTCCAGGAAGTCTTTTGTCAGGCGTGTGACAGCAGGATGGGTTACCTGCTGAGGATCCTTCCCGAACGAACCGTGGGGGCTTGAGTTGAGGCTGACGTTGGGGGCCTCCAGACCCATCCTGCAGCTGCCACGGGCTCTGCACTGCATTGCCGCTGAAGTGAGGTCGGCAGGAGAGCCCATTCGCCCACCACCCCGCCTGCAGCGTCTTTATGGAGCCAGCCCCCTAACGACAGAAAACCTTCTTGCTCGAATGATCGTGCAGCAATTTAGGGGCCTCTGCCTAGATCGAGGGAGGAGAGTAGAAATCCGAAAATGAGGAGCCCTCCTCGAGCATCGCGGCACCCACCCCCCCGCTCCCCGCGGGATGTCATGAATAATTCCCACACTGGGAGGAAGAGGTCTGACGATGAGGTGGGGGGGGCCGCGGCCGCAGAGCGCCATGACGACATGCGGGATGCGATAAAAGAAAGCGGATCTTAAGCCAATCATATTCGCTCAGACAGCGACCATTGATCACGGATGAGGCATGAATTATGCATCTAGTCTGAAAAAGTCAGCTGTCGATACTTAAAAGCACTTTTGCCCTCTGCCATATAACAGTGAGATACGGGTAACCCCAGAGCTGCATCTTCCATGGCCTTTATAATAATTGCTTTCCGCGCACATATAATTTATTTACGAAGTGGCTGCCATTTTCATAAATCCTGCTGCGTTGATATATTAGCGTTCGTTCCTTGTTGTATGTCACCGTACCATCTTTCTGTTTTGCTCAGTCTTAGGAGCATGCTAAGCATTGTGGGTAGCCAGAGTGAGGGGGGGTTCTTCTTGGTCATCCTTTTAGTCAAATTATTAATAAACGCATGATGCCAAGATGGCGGCTCCTGATGAAGAGCCGAGTCTTCTGACAGGAATGGCTCTCGTGGACTTATTACGGCTGAGATGTAAAGGCGGTGTGGGGATTTCTGTCACCTGCGCACCTTTCCCCGATCTAGCTGATCAAACCGTTCCCAATGTTCAAAAAGCCCCCTGAAATGGTCCTCTGTGCGCTAATTAACACCCGCACCCTCTTGCCTGTATCCGGGAGGGAAGTCGCACTCGGCCGGAATAACCAGCATCCTGATGTCCCGACGTCCAAACGCTTTTTCAATTAGCCGCGGTCGGCGGGGTGCAGCGGCGTCCTTCTCTCTGCTGTTATCGAATCGCACCCAGCAGTGCCAGGCGCTGACTAATTAGAGTACAGGCCTCTAATTAACATCGGCTTCTCGCCGGCAAACCCCAAGTTCCATGGGCTTGGCCGCCACTTGCGGGATACGAGCTCCTCTCCACGGTGGGTCTGACCCGCACTCCAAACAGGGTCTCTCAGATTCAGTAGGACGCTTTTACAGCGGGGAAATTTCTAATTTCTGCCATCTCCCAAAATCCACCCGGGTGGCTCAGAGAGATTATCCGACGCGACCGGAAACACAATGCGGCACCCGTCACGCCACGTCCTTCCACCGGGGACTCGTGTCCGTCCCGGCATTCCGTCCCCAGGTCCCTTTATCCGCCATCCTCACACCCACGCTGCCTCTGTTTGCTTCGGATCACTCTAACCCAGCCAAGAAAAGAGATTATCGCCGTTCGGGAAAGTTGTGTATAATTTGATGTCTCGTACAGGAGCGGGCGGCTAAAAATACTGCGGTAATTCTGCCAGGTAAGCCGAGTGATGAATTAGAGGTTGGGAACGGCACTGGCGTCTCTCGGCATCAAGTAATACAGCTTTCATGAAAGGGAATTAATTATACCTTTAGTTAATGGAATTTTTAGAACGTGAATAACAGCCAGGTGAAATACATAAAATTAGAGGCAGCAGCTTCAGTTGACAGATGAAACGACGGTTTCGTGACCCACCCCCTCCCCACCAACATTGTTTGGTTTATTAGGTAGCAGCATGGGGGGGCGGGGGGGGGGTCAGCAGCAGGGTCGTGGCACAATCAACTGTTGCCAGGTGCTGCTTACATTTGAATTGCAGAGCGATTGCTCATCTTTTTGTTTTGTTTTGTTTTGTTTTCTGAGAAAGCGAGATGTAGAAAATCCGTGGAATATTAATGCCCCGGACCATCAGTTTTACTATCCAGCCCACACATGCAAACGTGGACAGCTGCTTTCCCCCCACGTTCGGAAAACATTGAGGAATGCTGGGAGACGTTATTTGCAAACCTCCCGTGGATAAGTTTTGGGAAAGGTTGTGAACGGCGGGAATTAGCATCATCGTCCCTCGAGCCGTCGCAAAGCATCACACAGCCCACACAAGCCACCCCGCTTGTGGAGACTCGCTCGCAGAAACCTGCCGGGTTTAGGCGAAGCGGCCACACAGCGGCGCCATTACCGCCGGGGCCGTGACTCTGATCACACACCTGTGCCTTGCGGCTGGCCTGCGAGGATGGCAGCGGCGGCCGATTCCTGCACCGCCGCCTGGCGTTCCCGTAATTGCTCCCGCCAGTACGCGGCACCAGCTATGAAGCATGGTATTTAAAATGCTCGCCGGCGCAGAGCTGGGCGGAAGTGGGAATCTCCTGGAAATTCCATCGGTAGGAGCCGGGAGAGCGCCGGAGGTGCCAGGGATGCCAAAGTAGAGCTCGAGATGACGAGCGATGTGACTTTAATGGTGTCTTACGTGCAAATGGAGCGAACCGGGCTGTGTGTGCATGGCGCAGTTCAGAAGCAGACTGATTGTGCTGTATAATACGCTACTGCTTGGGCAATGTTCCCGAAACATTTACAAAACAGCCATAGTGTCAGCATCTAAGTTCAACGCATGTTCACTTTGCATTCCACAAGCATCCTGGCCCCAGCTTAAAGTGGCCATTAAGATGAATGAGTCTCCTGCTTGGGAGTTTTGATGGGAAGCCGGTTTCATCAATATGTCGATGCGATTGGCGGGACCTGTCTTCCCCATTTACGTCGACAGTGGTAACCTCAGCTAGCCGCGTCTCGCAAGCCACCTGTGACAAAGCCTACATCCCAACAGCTCTCTATCCTTTTCCCTGGGATGAACTTGGTGGTAGTCACAGTGTACTTTGACCTCTCTACCCTGCCTGTGAGCACTACGCCCTCTAGTGGGCAAGACAGATATGCAGAAATATGCCGCGCATGTTTCTTTGTTATTCCTATTAGCTCATGATGTAACAACCATGAAGGTAATCTGGTCCAAACCTTGCCTTTATTTAATGGGAGATCTCTTTAGCCAGATTCTAAATTAGTATGTTCTGCTGGACCACAAATGCAAAAATGAGTGGATGAAACAGCAAGACACTTAGCCCCAGATAGGATGATGGTGTGGGTGCTCGGCCTGTCTGTCAGTGGTGATTTCTCAAAACTGAGGTACTTTGAAAGCAGGTAGACATCTGTACAGCGGAGTGAACAAATTCGAGATTAGCTACAGCGACCTTGAATTACATGGCCTAACAGGTCTAATTGTTATGCAGAATGCTTCCAAGTCCAAGCTGTCACATCCTGAATCACGTCAGTAAATTTCCTGGTCTCTGGTCTGAGTTGCCACAGCCAGAACCATCAGTTCACTAAGCCTCACTGTCATTGGCTCAAGGTGTACCAGCCAGAATCATCAATTCAGTAATCCAAGTTGTCATTGGTTCAAGGTGTCACAGCCAGAATCATCAGTTCAGTATTCCTTGCTGTCAGTTGTTCCAAGTTAGCAACGAGTGGAACGGTTCACATTTTGTCACTTCAACGGTCTATTTCCCGGCTGCCATCTTGATTTTTCTTCTTGATGTCACAAAAACTCCACAAACGCAGAGATATTTTTCACTGTGAATAAGAAAATGAGAAAATGCATGTAAATTCGTGACAAAAAAAAATAACTCAAAGCCTTTTGATATTTATCTCGAACAGTCCATGGAGTTTTCACGGCCTGCCATTTTGATGCTTCTCTTCACGATGAAAGGTGCAACACTATTTTGCAAGAGCTACACGATAACGACCATGTCCCTCCAGGCTGCCTATGCTAATTAGCCAGTTATCTTCATTACCCTAATTTAACGGTTACATTTATTATCTCCAAGCTGCTTCGGATTTTGGATTATCTGAGCCGCATGCAGTTTCCATCGTTCGGCGCCCCCTGGTGTGCAGCTAGCCTGGTCCCCCCCACCCCGGCTTTGATTTATTTATCTCCAGCCGCTCTGGATCATCTGTCAGTTTTCTGGTTTGCCTCAGAATTACCTCAGAGGCATTCTTCAAATGGTTCTCTCCGAAGGCATTATTTGCTGCCCCAAATCTAAATTTGATTGAGTCTGTTTGCCTTCAATTGTATTACAGCATATTAATGCCATCATCAACTGCCTCTAACAGCCATTAAACCCTCGCAGTCCGCACTCCATTCGCACCCATTTGCATACTCTCTCCGTCACTCAGCCACCGTGTTTCTTTCGTCCCCGGCAGTGAGCAGCTTCTCTACACGTAGCTACAGATGACACTTTTCACTAAGCGTTTCTGACTTTTTCCATAAACAGGCCAGGGGAGAGGTCACGTGGGTGGGGGGGGGGGGGAGAGGGAAATCCCTGATCGGATCACAGCTTCCAAGAGCACGGAGGGAAAAATTGTGAAGGAAGTTAAAGAGATGGAAAGAGGGAGGAAGCAGGAGAAACGTGTGACAGAAAGAGAGCCATAGAAAGGAGCCCTAGATTGAGGTTGCTGGGAAACTCCTGTGCCACACCCTGGGGCATAAGCATGAGTACCCTGCGCCAGTAAGATGGGGCCAGCTTGGGCACCAGAGCAGGACCAAGGGCAGATTTGTTGTTCCTAAGGCTCCACTTGAACAGTCATTTCGAGTCCCCCCCACCCACTTCCCTTCTGTAGTGACTGTTTGTGGCCAATAGGGGGCCTCTAGACCAAAGCAGAGCCACAAATATATGGATTGAGTGGTGGTAAACACCAGCCTGACCGGGACTCTGGACCCTGGACCCAGCTGTCTGTTCAGGCCCTTCACCCAAGGGCAGCTCAGAACCATCCTCAGCTCATTCATCCATCAGCACCAAATTGGATCAAGAAACTATAAAGTTATAGAAATGTGTGATTGCTTCACAAGGTCTTTCTGAGTGTTATAGGGGGTGTACATCTTTGTTCATGTTTTTGTGCATTAATGAATTGTTTCTTTACAATTCTCTTTATTCATTTTCCCACTCGATCAAATAAGCCCTTGTCTCCCATCGCAGGAAATTAAGATTCTGTCTTTTGTCTTTTCCATGATGATTATTATATTTCTTTTCATTATCACTCTGTTGTACCACTTTTGCTTAATAAAATATGAGCCAAGTCTTCAATACCACACTTTTCTTTCAATATGTGTCCTCGTTTTTTATGTGTGTGTTTGAATCTTCACATTCTGCTTCTCTGTCTTCCCAGGTGGATCTTGGATTTATCCGCATCGTTTCAGCGATCGGGACACAGGGAGCCATTTCCCAGGAAACCAATAAGTCATACTATGTGAAGTCATACAAGGTGGAAGTGAGCTCCAACGGCGAGGACTGGATCATGTTGAAGGAGGACTCCAAGCATAAGGTAGGACCATCTTCTCCTTAGAGCAGTTAGGGAGGTCAGCATCACCAGGTTGACATTTTAACCAGGTTTTCTTTGATTGGTGAAAACTTCAGGATATTTGTGCCCGAGGCAAATGGGGCTCAGATCTCAGATCTTCGTTGCAGCAGGAGCTGGGCTACCCAGAGAAGGGATGAGTCACAGCAACGTGTTGCCCCCCCGGCTCTCTGTATGAAGCATGGTGCGTCACTGTGTATGAGGGAGAGTATTTTTGGGCACTATAAAACAACCGCAGTGAGCGGCCCACTTTTTTGTGAGTAGTGATGTAATATGCATTGCATCCACCGATATGACCCCATTTGGTTGGGTCTGTGATGGGGGCGATAAGGAACGATAAAAAAACAAACAAAAAAAACAAACCCAGTCACATAGCTGAATGGGAAAGGAGTAAACAGACTTGCCCCCCATTAGATTGTTGTAGTTTAACAGCTGATCTCAACCAGTCTTTGGTGAGAAAAGTCATTCCCAACCCCAAGTGAACCTGCCGGTCATTGCGTAGTTAAAAAGGGAGTGTTTGTGTGTTTGCAGCCACATGGAGAGCTCGTATACACAGCCAACAAGCTAACCTCATTTCCCACATGCTCGCCTGCGAGTTCTGTGTACCCCAGGCCCTCTGCTGTAACCTCCCTGGAGTGAAGTCCATCTTTAAAGGCACGGCTGCGGGGTGACGTTGAGGTTCTCTCCAATTCTGAAGCTCTTAAGTGCTTCTGTGCAGAGAGGAGGTCCTTTTAGCCTGTGCTGATCGCGCAGTTTGCTCTGAAAGGCCTTTTAACGGTTAGCAGCAAAGTGGAGCATCAGCAGGACATGTGGGAATTGGGAAACCTATTATTAATTTCCCTCTTACATGCAAGTGACGACCCTTAACTGTAGCCAGTGACAGTGCTAATGCTTCTCCACACCTGTCTTATGCATCCAGCTTTATGTCACAACCTGGGCCTCATTCAGCATAACCATGACCTTATTTTGGTAATAACTCGCTCAAGGGCCAGTCCCATAGAGAGCAAGCCAAATAGTTCTGAGCAGTATGGGATGCCACAAGCAGTATGTCAATACAAAACAAATTAGCTGCCGTTGCTAATGGGACACAAGGAGGAATGTGTCAACAGTGTTAGTGGGTACTGACTGGCATTTCATCAGAATGAAAAATGGTGCATTTATGTCTGGGGGGTAGAAGGTACCTGCTAACTATTGGAGAGGAAAGCAGTTTTTAACAGAGTGGACTGACGAGCAAGCAGTACTTGGATGTTCATCTTTGTAGCTGGACCAACTGGTATTTCAGCCATTCTTTGAGTAATCACAAATAATCACTAAATCGTCTTTTTCACTCTTGTTTATCTGCATCTCAGGTCTTCCTGGGCAACACAAATCCGTCCGATGTGGTGATAGCAGAGCTGCCAAAGCCCACGCTGACCCGCTTCATCCGGATCAGGGCCGTGACCTGGGAGGGCGGCATCGCCCTTCGGTTCGAGCTGTATGGATGTAAGATCTCAGGTGAGTCCTGGCCAAGGCCTTGGCTAACATTGGCTCCATGAGAGTAGGGCGAATTCACATTGTCTTTAATTGCTAGCTGTGAAAAGATCTCATTAGAACAATGCCCAAGTACACTGATGACTCTTACATGAATTTTATTATGTATTTATAGTACCTGATGTTTCCAAAATCATTTACACTGAATGCCACTAAAAGCAGGAATGATTCAATGATCTCTTGCTGAGTACTGCCTGCTCCTCTAACCGGTCTTCACTCACTCGTTTGCATTAATTTCTCCCCCCACGCACCCCGTCCCTCAGTAACGGGCCGTTTTGATCACTTGTGGCTTCATCTTGCCGCTCCGCTATTTCGAAGCTGTTCTTTGTGACCACCGACCCTGCTGCATCTGTGGGGGCGAGGTGCAGCCCTTCGGCGGGCAGCTGGAGCATCTGTGTTTGAGGGGGCGGCCGGCCCTACAGAGGCCACCAGTAGTGGTCATGCTGTCCATGCAACATCACCACTCTGCATGGCTAACATGGCACCCGCAAGCACGGAATCTGAAGATGACACATCCCACTGAGGGAATTGGATCACTGCTGTAGTACTGAGATCTCCAGGGAAAGACAGAGTTAGGCATTCTGAGAGGCAGAAGCAGCAGCGATACAGTATGGATTATTTTAATCGGTAAATGTGCCTCTCGGCCTGAATGCTGCTCCCACATCTCAGAGGGTTTGCTGGGTCAGTCTTCACAGCACGCTTTCATTTTGAGCCCTCTTGATTTCAGAAAACAAGCTATTCTTTCACCTGGATGTAAATAGGCAACTGATTTGCAGTGTTTCCTAGCAGATTCTGATAAAAATGTGACAGCCATAGGTGAAGGAAAACCTTTCGTAGGCGCTGGTTTTCCAAGGCCATGAAATTCTGGTTTGAAACAGTCACGGTCTCACTGTGTTACTGTGCTGTCACAGAGGGGCAATTTTTCATCACAGATACACAGATGATATTTATGTATTGATATAAAGAAATAAATTTCCTTTATTGGACAGCTCACGTTTTATATTATAACTAACCATAAATACTACCAGGTTTCTACCTGGCAAAAAAAGTTTATATTCCATCCACAGGAGTACATCATAAAAACAATATTACTTATTTGATTAAGTGTTTACAATGAAGCCTCCAGGATGCAGACAGCTTGTCTCTGTATGCTGCTGGTTACGGTGCTGCAGGCATCAAATGTGGAATTAATAATCCTCTGGTTAGGGGGGATCCTTTTTGTACAAGACAAGAAGCATGAAGAAGGTGAAGAGACAGAAGGTCGGGTACAGCTTGGAGCTGAGCACTGTTCTGGAAGTGGAGAGACTTTCTGAGAAATGCTGCAGGCCATAAAAATTAGCATGCAAGGCATTACGAGGCACCGATTGAGGTGGCAGGGCCGGATAAGATGCCATCACCAACACTGGCATGGGAAACACAGAGCTGGCATGAAACCCAGAGATAGGGACAATTCCTGTCTTCAGCTTGCTGCTCTCTTTCCCTACAGTCGCATTAAATCTCTGCGGTTTTCCTGTGGGGGCGTGAGCCTTGCTGTTAACATCCTGTGCAATGTGAACACACAGTGTTCCCAAGGAAGGTTTAAGCACACGCTGTCCAGGTCCTGGACTGCAACGAAACATTTGTTCACCTTCACACTCCAATTGTTGTTTGCAAGGATATGAAGACATTATTGAACAGCGGCTCAGCAGAGGAACGGGTCAGGTGGTCCATTTATACAATCCAGCCTCAGCTAACGATGCACATTTCCTCTAATACTGAAAACATGGACTTTTTCAGAGTGTCCTCGTAACATTTTTAGACTGTTTCCAGGGAGGATACTTTGCAGCTGACGTCGTCTCCCTCTTTTGCTGTCCCCCATGCAGAGTACCCCTGCTTGGGCATGCTGGGAATGGTGTCTGGCATGATCTCTGATGGTCAGATCACAGCTTCCTCCCACATGGAACGCACTTGGGTGTCAGAGAACGCCCGTCTGCTGATTGGCCGCTCGGCATGGACTCTGCCACCACAGGCCCAGCCCTACGTCAACGAGTGGCTGCAGGTGGACCTGGGCCAGGAGAAGCTGCTGAGAGGCCTCATCATCCAGGGCGGCAAGCACCGTGACAACAAGGTGTTCGTCCGCAAGTTCCGGGTGGGCTACAGCAACAACGGATCCGACTGGAAGATGATCCAAAATGCCAGCGGGACTGGCAAACCTAAGGTGAGCTGGACCGACATGCTGTGCCAGGGACTCATCCTCCCTATCCAAATGTATATATTTCTTTCATAGACTGTTCTTTATGTTTGCTATAATAGGAATTCATAGACAACCTTAACAGCGCTTTTACCAAAATAAACAGACCTCTGTCTTGGTTTGGCCACTGGCAGCCAGGATTTAGCTGGCGGTTTTCCTTAAACATCTTGACACGCAAACTGAACACTTTACTTCAAAGGAAATTGTAATATGTGCAGAGTTTAAGAGACCGACATGCTCTGCAAAGGCAGCAGATCAGTGGTGATGGCCAAATGAAGCTTCATGAACCATTTGCTGTATTTTCTAACACCACTAGATGGTGCACTCTACTCAAAAAAGGGCTCAAAGCATGCCGCAAAACAAACCAAGGGTGCCATCTAGTGGGGTCAAAAAAAACAAACCAGAAAACAGTCCATGAAGCTTCATTTGGCTATGACTACATAGGATGCAATGTCTTGAGACTACCAGAGGGTGTGCTGGTTCTCTTTTCCATGCATTTAAATTATTGTGGGCACAAAGAAAATTATCAAGCCTCTTCATTCCTTAATGTCCTCGCTCAGCTACACAGTTCTGCCGCCCCCTATTAGAACAGCATTTTAAATAGATTAATTTTTTAAATTGAATCTGAGAGAACTTTTAACAAGTCTTATCTCTAATTATCAACGCGAACGAGTCTCACTTTGCCTGACTCACCATGTCACGTAATGGAAAATAATGGCTGGTGCGATAAACAGTCATTACTAATTTCGTGAGCATCGGTGGATTGCATCGGCCATAGATAAGACCGTCACGTGCCTGAAGCTTTGGGGCAGCTCAGTGGAGAGCAGATTAGCGTTTATTTTAAGCTGTTTGGGAGAAACGCTGCCTGGGGCGACGGCTGGTCCCAATCTGGGAGATTGAATCAGACGCACGTGCCAAGCGGGAAGATGAAGGAGATGTGTGAGATCTCACATGATCCGGGCACCTCACAATTCCCAACTCGATGTTAGCTTAGCAGTTAGGCTGTCCCTTTAGGTCTGGTTTGGGTCCTGAGATTCAGCAACGAAGTGATGGCTGAGAGGTGAGATCAATGCCCACTAAATATTTGAGAAGGAAGCAGTTTTTAACTGAGTGGACAGGAGAGGAACCAGAACTGGGGTCTCCAGAACGCATCCACACTGAGGCGTTTTCCCAGCAGAAATCACTGGGTGCTCTAACGTGATTTATGAATGAGTGAAACTGGGACACCCCCTACCTTTGTTTGCTCTTTTTTTAACAACCCCCCCACCCACAGCCAGCTTTCTACCCTCGGTGTCCAGGCACTAAAGGCCATGAAGCCCAGTGTTCCTGCCCACACTGGTGATTTTTGGGATGCCATTTTGGGGGTTCTGCATAGCCTGACCTGTTTCTACTGACCCCCTCCACACATAGGACATCACCAGCAATCCATGACAACAGGATCCACCCCCCCCCCCAGACTCTCAGGATGTACTCAGATTAGCCAATTCATACTGTGCCAGGCTTTGAGCCCCAAAGTCCTGTTTGTTTGACTAAGTGTGATCACTCTATACCAAGGGTCACCAACCTTTTTGAAACTGAGAGCTACTTCACGGGTACTGAGCCATACGAAGGGCTACCAGTTTGATACACTCTTCTTAAATCATGTATAATAAACATGTTTTAAATGCTTTTTTAAAATATATTGTCATTTTCAAATCGATATAAATGCAAATGTGATTAAAGAAGCAACAGGATAAAATTAAATCTTAGAGGCTGCTCACTGGTGAATTGTGCTGTTTTTAGAACAGGTCCGTGGGCGACTCATGTGGTCCTTGGGGGCACCATGTTGGTGACCCCTGCTCTATACCATGCCCGGGCACACTACGCTTAACCGTGCCATGGCCTGCTTGAAGAGTTGGGCCAGAGTACGATTAAGGACTTCGGCACGGTGTGCATAGTGTGATCACTAACCGTTCCTGAACATGGAACACAGAGATAATGTCAGTGATGTGACTGACACATGCATTTGCACTATACATGAATCAAACCCAGAAGGAACTGATCAGGTAGACTGCATAGATTGCATCATTTTTTATCCACAAAACTACTTTGCTGGTCTCTGCAGAACACAGCATAGCAGAATAACCTGTAGTTACCGATGCTAGTTTGATGATGTCTATGTAGCCAGTTTGCTATATTATAAGATCTTGCTATATTATAAGATCCCTTACGTAAATCACTGACTTGGGAGATCGTATTTAACTAGGTTATATTTCAGTATTCTATGTATTCTACACAGCATGATGCCTGCACTTCTGACATAGGATATAATTGAGTTTCGGCAGTGGTTCAGACATATTGAGTCCATCATTCTGATTTGATGGTTAGCAACATATAGTGTTAGAGATGCCTGTAAGAGTATGATTAGTACCGGTACTAAAGGAATGTAATATTGAACAGCTTACAAAAATGTGGTACAACGGTACCATTTCTGTACCAGTATCCCCTATAGCACTAGTCTACACAAACTCTAAGATATTTGGTAAAATGTGGGACTATCTTCTAGTATATGTAGCATGAATAAATAAAAATCATTGCGTTGCATACTTGATAAATTTGTGTCTGTCATCATACCCAAAACGACTGCAAATAAGCCGCAAAATAAGGACATAAATCATGAACTCCATTGTGTTGTACCACAGAGCTTTCCTTTGTATATTTTCTTCAACACAAAAATATCGTACAGTGATGATGAAAGCATGCCCGGGCCCGGAACCTGTAAGCGCAGACCAGCGGGGCAGTGGGGAGGGGGGCAGTCGTGCTTGGGCACGGTACAATACAACTGGGACAAGTGTGAGTACGCCCTCAGATGCTGACTAAGGACTCTGCCCCCCTCCCTCTCTCTGTACCCCCTGCAGATCTTTGAGGGGAACCAGAACTATGACACGCCAGAGCTGCGCATGCTGGAGCCCCTGCTGACGCGTTTCCTGCGGATTTACCCGGAGAGGGCCGCCGCGGCCGGCATGGGGCTGCGGCTCGAGCTGCTGGGTTGCTCGATCCCGGGTGAGTGCCCCCCGACCCCGGTGCCCCCTTCAGGCCCTGGGTCGCACAAGGGCTTTAGCTCCGCCCCCACATTTAAGGGTGACATGCACTGCTGTGGTGACAGTCTGACCTCTGGAAATACACCCCCCAGCTTAACTCTCTCTTAGAGCTTGGGAGAGCAGAGCATGCTAAGTGCTCTCGGATGGGCATTGGGGTACCGTCCATAGATGGTAAGCGGGGGTATAATGAGAGGGCCCAGCCCAGTGGGGCGGGCGGCGCCGCTATTTTTATAGCCCCTACAAAACAGCAGATGTTGGTGGCTTCCTAATATGAGCCAGTATCAGTGGCCAGTGGGTGGAGCTGTGTGTGTGTGTGTGTGTGTGTGTGTGTGTGTGTGTGTGTGCTTGTGTGAGCGGGTATTCCTTACCTTATGGGGACACAATGTCCCTACGACGTGATGAATACCTGTTTTTTTCCCTTTTGGGGACCAGTTAAATAAAAATCTGTGTGCAATGAAAAAACTAAAACTGCAAAAACTTGGTTACTTATGGTTATGGTTAGGGCTGGGTAGCGGTTAAGGTTGTCATAGTTGTGTATGTGTGTGTGTGTGTGTGTGTGTGTGTGTGTTACTGCGTGTGTGTGTGTGTGCGTGTGTGTGTTTGTGTGTGTGTGTGTGTGTGTGTGTGTGTGTGTGTGTGTGTGTGTGTTACTGCGTGTGTGTGTGCCCACTCACGCATTTCCTCCTCCTGCTCCCCCTCCCACAGAGCCCACGGCCCCTCCCACCTCACCCGCCGCCTCCACTGCCACCTCTGACGAGTGTGACGATGAGCAGGCCGGCTGTCACAGTGGCACAGGTGATGACTACGACACGACAGGTGCTAACATCACCTACATAGCTCCCCCCCACTCACCTGACACTCCTTCGGGCCCCCTTTGCGTCTCCTGCTAATATGAGCAGAGCTGCCTGTTTGTTTGCGATCTCACCTCTTGTTTTTCTGCACTGTAATAATTATAGTTATTATAACCCTAATTATTATTGCCCCTCAGCCATGACCAGACTAAGCAGTTAGAACATGGATAGATGGGTAATAATAATGATAATTATTAGATATAATAATAATTAGTAGTAGTAGTAGTAATATTGTCATTATTATTGAAGCAGTAAGTGCCTCACAGGTCCAAGACTGCAGGCGTGAATCGGACCTTGGCCACAGAGTTAGCCATACCCCCGCCATGATTCCGCTTTTCTCCTAAATGCTTCTGAATAATTTCACACTCCCACGGCAATGCACCTGCCCACCTCCTAGCCCGCACTGAGGTGGCCTGGGATCGCCGTAACACTGTTTCCTCTGTGCTTGGCAGGTGTTTCCACGGTGACGGAGACCACCACGGAGGTGCACACCGTCGCGGGTAAGAGAGCCATCCTCACTCACCCGCTCTCTCCACCAATCTCCCTCTCTCTATCATTCTCTATTCCTTAACTGTCTTCGGCTTTTCAACTGTACGATTCTTCTATTGCCGGCTTGTGACATAATATTTGTAGAATATCACAAACATATCATATGGATAATACAGATAAACTACAAATAAACAAACAACCGACAGCAGGAGTGCGTCCGCCTGTCATGAAGCTCCACCCCCTGTTATCGGTACCCCATCTTGTCCCGTGCCACGATGCCCTCCAATCACTAATCAGCGCCAGCCTCGCCTGCTCATTAACAAGCGTGAGCCCAGCAAGTACGGGTGTCACCATAGTGACCTTTGTTAATTGGTGGGGAGAGGGAGTGTGATGTCTTGCTTTGTCCTCATCATACGCGTCCCTGGGTCCGTCTCCGAGTGAGGGTGTCGGCGTGCTCCATGGGTTTTTAGTATTGAGTAAACCCCCCCCCCACACACACACACACACACACACACACACACACACACAGAGTGAGACATATACAAACACACATACACACGTACAAATGTACAAAAACACATACAGAATAAGACATACAAGCACATACACACAGGCATACAGAGTAAAACATACAAAGACACGCATGCATACAGAGTGAGACATATACAAACACACACACATACAGAGTGAGACATACAAACACACGCATGCATGCAGTGAGACACGTACAAACACACACACACACAGAGTGAGACACATACAAACACACACAAACAGAGTGTGAGATATATACAAACACACACTCATACATACAGAGTAAGACATATACAAACACACACAAACACACATACATACAGAGTGAGATATATACAAAACACACAGACATACATACAGAGTGAGACATATACTGTACAAACACACATACAGAGTAAGACACATACAAACACATACACACACACACATACAGTGAGACATACAAACACACACATACCTACGGAGTGAGACATACAAACACACACACACATACCTACGGAGTGAGACATACAAACACACACACACACATACCTACGGAGTGAGACATACAAACACACACACATACAGAGTGAGACATATATAAACACACACACAACCTCTGCACTGGAATAACACTGTTACCAAGAATCACAGCACATTCCTGTCCATTTCTCAATCCTTACTGCCCAACTGCATGCATATTTTCTTAACTCTATGTTTTTTTAACTGTAGTTTGTATGTCTTTGGGTCTTGTATCCATGTCTCAGTATCAAGGTTAAATGTCTTGCATATTTATATTCTATTTACTGCGGTTTCTTGCACTACGACCAGCGAGATCGAAATCTCCCATGGATCATATAGCTGAAGATGACTATAAAGATACCGTGACTTTGACTTGACTTGACACACGAATTACATCACTGCAGCACCTTCAAAGACTCCCAGAGAGAATCAGTGACAGGCGTTCTCTGGGAAATATGGCGGTGAGCCAGGATTGCGGTTCGGAGCCTGATGTTATCCCGCCTCTGGCGTTTATGAATAAGCACTTAAGTGCCGGCAGGAACCAATTAAAATATTGGGTTAATAGCTGAATATCGGCTCTCCTCCTCCGTGGGAAAACGGTGGCGTTCCTTACAGATACAGATTAAGGGGGCTCATTGAGAGGCAGTGGGTGGCGATCTCCTGCATCTTGGGCAGCACGATCCCGCCCTGGTCAGCATCATGTTCCCCCGAAGGCGTACACTCCGCCACGTATCCGTGGATATGGACACCGGGGTCAGGGACGTATAAGGCCATCGCACAAACGATTCCCCCTCACCGCCCACAGCCCTGCTTGTTAGAAACGGCGCCCTCTGCACAGCGCAGCGGGAGTGTTATTAAGACCCAGGCCATCTCTTTTTCACACCTTGTTTGTTTAACCTTGTCAGGACTCAGGCTCTGTGTGCTGAAAGAGATCATTAATAGGATTCGGCCACTCGGCCGGCATTGGTCTCTGAGACCTTCCAGCTGACTCCTTGCTATCTCTTCATCGTCCTTCTTCTCAGTTGGGTCATAGGCCTCTGCTGCCATCTAGTGGATGCCAGAATTAATGCCACTTGTTTACCCTGCCGCTTCCAAACCCGAGGTCCTCAGTGAAGGTAACGGGGAGCTTTCTGGTTGCAGGTTACCACTGGTTTGCGTGTGACTTTGGCTGGGCTGGCAGCCCCACCTTCTGCGGTTGGACGTCAGAGAAGGACAGCAGCTTCAGGTGGCAGATTCAATCCAGCGGGACCCCAACACTAAACACGGGGCCCAACATGGACCACACAGGTATGGTGGAATCAGTGGTGACAGAAAGGGAGGAGAGGAGGCTGTGTGTGACTGCAGGGTGCAGTGCCCCCTAGAAGCAGCAGGCTGGAAATACTTGTGTATGTCGCCCTCTGCAGGAGGCTCAGGAAATTTCATCTATACCCTGGCCACCAGTGCCCAGGAGAGCGAGGTGGCTCAGCTGGTGAGCCCTGTGGTGATGGCAAGGGATACAGACCTGTGCATCTCTTTCTGGTACCACATGTTTGGCTCCCATATCGGCACCCTTCACATCAAGCAGCGTAAGGAGTCCTCCGGCGGTGCTGCTGATATCCTGCTGTGGACCGTCAGCGGGCACCAGGGTAGCCGCTGGAGGGAGGGCCGGGTCCTCGTGCCCCGCTCCAGCCAGCCCTATCAGGTACTGACCCAGAATTCTCTGCACCAGGGCTCAGCCCCATTCTCAGCCTAATCCCAGA
>JAODLC010000001.1:31378586-31391871 GCA_026781145.1 Hippopotamyrus pictus
ATTCCCTGCACCAGGGCTCAGCCCCATTCTCAGCCTAATCCCAGAATTCCCTGCACCAGGGCTCAGCCCCATTCTCAGCCTAATCCCAGAATTCCCTGCACCAGGGCTCAGCCCCATTCTCAACCTAATCCCAGAATTCTCTGCACCAGGGCTCAGCCCCTCTGTCATTCTAATCATAGAATTCCTTGCAGCAGGGCTCAGTCTCTCTCTCAGCCTAATCCCAGAATTCTGTGCACCGGCACATCCAAGATTTGAATCCTACCAAGACCAGACACATTTGGCTGAGCCTTATGCAGATCATCACAGAGCAGATGCTTGGTAGCGCTTCCAAAAAATGCCAGACGCAGAAGTCACAGCAGCATCAGGGTCTGGCTGTTGTACAGCTGTTCCTGGTAGAGTGTGACCTCTAACACCTGCCCCCTTCTAACCGTGTCTTCCACCACTCCCCAGGTCATAATCGAGGGTGTCGTGGAGAGGAAGAGTTGGGGTGACATCGCAGTGGATGATGTCAAGGTGCTGGAGGGCCTCAGCATGGACGACTGCAAAGGTGGGCTCCTGTCCAAGGGCTAGGGGCCAAAAGGGGGGGACCCAGGGGTATCTTCCCCCAGTCCATCCATCACCCTCTCCTCTCTTTCCCCCACAGACCCTGACGATCCCACGGACTCCATGCAACCAGACGATGATTTAAACGACATCAGTATGTCTCCACGGTTACCTAGATATAAAAACCCAACATCCATATTATCCAGTCATGACCCTCCATGTCCTACCTACCCACACTCAGACCATCACAACTAGACTGGGACAGATCTAAGGGGTGACCATCACAATGAAATCACTCGGTCTAGTCTGGCCACCCCAATGGTCAAGGTCTGGCTCCACCCATGCAGGAGAGGAACACCAATAAATGCTACATACAACAAACATATCGACCTCATGGCTGTAATATGGGATTTCACATGACTGACTCTTTAGTGAATAACCAGCCTGCTGTATTCTGGGCCTCACACACCTCCTGTAGGCTGCTGTAGCTTCAGAAGGAGAGGAATATGTCCAGTTTGTCTAATGTCATTCTTCTGCCTTGCAGTCGTGGACATCACCGACTTCCCCAACATCGAGGACGCCAATGAGATCAGCGGAGCGGGGAACATGCTGAAGACGCTGGACCCCATCCTGATTACTATCATCGCCATGAGCGCCCTGGGCGTCTTCCTGGGGGCCATCTGCGGGGTCGTCCTCTACTGTGCCTGCTCTCACGGCGCCATGTCAGATAGGAACTTGTCGGCACTGGAGAACTACAATTTTGAGCTGGTGGATGGGGTGAAACTCAAGAAGGACAAACTCAACTCCTACTCGGAAGCATGAGGGTGGGGTGGCAAGGCCCCTCTTCCCTGGAGGAAGAGCGAAGGGAACTTTCCAGTCACCCCTGTATGTGCAGCAAAAGGCCTTGAGGTTACGACTGAGCCACGCCTTTCTCAGGAGATGCAGTGAGCGAAACCTTTCAGTAGGAGGCACTGTGTACAAAACTGAAGAAAAAAAATCTGTACAGTTAGAGGATATTTTAATTTAGGGGTTTTTCTGTTTTAAAAAATTCTTCATTTTAACAATCGGATGCTGGTGTTGAGACCAACTGAGACAATGTTTAAAGTATTTATCGTTTTTTTTCTGGAAGGAAATTATTTTTTAATTTCAAAGCTGTTATTTTTTTGTATAAAGACAGGTATAAAAACCCAAAATGAACCACACTGACAAATGTGTAGACTCACAGGCCCCCCCCCCCCCCCCCCCTTGGGCTATACATGGTGCCTCCCACCCCCCAAGCCAGGGCTTTGACTCGTTTAGGGCCCCTTCAGTGCCTTTACTGCATTCTAGTGGGCTTCTTTTTGTTATTTTGGAGTGGACGTCGCTTTTGTCTAAGAAGCTGGTCAATCGGCCAAACAAAAGAAAATATAAAACCCTAGAGTGTCGTTACAGCCCTACATATTGTACATAAGTCTTAATATATTTTGCTATCATTTCTTAAATCTGCCATGCCCCTTTTCCCTGGGTTGTGTTCTGTAAATAATTGGTCGTTTTGTGAATGGTAATTTTTCTGTTCCTTTTTTTTTTGGAGTGAGATGTCACGGCTCAGGTTCGAGCTGGCTTTCTTTTCCAGGGGGACCGATGGACAGGTCCTCCTGGCCCCGTTTGGCTGCATGACGCTGGTACATGCAGGAAAACCCAGCAGGTGCTGATGTGAAGCTGTCTGCATTTTGGTTGGTATCCTGGTCAGTGTTCGCTGGCCCCATTTTGCCACAGAAAGACGTGTGTTTTGTTATACCAGTTCACACAGTGAGCGTTTTCCTCCGGGAAGCAAGTGAGGGAAGCCGTCTGTCAGAAAGTGTAGCTGTGGTCCTCCTCAATAACCTCTGGACTGATATCAGATGCATCTCACGCTGTGTTTGGCCGGTACCTCGCCAGTACCTGAGTTGGACGTCCTCATCTTCTGTGCAGGGTCATCATCTGGATTCCATGGCCAAAAAAAAAAACTGAGGAAGACACCCAAAACGCCTGCCTTTGTACCAAAAAATAAATCGAAGAGCTGAATCGTTGGGCTGTTTTATCCGTGGAGGGCTGCCCCGCCTGGACTGACCCATGGGGACGAAAGCCAGAGAGTCCCAGGCAGTCACTCATTGGCTGACTTTAACACCACAGCAAATGGAAATCAGAACGCTTTAAAACAAGCAGGGTGCTCTAGATATTGCTGTAGACTAGACCTGATGGATGTGTCAGCATTTCAGCGGGCAGGGTGCATCTGGAAACTGCATGGACACCATAACATCACCCCCCCCCCCAACCCCCCCAAAGAAGCTAGTTCATCCTTCTGCTTTAACCACTTAACAAGTAGCCTGCTTCATGTCTTTACCAAACAAGTATCTCCCTTCAGATGAGGGGGGGACATTTTCAGTGTGATATTACACTATGGACCATAGGGAGTGACAGAACTCCCCCCCCAGGAAGCTTACTTCTGACACTGTATCTGACAGTCCTATCACATGCCATTGGTGACTGAGGAGACAATACTTGATTTGTTCATATATTTAGCACCCTAGAAAAAAACTACATACCAAGCCATTGTCAAGCCATTCTAATCACTCCTCATAGGGGCTTTGTGGCTAGATTACCCAGGGTGCATTGCAGATGCTTGCAGAAATCTGCATGGCCATTTATCAGACACTCAATGGGGGCAATATCTGACCAATCAGAGCCTTTCTCTCTTACAGACCCAAAAGACACTTTGTGATTGGACACGAGATCCCCAGTGTTGTTGTGGATATGTTTTATGTTTGTTTGTTTTTGTGTTTGACACCTATAAACCCCTATTCCCAAGGAAAATACCGGAATGGAGTGTAGAAAAGGCCGTCAGTCTTGTCTGGTAGCTAGACGAAAACGGATTACTGTAGGGTCACAAAAAACAAGAAACTACATTGCACTGATGAATCTATTTAAAATGTTTATGTGTTTATAATAATCATTTGTAAGAAAAAAAAAAGACAGTGTTACAATTTTTTCATTTTATATGGTTTCAGATTATCTGATATAATTCTGAAATGTACAATTATTCAAATGTTTTCATTATTGAAAAAGGTAAACAAATTTCCTATAGTAACGTTTCCACTTAGGTAGTATATTATCGCTTTGTTTTGTATTGTCATAAAGACTTTGTGCAAATTTTTTTTACAAAAAAAGAAAAAAAGCTTTTATTTTCAATACTGCTTCTGTAATTTGCTGTTGTAAGAAAAGAGGAATACGCAGCAAAGCCTTAAAACTTTAAATAACCCTTGTACTCCAACTCCCAGGTCAGAATCACGAAATTACCATGTCCCAGACTAATTTATGACTACTACATTCCAAAGATTCAGCTGGAAAATAAATGTTTTGTTACGATATGGCAGAATGGTTCTTATTTTTCTTTTGTTACCATCTTTGTGTTGGAAACATGGTCCAAACTTCAAGGTGTTTGACTGGAAATGAGCGCGTTTCACGTGTGAGAGAGAATTCAACCAAAGATGTAGCAGGTTCGATGTCTTTTGTACTGCGTACTGGACTCCTTTCTTACCGTGATGTGCTCCTCAGACCCTGGAGGGCCACTACCTTTCCACCAGATTCCGTATGCACTGCCAGCGACGATGCTGGAGGGAGCCTGAGCAGGATCTGTCTCAAACACAGGAAAACCCCACCCTAGAATATAACAGGAGAGTTTTTTGTGATTACTAGTCTACAGGAGAATTATGAAGATTGTGGTGGAACACCGCCCCCGGATCAAACATCAGCTTTATCTGGGTCAATAAACAAACTCAGAAACTGATGATCCAGGCTCTGATCTGAGCCAGCTTCAACATCTATGGGTTCCAGTTGGACTAGATTGAACAAGCTGGCGAGGTCTATTCCCGATTCCAATGTCAGACATGAAACTTGATCCACAGATGTTTTTTTTTGTTTGTTTTTTCTTGTGCAATAATAAATATGTTTAATAATTCGCTGGTTCTCTTCTATCCGGAAATCCATAAGCAATATCTCCACGTGCAAATGAATTGCTGTGACGTTTCTGTCATTTTATTTTGGTTAATTACTACATTGGTGGTATTAATAAGAGAAAAAAAAACGATGTAGAGAGTTTGACACCTACCCTGCGTGGGGTTGCTATCGAGCCATATGGACCGTGTGACTTCACGCCTATTACCGCCGACGCTCGGTCCCGAGGTATGGCAAACGTGCTGCTTTTTGCTTTATTTAGATTTACACATCCTATCGCCTTTAGGGAATTGCAAAGTGTCGCGGGTGTAAAAAAAAAAAAAAACATATGTTGGCTTAATAGCTTTGGCAGTTTTCTGCGGAAAAAAACGACCCACCGGAGGTGTGAAGAACTCAGGATGAAACGGGGGTGTTTTTCTGGGGAGGGGGGGGATGCTGGTGGCCAAGTGTAGGAGAGAAACCCTGTGATGATGAGGGATGGATGGATGGATGGATGGAGAGTGATGTTCAGGTTTATTGCAGGCAATGGCGTAGTGGAGAGTTTACTATTTGGGGGTTGGAACACAACTTAATAATTTAAATGTACAGTTCTATTTTTTTGGAGGGACGACTGAAGCAAAGTTAAATATTGGGGGGTACAAGTCCCTCCCTGGTTCCTCACCCCTGATCAGAGGGATTCTAGGGACTCTGAATAATACCAACTAAGGGAATTTAATAAACACATGACCTTTATTTTCACCTTTGTGAGAACAGAATACACAGATAAAGCAAATTTGTTGTTGCAATGTACTATGTAATGGTAAACCTTAACTACTAACTGCTTCAAGGAATGGTGTATACAGTGGCGATTCTAGACCATTTCAACTGGGGGGCAGTTGTTCTGTTTGGCTGGGGCAGATGCATTTGACCTTAATGTCATCCAAGAATTACTTACACTAGATTGCCAGCATTAAGAAGAAAAAGACTATTTCGAAAATTTATGGTATTTATGCAATGCCTTGAAGTCACATTTTAAGGTTTTTCACTAACTGAAGCGACTCAACCTTCTGGCGCACCTACGTTACAAGCCCGTCTAGAAAATGGGCTTCTGTTTAGGTTTCAGCAGTTCCCAGTTTTAGCCTGCATATATAATGTTAATAATAATAATAATAATAATAATTTTATTTCAGACCTAAGTAGGAGGGGTACGGGGGGACATGCATGTTGTCACAGGGGAACTACAACCCCCACCCCCAACGTACGCACCTGCATGTTCATCTTTGAAATTAGTTTCCTTTATAGTGAACACATTGGTGCACATAAATAACAAGTAAAATTAAGGTGCAGTAAACTGGATTAATACCGGGGCATGCTTACACGAGAATCTGATATCATCCACCACAAGGGGGCACAAGTGTTCAACATTGCTGAACGCAGTGAGGTTAAACTGAAATCAAATGTACCTTTAGTGACCATAGATGTTGTAGAAAATGTGCAACAGTTGAAATGGACAGAAGTTATGTTGCAAAGTCATTTTATATATTCTCCCAGTAAGAACTTATGGCGTTTCTTCCAGACGTTTGAATCACTTCTTGATTGCTTCTTGCCATTCAAACTGAGATGAAAGGACCCACCTACCGGCGCTTATCAGGACAGCCTGTTGAGCATAGCGTTTCAAAGGTACGTCTGATGGACACCAATGAACAATGGAGCACAAGGGAGTCTGTCAGGGGGCTGGTGATATATCCCTAGGCAGGTGTTATCTGGGACTTCTTTGAGGTCTAATGAGACTCAAGCCATAGCTTAATGAGCTCTAATGAGACTTAGTCCCCTTAGCCCTGAACTAGAGCTCATCAAGAACAAAACAGTGATCCACAAATTTAGGGAGGACAGCTGCTGGGGCTCCATCACATTGTTTATTCATGTGGTGATTTAACATTTGAGCTACATCCAGGATCAAGAATCTTTATGTGTCATTGTGCAAGTGGGTTACAGTACAGCGAAGTCTAGTATCAGCCTCCATAATGTAAATAACAGTAACACTTTACTTGATGGGGCACAAGTACTTAGTATCTCATGAACTCATGAACAAATATAGTCGCTACCTAAGATAAGATGCGTCACGATTCAGTAATAATGAACGAACATGAGATCAATATATTACTTGTGTTATTCATTAGTTTTTCCTTCAGTACTTCCTTAGTTGTTCATAAATGTTTACAGAATTAAATGTATCTGTTTTACGATAAAGTATGCATCACGATTCATTAATAATGAATTAACATGAGATCAGTATGTAACGAAGGCTTAGTTTGTGGTTAATTGATACATAAGTAATGGCATAATATTATATTTGTGCACTGTCAAGCATATTTGTCAATAAGTAACTTGCAACCTGTAACATGGTATATATAGTATACAAGAGTTTTGCGTTGTTGCTGCAATGTTCAGTAACAGTCATGCGAATACAAATAAAAAGGTTGCTAAGTCCTGCAGTGTTCAGTGTTTGGGGGGAAGGGGGTTGAGGTACTGTGCAGTTTGTAGCTGAGCAGGTAGAGTTTAACATGGTCTCAGCTCTGGGGTAGAAGCTGCTCCTGAGTCTGGCTGAGTGGGCCTGTGTGGACCATGTTCTGCGGGGAAAATGAGAAGATACCCCTCTCAAAATCATTCTGATCCCTTACAGGACACCCCCTGGTGTCACTGCGCAGGGACATGGTCCTGTGCATGTGGGTGTATATTTCCCTTCACTGTTAGAAGGCTGAATTACCCAGGATCCAAGACTGCCTGTCGGAGTTTAGTGATGATTATGCAGGGTGGTGTCACAGGGGGTCAAAGGTCACCGGGAGAGCACTATCCATGGTACACACCATAACATTTGAAACCGCAGAAGCGGCTGTTTATTCCTAAGCATAAACACAGTTGCCAGAAAGAGAAACCATGAACTTCCTGAGAGGGCGGGGCCAAGCCCTCACCCACAAACCAATGTGAGATATCGCATCTGCACCTTAAAGGCCACAGGTATCACAGCAACAGGCATTTGGCAAGTGTCAGCTGGGGTTGGTTATGAGGACCTGTCTGAGGGAAGGGATCCTCTGTGGATTGGCCCGTCTAATCCAGCGTAGTCTGGAAGAACTTCTCTCGCTTTGTCATTGATTGGGAGATGGTGTGCAGCTCAGTGGGTTGGGATGCTGTGCCTGTGATCATAAGGTTGTTGGTTCAAGCACCAAGGTCAGCAGAGTAATTTCACCCTTAGACCACTAAGTAGGATACTGGTTGTTTCAGAGACTGGTTGACCCTGCTATCTTGAGGAAAAAAAAATATATACATATATCTTTTTTTTTTTACTTTGGATTAAAGCATTAATAAATTACTGTAAATGTAAAAGGGGTAAATTCATTAGAAAGCTAAACAAATAAAAATCTATATTTTAGTCATTCGACTTGTGCCAAACCTATCCAAAACCTATCCAAAACCTATCCAAAACAGCTCATAAGAAACATGCTGCCCTTGTGTGCACTGCCCCTCCCTCTATGTGTTTTTCCTCAAAACTGATTTGGTCTGCAACTATGCAGAGTGGCATATTGCATGCTAAGCATTTGGAAGTTGTCTTATTGCTTAACTTCTTGGCGTGGCAGTGCACACAGTACTTCCTGCCCTGTGTGGCCTCCAGCCTGGAGTCCACAGCAGAAGTGTCAGCGATAGCCACTGGGACGTACATCTGCTTCTGTGGCTGCGGCTGTGGCTCTGGCACCACTGCTGCTGGGTCCTGCTGGGTCCCCTCCTCAGTGTGTCCACAGGCAGACAGCTGCTCACACAGAATCTCCCGAGAGCGTTTCTGTGTGAGAGGCCTCTGCCTCTCCTACCTGGCGATGGCTGTATGGATGATGAAGCTGTTCACCACCACAATATCCAGGAAGTGGTAGAAGAACTTTGCCTTACAGTCAGCAACTGTATTATTGCATTATGATGGTGCCACATAACCTCAGCTCTGAACAAAATCGCAGTGCTAAAATAGGAAATAAAAACATGATAATGGCACCTTCCACCTTTACAGAAAGTGATGAGTTTTTCCACACAGGGAAATAGGGACACCATTATCTAATCTGACTCCATTTAGATCATAAAAACATCATGGACTTTAGTTCAGCAAATGGAGCATAAAATTTAAGTAACAGTGCAGCAAATCATGAATTATGAAAATTACTGGAAATGATTCAACACAATAATAGAGCTAAGATGGGAGTACTGTGGAAGAAAAATGCAAAAGACAAAAGGGAAAGACAGCAGGGATGGTAAATGGGCGACCGTCATCCAATGGTTAATGCTGTCCTGACGTAATTAACAACTTCCTGTTGAATGAATAAGAATTCACAGGTAATTATCCTGTACAGTTCAAAAGCAACTTCGCTATCTTTGCTGGATAACCCCCACCTGAATTCCAGACAGTGTCAATCTTCACAACTGGATCTTGGTGGGAGTATTTTACTGGTCCTGTGGCTGGGGGTGAGGGGTTGCTTTGATCTTAGCTAGGGTGAGAGGAACATATCAGCCTCCATATTAGACCAGACATGACCTCGGGATTGTCTGCCGTAACCCTCTTGAGTGACTTTGTTTCCATAAGCTGTTGTTTCATTATACGTAGGTCTAAAGTCCATCTTCAGAATACAGCAGGTTGGATGTTCACTGAAGGCGAGGCACCTCTTTTGTTTACAGTGGTTTACCAGAAGCAGATCACCATGGAAATAGTGAAACCTTTGCTTATTTTTCACTATGGTCATGTCAGCTTTAAAAGGAAGATACCCAAAGAGCCAGGACTGCTATATCTCCAGGATTCCACACATGATGAGAGGAAGCCTTTGCCTTACACTGATAGGGCTTCCAGTATCTTCCTTATGGTTCATGGAATGGATCTGCTGGGTAATAGTGTGTTTATTTCATAACCAGGGCTGGACTGGGGTTAAACATTGACCCTGTGCCCACAGCCCCACTCTGGTGTCCCTATTATGATTTGCTGATTGAGGGGGGGGGGGGTCCCCATGATATTGTTGAGTGATATATATATATATATTTTTTTTGCAGGGGGCATCGAAGCTTGTGCCTCTCAGTATAAACGCAGAATCCTATGTTTCCATGGTTTTCCATGGCCTTTTGGGTAATTTTCTCATGGGAGGAATGTCTTCAGCTGCTTTTCCTGACCATTACCTTGTTTTTTAATGGTTTTATTCCAGGCCTTTGATCCATGGTGGATCTAATGAAGGTCTTTTTCTTTTAAACAGAAAAACAATGTGTGTTAAATTCGTCCTAATAGGAGAGTGTTCAGGAAAACGCTTCAGAATACAGGCTTTTGTTTTCCAGATGTTCCGCAAGCTAGAATTTGCACCACAGCGCAGCCCGTTTGTGTCTATGGAAAAGCACCACAAGAGGGCACAAGTGTAACCACAGTCCAGTCCAGGATAATGTGTTTGGGAAAACTGATGAACAGATGGAGAGGTGGCTCAGTGCTTAACACTGATGAGAATCCCTGTTTACACAGAGTATCTCTAAATTGCCCTAGTGTGTGAATGTTTGTGTATATATGTATCCTATGATGGACTGGCACCCTATCCAAGCTGTTCCCCAGCCTGGTGCCCTATGCTGTCTGGAATAGGCTTCAGGCCCTAACCCTGTCCAGAATAAGAGATTCTAGGAAAAAATTTATGTTGTCAGATAAGTGAATGTTCTGGTCACGTTTGCCTGTTCTTACACTAATCATGCCCCTGTTTTGTTCCACACTTTTATAGCAAAAAGAATATAGCTTAATAATTAGTCCAAATATAATTGTAATCGTATGTAGCGTGTCACTGTATGTGCTCCTTAATTTAAACTTTGTGCCTTAATTCTGTACTTCTAATCTGTGTTTTTGTGTTTCTTTGTTTTTAGCAGAAGGGCATGTAGAATAAGACTTTCATTGCATGATGGACCTGATTGTTTACTCTGCATAATCTTGAAAAATAATATATTCTGCACAATGCAAAGGATGTGATTAAGAAGTTGTGGGTTAAAAATAATTCTTAATGTGCAGTGAAGAGTGTATTTCTAGGGAGGAGGGAGCCACTGCCCCCATGTCCTGTGAAGATCACACCGTCAGTCTCGACTCAGCTGTGCAGACAGTGTAAAGCAATGACTACCGTGGATTTACCAGTATTACTACAAATAAGACGCTGTTATGGTTCACTCCTGCAGCCTGCTTAACTGGAATAGCTCAATGCAGGTCCTGCTGTGACTGAGAAGACTTTGTTTAGAGTTATCTGGGGTGCGGATTACACCAGTACTTTGTGTGAAGCATGTCCCATGTTTGGAAGGGATGGGCCTCCACCGTGCCCTGCAGTGCTAAATTCTTCTGTCCCTTTAATTACACTGGAGAGTGAGTCAACGCTGATTACAGAGCCGAATGACAATATGGATGACTAATCTGTACAGGGCCACACACCTGCTAGCACGCGCTTGCAGTGTCTGATACAGAGATCCAAAGCTAGGTATTTTATGCTAAGTCTATGACTCAAAGGTACAACAGCAATGACCCTCTTGGATCTGAGCTTGCAAGCTTCAGGTTAGCAGGCCATGGCCTTTACCACTGTGCGGTCAGCTTCCACACCGCATCATAAAGCACAATCCCTCTAGTTTTAAGTCAGAATCTAAGGGGTGGTTAAAAAAGGGAGAGGTGTATAGCTTATCAGGTTGGGTGTGTGCCTGTGATCAAACGTGCTTTCTCAAAAAATGTATGTCGCTTTGGATAAAGGTATCTGCTACAGAAATAGTGGGTTATGAAAATGAAAAATGGGTTAAGTTCAGTGGAAAACTTGTGTGTTTTTACAGAAAGGACCTTCCTTTCATCAACAACCCAGTAATCCTAGACAGCCTAACTGTATTTTCAGCTTTTTCCATTTTTTTTTAACTTTTTTTGCAGATGGAATTCGGAATAAGGTGTCAGGAATCTGGCAGACTGCTCCAGCATGGAAAAAAATAAACACTTTTGGAGGATCGGCAGACAGGAACGCCGTCTGCGCAGGCGCTAGGTAGCCAGTCTGTTCCTTGATGCAGCAGGAACAGTTCGGCCCAGAAGGAGGGAACAAAGAAAACATTCCAGACCTGAAGTACACAAACACGGATTCCAGGCACAGCTGGAATAAAGTGATCGTGGGGCACAATACGGAGTTAATGGCCGTTCCTTTAAATATGCGAATTCCAAAAATGGGTGCTGTGTTGTGCTCTTGGCACAACATGGATGTTCTGCTGGATCTGTGACTATCCTATGTGGTCGATGGCAGCGCGCACAGAAATGTAATAATTTGCAGTTTAGCGGGTGTGACTAAGTGGGTGGCGGGTTAGTGAAACTTTAACTAAGTTGACGGCCTGGTTTGCACATCTTTCCCTGAGCAGGGAATCAGCAATCGGACCCGGAACCTGGACTACCATCCTGGAATGGTCACCTTCCGCCCTCTAAGAAATGACCACAGGAAATCGGGTTGCGTGATCCTTATCCAGAATAATCAACAAAGGTAGTCATCCACCAAACCCTACTGATTCATCAGCAAGCTGTGAACATACTAAAACAATACAGAACACAAAGAAACTTTATCTTAATCTCTGACTTCAATCTCTCCACATGCTACTGCTTAACTTCAGAGGTGTGATTAAAGCAGATAATTTCATAATTGAAGCAGCTATTTCCTTGCAGAATAAACTGGAGAAGAAGCAGAGAGTGTGTGTGTGTGATCTGAAAAGCATGTCTTCCAGATAAACAAAGGGAGGCACGTCCAGTAGCCCTCTTCTTAAATAATAGGTCACAAAGCTTGCCATTAAGATCCGACCGATCGCAAGTGACCCTCCAAACACAATCGGTCCATTGAACATTCAGCCAGACTCACAAGGCTGACGTTCTGGAGGGTGTGTCACGGCCTGAGAGAAGACCAGCTGTAAGAAAGTCTGAATTAGCTCTTTCTCAAGATCTACTGTCTCAAAAAAGGATGTTGAGTAGTGACACACATCTCGCGGCCCCCTGCCATGCCCCTCAACAGCAGCAGCATTGTTTATTGTTAAACTTAGGCAAACGCAGATATGTGCATTTTACTTAGCAAGACGCTTCTATCCAATGCAATGCACATTTTTGTAAAGTAGGGTCAAATAGTCCCTGAAGCAATTTGGAGGTTAAGGGTCTTGCTCAGGGGACCAGTGGTAAAATCATTCTCCCAGCCTTGGGATTCGAACCAGAAACATTCTGATCAGGGTCACAGCATTTTAACCCACTAACAAATATTGTCAGGGAATCTGTTTCATTTGTCTTTCTCTTTTGTTTTTATAGACACATTTCCAGAACAGTGAGTGACACTGTCCCCTCACACCATAAGGATTAGGGTTCAAATCTCACCCTGTGTGTGTACGTGGAGTTTCTGTGTTGTTCCTGTTTTGTCCTGGTTTCTGTTTACTCTGGATACAGTGGTACCTCGACCCACAAACAAATCAGGTTACAAAGCAGATGTTCAAAAATTTTTTATACTGGTTCACAAACCGTGTTTCAGGCGGTGAACACACAAACATCCCCCAAAAGCGCCCCAAAGTATCACCCGAAACATGAGGAAGTGTACATTATGCCCAAGAACAGTTATGGAATGTATATTTAAAAAAAAAAAAACTTGTTGTAGATGTCTTTACTATATCTCTTAAGAAGCTGACACAGGTGGAGATTTCAGGTCCAGAGAGTACAAATCCAGACCAGGATTTTGTTTCAACCAACCAGTTGAGTATAAAGAGT
>JAODLC010000001.1:31457587-31473778 GCA_026781145.1 Hippopotamyrus pictus
CCTTAGTGCCCTCCTATATTTGAGGGGATAAAAGGCAAACATTGCTGTGCCCCCCGAACAAAGTAATTCTACCCCTGAAATCGATAAATTGTCCAGCCCTAGTTTCCTACTTCATGTTATCAACAAAGGCTGTATTTCATTTGCTTGGCAAACTCTTGTCTGGGCACAGCTGAGGAATGACATGTAGTACAAGTTAGGCATGGGCCGATCCGCAATCTTTCAGTTCCAATCTGATTCTGATACATAACTGCCGGTACCGATACAGATTCCAATATAGCTCTTTTTACTTTTGTATTATAATATAATATAATAAATATATTTATATTTTATATATTATTTTTAAGCTACTAAACACAGGGGAAAAATGTATGCCAGAAAATCTTTAATTAGGCAACTAGAAACGTACATAATGTACTGTTCTACCTTGTTTGTACATTTTGTTTTAAGTGTTTTTGGGGCATTTGCAGTTGAATGTGTATTTTCCTAGCTAGTATACGCAAGTGGCAAATGCTTAAAATGCCCCATTTTTCTCCTAATGTCAACAGCACCAATTACACTTTGTTGCAATAGCAGCCCCTCATGTATCACAAGCTGTAGCGAGTTCACAAAACAGCCCAAGCTAGAGACTCCCAAATCATCCATTGCATTTTTCATATCACATGCACTGTGTCACACAATTGCGTGTGCTTTGTTTAGTGGGATTTTCCGCTACATGTTACTCCCACCTCTCAAAACTTTTGTTTTTACTAAGATTGGAAATTGCTGTACTTTCTAGTTGCTGTTAAAAGTGTAAAATACTTTCAGATCATCACCCTCTTATATGATGTTCTTATGCTCCCCCTACTGTGAAGGCTATGCACGTGACATCACAGCAGATGGAAGTCACTGCGCTTACATCCACTGAGTAGCAAAAAATCTGAGTCGCAGTCTTGGCATTCAGCTTGAATGCCACCAGAAATGAGAAATCTAAAATGAGAGAGAGCTGTCTGGCAATTGATTGTACAAATAGTTTTAACATGAAATAGAAGCTAGAGACCGCCAAAAACTAAATAAGCGTCGGATGTGGATCAGTCATGCATGGCTGATACCCGATCCATCAAATAGGTCTGGATTGGCGCCAATACAGATCCAATATTCAGATTTGTGCATCTCTAGTACAAGTGCAGTGTTTAGTGTTTTGTGTAGTAACATTTTCCTGTGGCGGTCTGCTACACTAAAATCATTGATGCTACGCTAAAAAAAAGTCTAATCCAATTCCTTGGTGACTTGCTTGGGAAGCCTGTTTTCTGCCCCCACCCCACATGCACTCATCACAGAACAGGAATTTAGTTAGGTGGGGGTCAACGACGAATCTCTCTTCTCGCTCTTGTACACCCCGTTCAAGCAAACTGAAACCCACTTATACATACAGTAATACCACATCACGTCATATGTCAATACATCTTGGGTTGAATTCGACTTAGTTTTTTGTTACATACAGTGTGGGAGGAAAAATACAAATTGTCTTAAGTCACTTTACTCAGTCTTCCATTAGGCAATGTTGAAATATGTCAATGTTGTAATGTATAAAATCTTACAAATCTTAGAATCTTAAAAGCTTAGAAATTTTAAAATATCATCTTATTTACCTGGCGTTTGGTGCTGTTAACTTCAAATTCCACCACATGGCAGCGTTGTTTGTGCGCACCAATTCAGTTCTGGCTTGTTCGTGCTATTCGCAGTGTCTCATTTGTGTCTAATATTTGCCCCCATGGCACTAGGGACGGGCAGATCTACATTTTTTCAGTTCCGATCCGATTCTGATACACAACTGCCGATACTGATAGATTCCTTTACCAGAGCTCTTTTTACTTTGTTATACTTTATATATATTTTTTAGCTAGTAAATACAGATGGAAAAAGTGTATGACAAATATATTTATTTAGGCTACTACTAACATACATAACGTACTGTTCCACCTCGTTTCTATGTCTTGTTTTAAGCACTTTTGAGGCTTTTGCAGTTCAATATGAAACAAGGATACACAAGTGGCAAATGCTAAAAAATTTTAACACAATTTTTCTCCCATTGGCGTCAGCTCAGTTACACTTTGTTGTGATGGCCGCCCTTCTTATATTACAAGCTGCAGCGAGTTCGCAAACCACTCCGTTAGTGACTCCCAAATCATCCATTGCTTTGTCTCGCACAGCTGCGTTTGCTTTAAGTGGGATTGTCCATTAAACGCTTTTCCCACCTCTCAAAACTTTATTTTACGAAGATGGCAAATCGGTGTGCTACTGGTTTGGGGCAGCGTGTGGCTCAGTGGGCTAAGCCGTGTGCCTGTAATCACAAGATCGTCAGTTCAAGCCCAGCCTCAGCACGTCTGCGGGTCCTTGAGCAAGACCCTTAACCCCCAGCTCCCTGGGCGCCACTACAGGTGCCACGGGGATTAATAAAGTATCAGTTATTAATAATAATAATTATTATTATTGTTAAAAGCGTAAAATAGAGATTGCAAAAAGCTAAACAAGTATTGGACGTGGATCAGTCACGCATGACCGATACCCGATCCGTCAAATAGGTCTGGATCGGCGCAGATACCGATCCAAATTTCAGATTGGTGCATCTCTACATGGCCCTAAGAGCGTTTCTAGTGCCAGCTAAAGCATCATGCTACATCATTAGAAGATAAGGTTAGCATGATAAAACATCACAAAAGGGACAGCTGTGTTGACAATCGTGCATGACAAAGAACAGATTTTAGCCCACGTTAAGGATGAAGCTCCAAGGATGAAGAACACTGTCATCAACAAGAGGAGAGGCAAGATTTATTAAGACATGGGGAAAAACTACTCCCCCTTTGGATTGAATGACAGACCTGTCAGTGTATTCCCATAAGCCAGATGATGATTCAGGAGAAAGTGTTGTCTTTGCAGACCGCAAGAAAAGGTTTCCCAATGTGAACGACAGAATTGAAACCAAGTGCAGGATGGTTTATGAGGTCTAAACAATGACAGACTCTTCACAGTGTGAAGATCCAAGACGAAAGTCCATCAGCTGATGAAACTGCAGTGTCCAAATTCTACATTGGCAAAGCTTATTACTGAAAACAGATTTGTTCCAGAACAGATGTTCAATGTAGATATGACGATTTCTACTGGAAAATGATGCCAGGCCATTCATTTATATCCAAGGAGGAGAAGGCTATGCTGGGCTTGAAAGTTTCAAAAGACTGTTTGACCCTTATGTTAGAAGGAGAATGTGTGGGTGACTTACACTAGCAGTGGCTTTAGTTCTCATTCCCAGAATCCCCAAGAGCTGAAGAACATCCTCAAGGCATCTCTTCCAGTAATATGGATGTCAAATCAGAAGGCTTGGGTGACTTGTGAAATTTTTGAGGATTGGTTCTTCAACCTCTTTGTACGTATTGTAAGGAGGGCATCCCATTTAAGATTTTTCTTTTGTTTAGACAATGCTCCTGGCCACCCAACAAACATCGTCATCTTTCATCTCGGTGTCATTGACCCTCCTCCCAACACCACCTCTCTTCTGCAACCGATGGACCGGGGGATCATGGGATGCCCTATTCAGTCAGGGGATGCCCTATTCAAGTGCTACTACATGAGACGTACAGTACGCCAGGCTGTAACTGCAACACTACTTGATGGCGTCATGGCCGTAATGAACATAAACACTGCTTGGAATGAAGTTTCAAGCACAAGAATGAACAAAGATGGATCCCAATGCTCAGCGCTTTGCAATGATTAGGGGGGATGTCAGAATGTTTTGGCTCCGTATAGGCTCACCCTGGATAAAGAATGAGCTTACAGGGCACTCAATCACTCTTTTCAGCGTGTCGACACAGCCTCAGTCGTGTAATGCAACATCTCCATTTTTTTTGTCATTGTGGTGTTTTGATTGAATGGGAGCAAAACTAAAATCTACACAATAGTCTTTCTCCTGGTGACCTAGTAACATTAGCAGTAACTTTCTGACATGGCTCCAGTGTGAATGCTAATTGGTAACATATTACCATATTGGGGGGTGGGAACTTCTCTCCCTTTATTCACTACATTGATAACAGTTGAGGTACACGGCACCCATTTCTTCCCACAACAAACCACTTAGTTAGACCGAGTCACTTACATAGTTGGGCTGTGTGCAGTGCAGTTAGGCTGCTACACTGTTGAGTGAAACACTGGAGACAAGCAAACTGTTGAGGACTTAATTTAGCATCTGCTAAATCATGCAGTTATAGCTGTCACTGAAAAATAACTGGCCTATATTCATTCATTTTTTAAATCCTTCGTGGACAGAGGGATCACGCCACCACTAAACAACAATTTTAAAAAATTACAATAATGGTCGTGCATTAATTTTTTTTGTAGTATCCACCCTCCCATCCATCATATTGCCCCCGCACCAAACCTCTTGATCCACAGGAATTAAATTGTTCTTCATATTGTTCCTCCTGTAATTAAAATCATGTTGAATCACATCATGATGAAAGCCTAGTGCGAAACATCTGTGCTGCGCCCATGGTGGATCACTAATAATTCATAGTTTATGCCATCAGAGTTCAGACCTGATTGTTTGCAGTTGTGTTGCATGATCGATGAGTCAATGGTGCTAATCATCTGGGAAAAGAGCTTGGTGTTTCAATTAAAATTTCTGAAATGCATTGGTGGGGATTAAAACCTCCAGGCCTCAGTCTTTCCTGAGAAGTTTGTGAACGGTTAAAAGGTTGAGTAATTGTTTTGTTATATGAAATAAAAGGTGCAGATTCCAGCTTTCAAGTATATTTAAAAGGACATCTATGTTGTGTCTGCAAAGCATGGCTACAGTGTATGGCTTTGCATCTTGGCAGCGCACCCAGAGTATGTTTATTTTAAATAACAGGTTTCAGTAATTGTGGTTAGGGATGAAAGGCCGACCTTAATGAATGTGATGCTGACAGTCTATGCTAATAGCGGTGTCTTGAAAATGGCATTCGTAGTAACGGTCACTGGAAAAAGCATTTGTCCTTGCGTATAAATACAGTGTCTAAAATGAGTTGTTTAGTCCTTCTTGGATCTCCGATTTATGAAAGAAAATGTACACCTAGGTTTGGAAACCAAAAGTACGGTCCAAATTAAAGATTAGGAAATACCCGGTACCGGGTACCCAATTTTTCGAATTTTGGTTCTGCTTATCGGTTCCTAAACACTACATATCTGCAAGGACATGCGTGGCTATCTGCCAGGACCTGTTGTAGGTAAATACATCATGCACCAACGTGCAACAACCTGGCATGTGACAACAGTGTGAAAGGAAGTGAACAGTCGAAAGTGTAGTTTCACTTAATTAAAGATAACAACTAACACATCAAATCTATTAAAATCTATTACTGCATTGCTGGCATTACTTGTCCTAAATCGATGCTGTTTTGGACAAAGCCCAGTATTTGCTATTTTTACAATTGCACACTCACATTTCTCCACCAAAGAAGCTCGCAGGTTGTTATTTCTCGACAGCAGTGATGAAATTAATCTATCCTCTGATGCTGAATGTGACAGCGATGAGGGTTGTTTTAAGAAGAAATTTTTTTTTAAAGACTGGCACAAAACAAGCTGATTGTTCTTTAATCATGCTAGAATGATTGAATTGATTACCTCATTCTGCGATACCATTTCTGTTGTTTTCAAGAAACAAAACTACAAATGATATATAATTTTTGTCTCATTTCACACTGAATTCAGCACTAGACAGGCCCATTTGGGTATGGGGGGTCCCCAGGTGAATCTCATTCATATTCATGACCGCAGCTGTTTGAGAAGGTAGAGGAAATTGAACAGAAACTGTCATACATACACAAGTAATAGCTCTCTTTAATAAACTGAAAGGAATTTATGAATGACTATAATATATTTGTTTTGCTAAAACTTGTCCCTACATTGGTCTGTGTTCTAAAGTTTGCTATACGTTGCCCAATTTGTGATTTTTTACATTATTCTAGCATGTTTTTGCAAAGTCACACTGAATCATTGTTTTGTGCTACTGATGCATACAGAAAAGTCAAAGCAAGTCAAAACATCTCCAAAGTGTCACAGAAGGCCTTAGATTGGGACAGCTCAGCTTTCTGACGCATTAACATCAGGTCTGTAAATTATTCCCCTGAGCTCAGCCCAAATAATATTTTTCACTTTTCACAGTTCACTCATTTGCCAGCTATTAATTTAATGTAAGACTTCCCAACTACCATTATATATTGTGGGCTAAAATGGTGCCAGTCTCAAACATGGATTGTGGCAAATGTTCAAATGTGAGGCTTTACTGCACTCTGCCTTGTCTCGTCTAGTGTAATACATGCATGAAACTAATAATCTACTCTCATGGTTGTACATCCAACCTAAGCAAATGTTTACAGCCACATGGGATCGATTTGAAAGAGTGCACGGTGTTTGATGCCTTGGTCTCTGAGCCTGAATGAACCATCTTCAGCCAGTGGTAGCACTAGCACCTCACAAGCAGGAACAGCCAGCCGTGACACACCATTCTCATTGGCCTTAGGGAATGATGACCAAAGGAAAAATTGAGGAGTATGACAGCGTGGTAACTATATTTGATTTGGTTTGTTTGCAGACGATGTACACTGCACTGAATGCATTCTAGTTAGCATTGTACTACTATTGCTGCTAGGACATTCTGAATGTTCAGAGATATTTCTTGTTATCTAAACATTTGTCCTCCTTGTTTTTTTACCTTTATGGAATGTAAATGGGGAATCGATAAGACCCAGAATCGATAAACAGAATTAGAATCGATAAAATTCAAACATACCCATTCCTATATACATCTGGATCAGATACAGGTTTAGTGGTGTTCAGTGAATTCCGTTTGAATTTTTTTTTCTTTAACACTAAGTAGCGTGTACATTTTGATGTGGTGAATTGTAGACCTGTTGTGCCACTTGTGCACGCAGCCAGAATATCCTTTGAAAATGAGATCAGCGCAGAAAGTGAAACCTCAGCAGTAGCATCTTCACATTCGCATTGTCTATATCACAAGACTGGCTCTGACCAAAACAGTGTGCTGTTTGTCAAAACTATTTATTTGATATGGTTGTTCACCACATTGCTATTGAGTAAATTAATAATTATCCATTTATCCATTTCATTAGCATTCTATTTTAAACTTATTTAGCTGTGATACTAAAAATGGCGCAATGCACCGATGTAGGGGTGGGTGGTACACTGGTGACATAGTCATCACCGTTGTGGTTGTGCACCACGATGTGAATTTGCTCTATATACACTGTGAGAACTCATCAGCCTAATTATACAACAGGCTATTTATTTAAAAAAAAAAAATCTGTCGACCCATTTCGGGCAGTTTTGGTGCTTTCCATTTGCCCTCGGAACTCATATTCCGAGTCGTATTCCGGAGTTTTGAAGCCAGAAGTGACAACATGCGCGTCATGTGCGCTCCCGTTTCTCGGATATCCGAGAAATATCTCGCAGCAGCACAGAGGATCCTGAGTTCAGAATCCAAGATGGCTGCACCTTTTATCAACAGAAGGGAAAGTTGTAGTTTTATACTGTTTAAGCACTACTTCTCATTTGTGGCTCATTAAATCAGTCGCACACACTATACCGTCCAACTTATCTGTGGACGTGTTGCTACAGAGTTTTATACATAAAGCACCGCGCGTAATGTGTTATCAACTGATATTGCTAACAATGACAATTAACCAGGCTAGAATTGGATTTCATGATTAATCGGATTATTTGTCGGATTTCCGGAAGTTTGGGCTAATTGTAAGTGAATGAAGATAAAGACCATTTAAACTGAGGTACCTTAAATACGACAAGTTGTCTGGCTAACCAAAAAATCTTGCTTTTTGATATGGGTCCATGGTATTGCACTTCTGTGGTAGATGGAATGCATCTGACTCGTATTCAAGATGTTCAACAAACATGTTAAGTGCATATATATTCCCTTTTTTCTTAAGTCTGTTTGCTCATGCAAAATGAATTGTGATTAATATAGATTAGAAATGAATAATATTTAATTGTGATTAATCTAAATTAATCCATAGCAGCCCTGTGATTAATCTGATTAAAAATTTTAATAATTTGACATCACTTATGTATATATATTCCATTTCTAAATTTATGGGGGGGGTGTGGCTGTGAATAATATATATACTTTTTTGCAAACTGAAACCTGGTTCTTTGCTGTTTCTCATTAATAAAGGACTTCTCCCTTGCTTTATGGGACTGCTTCTAGGAGCCTGATGCATACTTTTCTAGCAGTGTACTTCATACCTGCATGTCTGCCGTTCCTTTTACAAGTCACTTGATGTCATCCTCAGATTCACATGAAACTGTTGCATAAGTTAATGGTCGTCTCTGGCATCAGAAAATTGCTTCTGCCCCCTACCTCCCTGGTTTTTGGTCATCCCCTGTGCCTCCAACTTCACCTTATTCTTGTGTACTGCTGTCTTAGAAGCCACCCGCTGATCAGTATAGTCTTCTGCCAGCAGAACCATGATTAAGCCAGGATTTTAAAAATGCAGATTTGTTTAAAAATATAGTGGTCTCAATTTTTTCTGGGGCTGTATATATTTAGTTAAATCAGCGTATATATGCAGCACTGCCTTCATGCAAGGTCCGTGGTAAAAGGCACAACTGCCCAGTTAACACTAGAACCACCTGCTTCCCATACCAGTGAATGTGAAGCTCCTTTAACTTCCAAGCAAGACATTTTGGCGTACGCGGTCCTTCTGTTTGCGCTACTGTGTCATATTAATGTGTATCACCACAACGAATCTGACATCCTCAACCAAAAAGTCACAATGTTCCTAACAGAGAAACAAAAAACATACATTTTCAGGGCTACCAGCTCTCATGCATCTGGCGTGACATTCTTTCAGGCTGAAATCTTAAGTCAAATGTATATAATTCTATTATAACCCTAAAATTAGCTACATCAAAAGCATTGTGGTACTTTCCAAACCATACAGACTATTTACAAGGTAATAGAACTGCAACATACATGTAAATAAGTGTTCAGACTTGTCTCTGAAACACTCGCTCTAGCTAGCTGACCAAAGTTGGCAACCCTTTGTTTTATTTTAAATGAAAGGTAAAATGCGCTGTTTTCAGCTGAAGTGGCTTGTCATTCTGTTTGCATTGATACTCTTTTATAAAAAATGAGAACAGACATACGTAATATCTTTTCAAAATAACACCACTCCTACCTAACTGTAATAGCAGTTAAAGTGTACTTCATATATTATAAAATATATTTTTTATTTCCATAAATGGACAGGACATGCTACTTCTCCCAAAACAAAAATACCATGATATACTGTCACCATCCAAAAAGTGAAAAATACTGGGATACCCACCCCTACACTGCTGTCAGACAAGCCTTTGCATCTCAACTTGTTCATGAGGTCAGTTTCTGTAGAGGCAGTCAGTTGTATTACATAACCCTAGCATGTTCATTTGGGGCAGCAATTGTGCCTAGATTAAAATGATGATCTTTCTGGTTGTAAATTCTTTAAAGCGGTCTTTTTCAAACCAGTCCTGGGGACCTCCAGACAGACATTTTTGCTCTCCCCCAGTTCCCTGAGAGTTGGGTGGGAGCAAAAATGTGGTGTCTCTGGGGATGCCTGAGGACTGGTGAGAATCACTGCTGTAAAGCAAGTAGCGTGGTATAAGCTGTCCATGTTGATAATAGGCTGTCCAGGCGTACAGCAGTGCTGATTCTTAAGCTTTGTTTGCTAGATGCTTATGTCTTTTTCCGTTCTGTTTTGTAAGAAAGTTTGAATGTCAGCAGAACATATTGGACACAAATTCCCAGTTTGCAGGCACATCAAGTACAGTGACACTGGGGACGTTAAATAGGACACGCTTGTGAATTTAGCTGGAATTTCAGTTTAATTTCCAGATTCAGTGTAGCTAGATGTTTGTATCTAGTGTCTAGATGTTAGTGTCTTTAATTGGGGGTATGAGGGCCAGTCTGCACTGCTCCTTGTTTGATGGATGAATTGGTCAGCAGTAAGCTTAATTGTGTACCCTCTCTCTGCCATTACTTTTGTAAGTAATACAGCTATTTAAACTTTTCAAAAAAAAATTTAAAATATGGTCAAATCACATAACTGGTTTATCAGACCTGTTGTATTCTATTTGGTTTTCCCTAAAACTTCATTTTTTGTGCAGGATAAATGCAGTGTATTGATTTTGGATATCGTGGAGAGTTTAAATTTGCTTATGGGTTCAGTTGCCCCTTGAACTTGTTCTCTGTAGGTCTCACGTGAAATTTTTAAATGTTACTTTTCTATATGTGACTGTGACTATTTTCCAAGACACTAGGCTAAGTAAATATTTTAATGTAATTCAAGTTTGGCATTCTCCAGCCTTGGGTTTGTGCCAGATTCCTGCTCTTAACTTACTCTGTCTGGTAGATTTTGGAGTCAGTGCATTGCAGTGTTTGGAAGCTGGAAGCTTTGGCCTCATTTGCCACTTGTCTTTCTGTTGTTTGCTTGATCATTTGTATCCCTTGACCCTGTGACTCATATCTGTATGCCCCCCACCCCAACAGGAGCACCACCTCCAGAGGGCCATATCAGCCCAGCAGGTGTACGGGGAGAAGCGGGATAACATGGTGATCCCCGTGCCGCAGGCGGAGAGCAACATCGCCTATTATGAGACACTCTACCCTGGGGAGTTCCGGATGCCCAAGCAGCTCATTCACCTACAGCGTGAGTCATGGTCGGCCCACAGCTGGCCCTTATTCCTTGTTTCTTGGGGGGGGGGGGTGAATCTTTGGCCGAGTTTGTTTGTTATTGCTAAGAGAGTGCAATAGTTTTACCAATTAATTTATACTGTATAATATATAATATATTACACAAACACACACTCTGGTCATTATTCCCAAAGGCACATTGACAGGAATGTGCAAGCAGTATCTCATACATTCTCATGCATCTGTGGAAGTACACATAAACTCGATAGTGGGATGATTTGAATATGAGCTTGAAAGTATCTGTATGGACTGAATGAATATACGTCTGTTCACGCCAGTCACATAAGCATAGATGGAAGTGAGTAAGGTGCAAGGTGCAGATTTGATAACTGTTTGGTGTTGCCTCAGTCTGACAGTTGTTGAAGTGGACTAATTCGTGATGGCTGCTGTTTGGGGAAGGAAACCGTACATGATATTTAGTTTGATAAGGTTAGAGAAATTCAAGTGATGTGTCTGTCCTTAAATGTATGAGAGGAGCCTGGCCTGCCAGTCTCTGCTATGAGGGTGTTTTGTGTATTTACCCCACTGTCAGATCTGATGGGTTGGTGGTAATTTCCAGACTGCTGTCTGCATACGGATGGTGTGACTGATGGGGATTGATTTGCTTTGAATGCATAAATGCCAAGTCAGCTGTTACTCTGTCCATTTAGCTGATGTGCTTTCCTGGTTCTTAGAGTCAGGTTGTTACCTTCTGCTGGCTGTAAGATCACCTGCTGATTAGAGCAGGATGTGTGAATGGCACCAGGGTGAGGAGAGTGCAGTGCTGGATCCATCTCTCCTCTGCTGTGTTCTGCAGAGGTTTTTTTGGCTTGTCACAGTGGAGTTCCTGCTGCTGGGATCAGAGCCCTCTTTGGCGAGGGGCTGCAGGAGCTTCCACTGGACTGGACTTGTACCTTAGATGGAGCTGGGATTGCTCTTGTGTTCAGCCATCAACATTTCAAGCATTTTCAGCATTTTCTCCCCTAATGGTGTTTCACCAATGTGTCACGGCTGATTTTCCCTGCTGCCGAGAAGCAGTTTTTCACGTTTACTTGGATTATGTTGTTTGGTTATGTTGTGTTTAGCAGGGGTCTGTCATGTCTGTGAAATAAGGGTTTGAAATAGCCGGTATCGCATCGCAGTTTGCGATGTAAAAACACCCACCTGCAAAACAATTGCCTAATTCCCGTTAAAATGATTCGCAGCCATTGCTAATCAATATCCAGTTTTAAATTTTATTAGAATTTTGATCATAAAAGTGAAAAAATCCTGCCCCGATCCCCCGATACTCAATGGCAGCGCTACTGATGATCTTGTCCAAATAACCACGCTGCGGTTATTAAAAGAAATTTTTATTTTCAAGTTTTTATTCTTTATTCATAAGTGACTATCCAGAGCATTACATTTTAAAAATTCTTTGCTAAGTTCTGAAACTGAACAGCAGTTATCATTAATTCATTTTAATACAAAAAAATGAAACGTGTGTGAGTACCTTACGACGCTCATGTAGTAGTTTAGTGCTTCCGATGGTCATTTTTAAAACTTGCTAATCAAATTTCAAAACTGCTAATCAAATTGCTACTTTTGAAAATTTTGATTAGGAAAACCGCTAATCGAGTTGAAAATCTTATTTGGAACCCTGGAAATATTGCTTTCCTGGTAGTGCGCAAAGCATGGAACAGTTTACTATCACAGCCAAAGGGATTGTTTGCCATTTTCCAGGTGGAAACATTGTAGTGTAAAATACAATTATTTAGCTTTCTGTAACCCTTGGTAGTAGTGCTGGGTGGTGTATCGGTTCATCCCCTATACTGGTTTTAATTTCCCATGTGATATGAGTTTTACATATACCGCCATACCATAGCATAGCTGAGACTACAGCTGTAACACTTGTCAGATGATATCATATTGTTTGCTGCTACAAGCATTATGTGAATCTCTGGGCAGAGTGTATTGAGGGGGGACCCCTGTTAACTCTGTGTGCTCAGTTATAGTTATAACTTTGATACAACAATATATTCCTGTTCAGTGTTTTAGTGTTTATAGCTACTGCTTCAGTCAGCAATTAAATGCTTATCGGTAAAGCAAAATATCTAATTACTGATTTATCACAGTAATAATAATTAAAATCAAAACCGGCTAAGCAAACATGTCTGTCTAAATATACAATATTAATCATATTATTAGTCAGTGAAATAATCATCGAGCTAAGTGCACGCTAATAATCAATAAAGCTTGCTGCTGTCGAACTGCATATACATTATTAAAACATGTCGGTAATTCTGTCAAGCTAAACGTCAGTGATTATAATAAAATACACATTTTAAAAACATTCAGAAACACTTTATTGTTAAACGCTTGTTGCCTCAGTAAGGGTGACCTTGGGGCAAAAAAATACTGTGATATGAAAATTATGATGGTGATGGTATTATGTCATGGTGTTGCTTATTTCCAGGAGTAACCTGTCCCTTTATGTGAATAATGTTTTTATAATGTATTAAGTACATGGAATGTATTTTCAGTTGGGAGACACGGGAGAGTATCGACTGCATTTATTTTGCATAAAGTCTTGATCTTGATATGAACTTTCATTTGCTATAAGACAACTAAAATGACCAGTTCTGCTGTACCAAAAGAACACCACTTCTGTGGTCACATGGTAGCTGGGAGCCAAACTATATCAGGGAACACCAAAACACACCAATGAAAGCATCAATGTACACAGCTACTAAAACATACAGTAAAATATTTAGATGATGTTATCCAGGGTAACTTAAGTGTATAATGAGTGGAAGGTAGCAATGCATCCCCTGTTGCTGCCGTTGCTTGTGGTTTGCACCTTTTGCTGTCGTGACACGGCCACAAAGCTTGCATGGTTTAAAATCAAACCAGTTCCACAACGGAGATCTCCCCTCTTGTTCACGTCTCTGCTGATTCAGACATTCCACTCCTTTATTTTTATTTTTTTAATTCTTCTTTCCAACCTTTCTTCTTAACTTTTAGCATGGACATAGCTTTAGTACCTACTTTTGGCACGACGTTACCGAACGTTAATGTTTTGCTTTTTAATTTGCTGCTACCATAATGTATCTGGGTTGTTCTTGTTTAATGTGTGCAATCACACAAAATCTGTTTTAATTTGCTATCACGGCACAGCATCAGAGTGTGTTTTAATAGAAAATTCACACAACATAGATAAACCAGTTACACATACTGTACTACTATATAATAAGTGTATACTATATAATAAGTGACTACAACTGAATCTTTGAAGAAAAAATATTTTGTGTAAATAGGCTATTATATAATTAGACTGTTGACTTATGGTGTTGAGGGTATAGTGCAGTCTATGTCGTGCACAATCACATCGGTAATGACTATGGCACCTGTGTACCACCCTCCCCTACCATGAAACAGCCAGAATCTTAAATACCATGATACAATTTTTTGGTCATACCACCCAGCACTACTTGGTAGTCCTGTGAGAGCATCACTGTCAGAACGGGGACTGGAGTTATAGGTTTGTTAAAGGAACCCATGTGTGCTGTGAGGCGACTGTGCCTGTGTGAGTCCTGGTATCCTTATGCTTGCAGTTCCTGAAGCTCTGAGCCCTCAGTTTTATGAGAGGCACAGTATAAAACTGGGTTGGCTAGGGAGACTGTAGCGTTCAGGCGTGTCTCTCACTTGGTCTGGCGTAAAGAGCATGACAGCCCAGGTTAATTTGGAAGCTGCCGCTATTCGTGTCTGCCTGTGTTTGTCCTCTGAGGACTTGACTAAACTCCATCTGACTTTCTTGGTGCAGCGTTTAGTCTGGACACAGAGCAACCAGACTATGACCTGGATTCGGAAGATGACGCGTTTCTGAACAAGCTGAAGAAGAAGATGGAGATCACTCCTCTGCAGTTCGAGGAGATGGTAGACCGTCTGGAAAAGGGTAGCGGGCAGCAGGTAACCCAGTACTCACTCATGGATTGTTTGTCTGTATCTGTACCTATTAAATGTTAACCCATTTGAAATTTAGAAAATTCCTGAAGTAATCTATGCCATGGTTTTTTTTAATGAGATCTCACTATTAAGCCTGTCCTTCCTGCCCATTTTTGGGCACTTGTACAGCATTGGATCAGATTGCTTTCCTTATAGTCTTGAGAAAGTGAATTGCATGTTTTCTTTGTTCCGATCTAAACTGTTGCCATCTGTGGCCTGATGTTATCTGTGACCTTTGGGCACAGTCTTAAGGTGCTTTGCAGTGTGAGACCCCATGGCGGGGCTGAAGGGCACAGTATGACCCCTGTCCTCCCTTGGCCCTTCACAGCTGGTGACCCTGCAAGAGGCCAAGCTGCTGCTGAAGGAAGATGACGAGCTCATCCGCGAGGTGTTTGAGTACTGGACGCGCAAACGGAGGCCCTCTGAGAGCATCTCCCTCATCTCCGGCATCAAGCAGGAGAAGCGTGATGGTTCCAGCACCAACGATCCCTATGTGGCCTTCCGCCGAAGGACGGAGAAGATGCAGACGCGCAAGGTAGGAGGCGTGGCGGCTTCCGCCCACTGGAGCAAACCGCATCCCAGTGCCTCGGTATAGCTGGTGGGCTCCACTGACTGTTGGCTTATTGATCCCAGAACCGCAAGAACGACGAGGCGTCGTACGAGAAGATGCTGAAGCTGCGGCGGGATTTGAGCCGGGCCGTCACCATCCTGGAGATGATCAAGCGCAGGGAGAAGAGCAAGCGGGAGCTTCTGCACCTCACGCTGGAGATCGTGGAGAAGAGGTCAGCCCCCTCGCCTCTCAGGGGGCATATAAAACCTGGAAGGCTAAATCATAGTGCCGTAGTGGCAGTCGTACGTCCCGACCCAGCGCCACCTGTCTGCTGCCCTAGGTACAGCATGGCCGACTTCGGCGGTGAGGTCATGGCGGAGGTGCTGGCCCAGAGGGCCCTGGTGAAGCCCACATACACCATTCCCATCATTCCACTGTCCAGCAGCAACCAGTACAGGCACCAGGATCACATGGAGATGAAGGAGTACAAAGCGAAGGTGAGCCTAAAGCCATTGCTGCTCCTCCAGACCACCTACTTGGGTGTTAGTGCTCAGCAGCATCTGCCTGTCTAGTGCAGGTCTTTGCTTTTCATGGCTGAAGGACATGAAGGAACTGTAAAGTGATCATTCCTCAGGCCGCATATGCTAACTCCACCCCTGTTTGGCTGTCTCACCAGCCCGAGAAGACAGAAGTCGTCAGGATGAAACGGAAATATGAGAAGAAGCCCAAAGTCTTACCACTGTCGGCTTCTGCGCCGCAGCAGACAAGTCCGTCCGTGTTCAGTGTCAAGGACCTGAACCAGTATGATTTTCCCAGCTCAGACGACGAGCCCTTCTCCCAGGTACTCGCCACCTAAGAGTCTACATAGGGGGAAGCCAAGAGCTCTCTACATCCACCCACCCCC
>JAODLC010000001.1:31496679-31508300 GCA_026781145.1 Hippopotamyrus pictus
AGGCAGTTCTGAAGGCGAAAGGGGGTCAAACACCGTATTAGTATGGTGTTCCTAATAATCCTTTAGGTGAGTGTAATATTCGGTCCTGAAAGGTAATGTGGGGTAAAATATGTGGACTATGCTGAACCTGAAACACAGATAACAGGCAGCTATTCTGCTTTTAATTGTCATTTGTTATAACGTTGGCCCCCTGGCCCGCATGTCCCCTGCATTGTCCTGTGCTTTCTGGGACTGACGCCAGGCTTGTGATGACCCTGTACAGCAGTGTTTCTCTGCCTAGTGCCCGTGAACCACGAGAACGTGCACGTTTTTGCTCCTTCCTCACTTCCAACTCACCTGTACCAGGTATTCGCTGTTCCTGATCGTCTACTTCAAGGGAGTTGGGAGGGAGGAAAAATGTGGACTATCAAGGGGTCCCCAAAGACTGCGTTGATAAACAGTAAAGAAAACGTGCATTACAAAACACTGATTTCATGCATATACCATGGACATTTTCTGAATTAGAGTAACAACAAGGTCCAAGGTGCATCACTGAAAGGTCTCAGACTCTTTGTGGAGGTGTGACTAATGTCAGTACTTGGAAAATGATGTGAAGGATTTTATGATGTTTTGTATAATAAAGGATGTTTAAATGTCACACTTTCCTGTGGGAAAACCTCCTGTTTAAAATGCTGTAGTAAACAGTCTTACTATTCTGGCTTATCACAAACAGCAGTCAGCAGAAAGTTATCTGCCATCTCTGTGCCATTGTTTGTGAGAATCTCTAGCTATTAGCTGGAGGGGATTGTGAGAGTGACACATGGCTTTAATTCCCAGACGCCTAACATTATAACCTGTAACTCACCCAGCAGCCATGCTCACTCACTCGCATATCACCTGACATTTATTTTACGCATTTTTCATTATAACACCTCCATGGGTCACACAGTTTATGGCTACATTTTGAATATGATTTGTCCATTTCAGGAGAGTAAAATGTGATATTTTATACTGCAGGGGTTTTAAAACTCATGCAGTTTTATTAAACAAATATTTACTAAATTAATAGAAATATTATTCATAAAAATGTATTTTAAAATGTATTGTTTAAAAATATTTACATGATTATTCTATTTATCACAGAACATTTTTATTGAGGAGAGTGAAATATATTTGCAGACTCCAATTTTAAAATAAAGTGTTCAGAACCTTGCACCAGTCAACAGATTAAATGTTTTAAAGTATATTTTTAAGAATTTTCTTATAAAAGAAAATCGTATGTTCATTCCTTTCTTGCTACAAACACACTGTGATACCCAGCTCCAGAAAGGCAGGTAAAATGTTATGTTTGTATGTTCTCATTCTGTGGTTTAATGTGTGACATGTTAATGGCTAATGGCTATGATTTGCATGCAGAGTTTATCGGTGCTTATTTAAAGAGTGTGTACTGTATAGGCGTGTTGGAATGTGACGGGTACAATTTTGAAAGCTGGCACTGAACGCACCCAGGTAACAGTGGCATTAAAACGCACCTTCCTCTCCCCACCATCATTATTCATTTCTTTACTCTCTGACTGCCATTCGACAGAACACAGGAAATGTAAATCAATGTCATTCTTCCCCACTGAAGTGCCCCTTTTATTACTGGCATCCTTTCCGGAGACTCGATCTGAGTCAGACCAGGAAGAAAGCAAAGGATTCTGGGGGCACTTAGTGCAGGCAGGAGGGCAGCTGGTCAAACTGGGAGATGAAGCACTTGACAGCGGCATAGGATGTGCGTGTGTGTTCCGACTGGCCGCCCAGCGCCCGGCTGAAAGTCCCCCAGCCTCTCAGTTTCACACAGGTGGGGGGGGCCACGCGGCATGCAGGCTCCGCATTAGGAGACCCGTGGAGAGGGCCGGGCTTTCAGCTGGGGCCCTAAGTGCCAACGGGCCGCGTTTCATCTGCCTCAAAATAGGGGCAGGGGCACAACACGCATGCCGTATGGACTTGTTTATGTTAAAAATATATTTATGATCCTTATGAGCCTAAGCTCAAGCTAGGCAGGGTGCTCCCACAAACTGCTCAGATTTCTGAGTGAAAGTCTGCTCTCGAGTGCTTTATTCGTGGTTTTGATGACAGCAGACATATTATTTTGTCGTGTTTTTTCCACCACGTTTCTTATCCTGATGAATATTGTGTATCCATTTGAAGACTCCAGAATTTCTTCCTCCAGGGTTTGCGAATGATTCCGCCCAAGTCTGCTGGCACAGGAGGCCCAGTACAAAGCTTGCCACCAGTTTCTGATGGTTATCAGGCTACTTTTAATCTAAGCTGTACTGTGCGCATGCTTTCAGCCGATTACAATAACACTGTCTTGTTTTCTTTGAACAGAGGGCTCTTAACTTAACTGCTGTGATTGATTTTAGGTTTTATATTACAAACGAATCGTGGAACATTCCCGCAATATGATTCCTATGATGCTTCAAATCAAACGAATAGCCAATAATAATGGAGTTCCATCTATGTATAGGCTCATTTTCTGCAGTGGACAGTTATCCTTGTGTGCCAGTTTGTTTATTTCATTTAGGATGCGAGCACTTACTTTTTGATATTGCAAGAGATATTACCGTCTCAGAGACAGTGATAAACTCAAGCCGTAGTGTGATTAATGATATATTCATCTGTCCTCCTGCTTCAGAAGACAAGCTTTTGCATTGTGCTTGCAGCAAAAACGAAAAAAAAAATAAAAAAAAATCTGACAACACTTGACAGCAGTCAGAGCCCGCACAGGAGACCCATGACCTACGTGACCTTCAAGCTGGGGTAACTCAAGCGAAGTAAACATGTTTTGGTTGTGATCATAATAAGTTGACGTTATAGGGCCTTCAAATGCCAAAGGTTTGTTTCCCAAATATATGGAGGGAGGGGTTGAGCCATCAAGGTCTGCTGTTCAGAACAAACGGCAGGATCTGCACATCCATCCACATCATTCTGTGATGTTTGTCATGCCCTAAGTTTTATTTTCTGTGTGTCAACATAAAATACTACCTTACCTAATAACAAGCCATCTTCCAGAAAAGGAACATATTTTTTCCCTTATGTAAAGTCTGCATTCATTCATTATTTGTTTGTTTGTTCATTCGTTTGAATCTCTTTGAGGTCTAATTGGAGCCTAAATCTATTCTTAGGTTTTTTTTTAAGAGTCAGGTTCTGCAAACCTTGGGGGGCAGCGTGTGGCTCAGTGGGCTAAGCCTGTGTGCCTGTAATCACAAGGTTGCCAGTTAAAACCCAGCCTCAGCATGTCTGTGGGTCCTTGAGCAAGACCCTTAACCCTCAGCTCCCTGGGTACCCCAACAGGTGGCTGCCTTTTGCAGACAGCTTGCTCTACAAAGAGCAAGTAGAGGGAGGCATAAAAAGAATTTCCCCAAGAGGGACAATAAAGGATTGATTAAAATCATGTATTTAAGAAATGTGTGTTTCTGTAACACAAGACAACTGGATCCAAAGGGACATGAGTTTGGAAAGGTTTATTAAAATTGTTAGTTAACTTTTCCCCAAATGAGCTTGATGGGCCGAATGGCCTCCTCTCGTTTGTAAATTTCTTATGTTCTTAGCATCAATTAGGAAAAGAGTTTGGGAATTTCTGTGGGAATGAGGATGCGTGATTGATGTCTCCCCCCAGTTCCATTAGGTTTGTGGTAAAAACACTTGGTGGAAGATTCTCGAAGGAGCACAGCCTCCCTAAACATCAATCAGGTAAAACATGTTTCACTAATAAACCGGCTGTTAGGCTGCAGGAGGTGCTTATTGCTGCTCTGCCTGGGTTACTGTAACCTTAGGCAGAAATTTGGCTTCTGCCAGTTTTTGACTTTTAATACGGATCTAGAAACAGGGAAACTTTATCTTTCTGAAAATGAGCGGAAAGGTTTGCAAGGAGTCTGTAAGCATCTGTATCACACCGTATCACCCGGGAGGAGACAAGCATCACAGGCTCTGCATCAAAGACATTTCCCTGCAAGAGTCAGTGAAGCAGGATGAGTATATCACTCACTCCAAAGGTTCAGATGGAATAACATTGTATTTTTATTTTTCTCCCTCTGTACACAGAATACATTTATGTAATGTTTATGACTAATTTGTGACATTCTTGGAAATCCTGTGTAATCAGACAGATGCAGTCCAGAATGGCCAGCTCTTGTGCTAAGTGGTGTTGCTGATCCCCTGAGTGGATACAGTCAGCCCCACTAATCCAGATGATGCTACTCCTTTGTAGCTCAATCAGAGCGATGGATTTCAATGGCCATAGTACTCCTTTCAGTTATTAAATATTCCCAAGGCATCTTCAATTGATACATAATAAAATGTTTATTGTTTTATTTTTTTATCTTATGTTGATTAAAAGTCCAGAGAATTAATCAACGCATCACTTTTCATCCCCCGGATTGCATATCTCTCTACATATAAATAAATTTCCATATCACCGTAATATAATCGCCACTCAGGTGCCCCCCCATCCTGGCCTGCCCTCACAGATGTGCCTGCCCCCCCACCCACACCCACACTAATGGCTGTTTTTGCAGTGATGCCACTTGGGGATGATCAAACACGAGGGTAAAGGAGAGGAGAGGAGAGGTGGAAAGAATAAGCGCAATGGAATTTAAAAGCAGCTGGCAGATGGCTTATCAGAGGCAGCACATAATATCCTGACTATAAGATCCTTATCAGAGGCCGTGGCTAAACCAGTAGCTTCATGCCTCTTTTACAAGACAAGAAGACTACATTTTTGGCCTCTGCTTCCTGCTCAGATAACGATTTGCACGGAAAGGTGTCCTCTCTGCGTTTATCGTACCCTCATACAGTCACGGTATAAGCTGGGTCCTATTTGGGTGGGACCGACATAAAGCCTGATCTGAATTGTCGTGTGCACATGTTCTGAGGGCTAACAATGCTAATGTCGCTAATGTCCAAAAGAGGCTTTACAGCAGAAGGGCTCAGAATGGTGGGAAAGTGCTGGAAACACAGCTCCTGAGAATGAGGGTGACGGTTTGCACATGGTCTGCAAGTGGAGTGTCACCCTCATATATCACTGTCCCAGTTTTTACAGAAAGAGTCCCGATAGAAAAAATAAAGTGTGAGTTTTGGGAAATGTATACAGCCCCACAAGCGCCATCATTCCTGAGTCTTTCTGTACCGTGAATGACTCACAGAGAGAATGCTAACAGGAAAGAACAAGCGAACCAGCAACAACACGGTCACACACTCAGAAAACCTGACAGACGCAGTGAGAGCACAGCGAGGCTCTGTGCGCAGCCACGGCACACTGCTAGTCTGACCATAGAAGAACTCCGGTGACCACAAAGACCCAAAAGCTACATATGAAACAAGGGATTCTGCCAAGGAGGACGCCAAGAAAGAGAAAATGAAAGAGCATGTGGGTTTCAGATTCGCTCAGTGAGACAGAATTCTTGCGAAGCGCAATTTACCTTAAAACCACTGTCGATCAGCAGAAGGTTAGAGCTAATGCTAACACCAGCATCAGTCAGCAGAAGGTTAGGGCTAATGCTAGCACCAGCATCAGTCAGTAGAAGGTTAGGGCTAACGCTAACACCAGCATCAGTCAGCAGAAGGTTAGGGCTAACGCTAACACCTGCATCAGTCAGCAGAAGGTTAGGGCTAATGCTAGCACCAGCATCACTCAGCGGAAGGTTAGAGCTAATGCTAGCACCAGCATCAGTCAGCAGAACATTAGGGCTAACGCTAACACCAGCATCAGTCAGCAGAAGGTTAGGGCTAATGCTAGCACCAGCATCACTCAGCAGAAGGTTAGAGCTAACGTTAGCACCAGCATCAGTCAGCAGAACGTTAGGGCTAACGCTAACACCGCATCACTCAGCAGAAGGTTAGGGCTAATGCTAGCACCAGCATCACTCAGCAGAAGGTTAAGGCTAATGCTAGCACCAGCATCAGTCAGTAGAAGGTTAGGGCTAACGCTAACACCAGCATCAGTCAGCAGAAGGTTAGGGCTAACGCTAACACCTGCATCAGTCAGCAGAAGGTTAGGGCTAATGCTAGCACCAGCATCAGTCAGCAGAAGGTTAGAGCTAATGTTAGCACCAGCATCAGTCAGCAGAACGTTAGGGCTAACGCTAACACCGGCATCACTCAGCAGAAGGCTAAGGCTAACGCTAACACCAGTATCAGTCAGCAAAAAGTTAGGGCTAACGCTAACACCAGTATCAGTCAGCAAAAGGTTAGGCTTAACTACAACACCAACGTCAGTCAGCAAAAGGTTAGGGTTAGGGTTATGCCGCTTCTGTGGAATCTGATGTGCTCATGAATGTTTATGTTGAAAGCAGGAGCCGCTGATCCTGAACTGTTCTGGTTAGACCTGTTGAAAGTCTTTTATCTGTTGGGCTGGACCTTTTGGCAGTCAGTGTATGTAGTGGCTCCAGTGATGCGCACGTAGACATCGCTCGCTTCGGCAGTGCTGGAGCCAGTCCCAGGCGAAAAAAAATCTGCTCATGCTGGTAGCTCAGATAAAGCGTCGGTTGCCCTCTACTAGCGACAAAAGCTCAGGGACAGAGCATCAGCGATGTCTGGAGATTGCAAAGAATACAACTGTATACAGTCTTCCAAAACATAAACTGGAAGCACAGACAAAGAGCTGCCATTCTGGCTTATGCAGAATGGAGGCCTAATTTGCTATTGTTCTCCCAAGAAAATTGGCCATTACTGCTGACTACTCATCATAGATTGCGTTTCAAAAAGATGGGGCTGTTTTGACACCGTTTTCAGGTTGACCTGGAGAGCAGCTGGAGTAGATCCAGCCTCTGCGGAGCGTTCAGGTCCATGGTGAGCCGGATGACTGCGGGCTGCAGCAGTAACCTGTTTGATTAATCAGCTCCTCCGCAGCATGTCAGACGGCGCATTGCGTAACAGCAAGTAGACAAGGCCTCCCTTTGAGGAGGCGCGGGAGCGCCGGCTGCGTTTACATACTTCTGCATCAGTCCACTGTATCACATGGCCTGTGAACGCCAAACCTCGGTTTCAGCATCCTCCCCCAAGAGAACCTTTTAATCTCTGTGTCCCACAGCACATCTGAAAGCCGAGGTAAGAGATGTAGAGATCTGAGGGGAGCAGACTTTGAATCAGTCTGATATGGGATAAGTGCAGCATCAAACAGGACAGCATCTCAGCAGAACCCACAGCTCCTCGTCATCCTCATCTGCAGCTTCGCAAACCCCAGTGTTGGGACTTTAACCACTATTGTGTGGCAAACTGACATTTCCACACTAATAAAACTGAAACTGATACACTTTGCTGCCAAAAGTATTGGGACGCCCCTCCAAATCATTGAATTCAGGTGTTCCAATCACTTCCATGACTACAGGTGTATAAAATCAAGCACCTAGGCATGCAGACTGCTTCTACGATGCAAACGATTGGGTCACTCTCAGGAGCTGAGTGAATTCAAGCGTGGTACCGTGATAGGATGCCACCTGTGCAATAAGTCCATTCGTGAAATTTTCTCACTGCTAAATATTCCACGGTCATCTGTTAGTGGTATTATAACAAAGTGGAAGCAATTGGGACCAACAGCAACTCAGCCATGAATTGGTAGGTCACGTAAAATCACAGAGCGGGGACAACGCATGGTGAGGCACACAGTGTGCAGAAGTCGCCAACTGTCTGGGGACTCAATAGCTGCAGACCTCCAAACTTTGTAGGGCCTTCAGATTAGCTCAAGAACAGGGCGTAGAGAACTTCATGGAATGGGTTTCCATGGCTGAGCAGCTGCATCCAAGCCTTATATCACCAAGTGATAATGCAAAGCGTCAGATGCAGTGGTGTGAAGCACACCACTACTGGACTGTAGAGCATTGGAGACTTGTTCTCTGGAGTGATTAATCACGCTTCTCTGTCTGGCAATCCGTTGGATGAGTCTGGGTTTGGCAGTTTTTCTCAGGGGTTGGGCTTGACCCCTTAATTCCAGTGAAAGGAACACTTAATGCTGCAGGATTCAAAGCCATTTTGGACAATTTCATGCTCTCAACTTTGTGGGAACATTTTAGGGATGACCCCTTCCTGATCTAGCATGATTGTGCACCAGTGTACATAGTAAGGTCCATAAACACATGGATGAGGGAGTTTAGTGTGGAGGAACTTGACTGGCCTGCACACCCACTCACACCAGCACCTTCCAGCAGGAGACAACAGTGATCCCATTGGATGCCTGACATATCACCCTCTTATCCAGGCCTTTGAAGATGTCGGCATCTGTGCCAATAAGCTCTTTTATCAGCATAGAATCACCCTGACAGAAATGCCAAGACAGGAAACAGAATCCCTACATATTAGAAAAATTTCAAACTTTAGTTTGATCCTTCATGACCTGTTCAAAAATGCACATTCTTTTAGCAAATTCATGTGTAAACCGTTAAAGTTTTGCCAGAAATCTGTTGTACAGAATTAATTCAACATAAAATACATGATATACATCAACCTGGTTTTTATCTGACATAGTAAAATTTCAGCTCATTACATTCGTGTACAGTCACTGCCGGCTAACTCCTGTGGTTTCCGAGTCCTGGGAGCGATCTCTGATAAACGCCGCATGCTCCACCCTGCCTCCATATGTTGGTCATGTTTGGTATGATGCAAAAACACAGAGCAGCTAAATTCCACTAAACACCGGGCCCTTCTGGAACCAGTCATTTCAGAAGCTGCACTGCATCTTACTTTCCTCTGTTTGTGTATTGTCATTCTCCTCAACACCTAAGCTTATGTCTTAGCTTAAAAAAGTGAAATGAAATGAGGGAGTGTTTCGCGTCAAACGCTGCTCCTTAGAGGAACACCCACTGCCCCGTGCATGGTCAGAGGCCTTCGTGTCTCCATTAACACCTCATTTTGCCCCACAGACATAACAGTGCTCATGTTCTATGCTCTTCCAATGAACCGAATCGTCTGTCTGAAGGTGACTGCACAGGAGCAAAGAGTGTCATTAGACACTCTGCTGCAGGTTAACTCAAAGTATGTTTGCACAGTCCCAACACACCTGTCTCTGTTCTCATTTTACACAAAGTACACCTGAACCCCAGCAGTTTGTATGTTTATGCGGAGGGGGGGGGGCAAAAGGAAGGATCTTAATCACCCACACTTCCATACAGATGGATATAGCACATGTTAAATTCACCTTGCTTTCTTTATCCAAACCCTTAACCCAAACCTTGACCCTAATGCTAACCCTGTCCATAATCCATTGTGGTATTCAAACAAAGCTCATTCTAATTTTAAGGGAATTACATTTCCCGGAATGCTCCTAATAACAGGCTTTATCCTGTTACCAGTCAGCACACAGTTTGCAGGAAAAATACGTTGTTTAGCATGACCAAATTCCAGGCAGGAATACATCCTTTACTGGTATACTAATCTATGCTTTAAAGTGTAAAGTGATGATTTCACGATGGGGATAGCTCTATACTGGATGGAGGTTTTGTTTGGAGTAGTGAATGACACGGAGATCCTTCTACAGTGGAAAAGTGTAATAAGCAAATGTTATCTTAAGCAAAAGTTAAGTGCCTAGGATACTGATTTGCTTCAATAAGTGTCACTTTAAATGCTAAAGCAAACACCTGCAGCCTGATTTGTTACGGACGTGGGGCATGGTGCAGGCGGGGAAAGGAGGTGACGATCCACTAGCGGCTCTGAGACACAAGAGGGTTTATTACAGAAACTAGATACACAGGGGTAAAGCTACAAACAAAAGACCACGAGGGGTCAGAACTCCGGCACGCGGGACCGCAGAAACTCCGGCACACGGGACCGCGGACACTCTGCCAATCATAATGACTGACTAAAGAACCGAGCAGGGGCAGGCACTTAAATGCAAATGGCAGCTGGGCTAACGAGGCACAAGGTGTGGAACATAACGACGGCATAGGGAGAACAGGCCACCGGTGCAATAACGTATACTAATGAACACAAGACCAGGGAAACTCCAACAAACACTGAAACTAAGAAACACTAATCACACACTAGGAATTCAACACTTAGAAAATGTGGAACATAATAAAACAAGGCACAAGTTTGACAAGGAGAAAACAGAATTAATAAACGCTAGGGAAAAAAAAACAACAATTAAGAGAAAAAGTAAGGCTGCTTCCTGGCCAGCCTTGAACCCAGGACCCCCTCTGTACTGCACACTCAACACATTGCACCATGTGGCAGTTTGTGGAACCATAATAACACACAACAGCCATAGACAATGAGAGGACACAGGGGGTGGGCAGGGACTGCTGCAGGCCACACGGGGAACACACAGCTGACCCTGACACCACACCTAACTCCGTAGAGGATCGATATGTCACCTTACGGTCACCGGTTCCCTAAGCCGCCCCCGATCTGGCGACTCTCTGTTTGCTTCTCGCGGTCTTGTTCTGCTGTCTTCCCACTGCTGACTTGTCACCGCCAATTCTCATAGTTTCAGTATTGCAGTAACAGGCTGGTTCATTTAAACCATAATGTCTTTGTCTACGTTTTTGTCTGGTCTGAATGATAAAATCACTTAATCTCACTTTAAACCGCAGCCCCCAGCCACCCCAACCCCTGCTGTTTGTTTCATCGCTTTTTGTGTGACGACAAAAGACCCATCGTTGACAAGTGTGTTGGTTGTGTTTTGTATTTTATGCTACACTGACTCTTTACAGTTTTGTTCCAGTCACTCACTCTGATAAAAACCTACAGTCGTGGCTCTTGATTTGGGTGATATTATCAGTGGACGAGTTTACTGCTCAATATTGTTTTAATATACATAAACAGTTATAGTGTTGGATTTAAAGATGAAGTTAGCACTTTAAGGGACACTCAGTCGCTTGAGAGATTCCATCCTGTTTCTTTTCCTTGTTTTTGTTGTGTTGCTTCATTATCAGCAGCACTCAGGCATAAACCAAATTATTATGCAGATTTACTCATTTCTCTCATACAGAATTAATGATGAAAAAACAGAACTGTCTTTATTATAGACATTTTAATTCATACTTTATTAAGGCTGCTTAAAAGTAATACGTCTGCAGACGTGGAGTGGTTGGGATTTCAGTTTAATTCTAAGAGGGAATGAACACACACACACATTCACATTCACACACATTCACACACACACACACACACACACACACACACACACACAGGTTTACATTCATATCATTGAGGGGGATTGTCCATTCATTTCTACAGTCAAAAACCCTAATCCCAACAATGACAACCGTAACCCCAACCCAGCCCTAACCTTAACCATAAGTAACCAAACGAAATACATGACTTTTGGATGTTTTATATTTTTTAATGCAGGCACAAATTTTTTTTAAACTGGGTTTTCTATTGTGGGGACTGAAAAAAAATTCCCCACCTGGTCCCCACAATGTAATATATAGATGCCCCACACACACTCCAGATCCTGAGCACATTGTCTATTTGGGAGGTAAAGCATCAACATGCAGAAAAGCTGAGAGCCCTGGAGCCTGATTCCGTCTGATCAGCACAAGCGAAGCTGAGAGCCCTGGAGCCTGACTCCGTCTGATCAGCACAAGCGAAGCTGAGAGCCCTGGTGCCTGACTCCGTCTGATCAGCGCGCAGCGAAGCTGAGAGCCCTGGAGCCTGACTCC
>JAODLC010000001.1:31516475-31527887 GCA_026781145.1 Hippopotamyrus pictus
GTTTTGTACAGCACTTTGGTGGCAACTGTGTTGCTTAAAAATTGTGCTATAGAAATAAAGTTGAGTTGAGTTGAGTTATGTGTCACTTATGTAAGAGCTTAGGGAGTCAGTTCTGGACTGTAATTAAAAATCGGCCCCGGACATTTGTCCGTACAGGCCCACCACACAAACATAAGCCTATTTTCAACAAAATTACCTGAATGTTTGGGGTTGGAGGGGTCATGAACAATTTTACCAGTCCAGTCCTGCGCTGGATCACATATTGGTGACTGACTTGTCCTTATACTGGAAACTTTGTTTTGTGTGACAGACTATTGTGCAATTCCCTCCGGGTTTGTGAATAAAGACTTTCGTTTTATGTTGCGGTGGAAATTGTTCGATTTAGCCAGTTCCCATTAAATCAGCTAAGATTCACTGGGAGTGTCCCCCACGCTTAATATCCTTATCTCAACATCGGGGAGGCTTACGCCCTTTCACGAAAAATCATGAGAAAATCGCAAACATTGAGGCGTTCATTTTCAAACGGTCTAATTTTATATGCCTATATTTTAAGTCGACTGTTCACCAGTTACCATGTTAAGCGTATGTCTAAATTATTACTGTATAAATTACTGATTCGATATTCTATTACATATTGCTGCATTATTTTATTGCCTAGACTTAACGTAAAGTCTATAATTATGAATTATAAAGCAATACATTGGATATACAAGCCTGTAATAAGATTTCTAAGTATCCTAGTAAAGCAAATAAAATCGATCTGGGGCACAAAGGCATAGCGAGTGATAGATCTTACTTTGCTGTTTCTGCCGAGCCTTGTCGCAGATAGCGGGCCGGAGCTGCAGCTTGGTGCCGTCCGGCAGCGTGCAGCTCCGGCTGCAGACCACCACCCCCAGGCAGGACTTCTTGAGGATCTGGCAGTTGTGGTTGTTGGTGTTGCGCATGGCCCAACCGCTCAGGTGCCGCTGCGCGTTCTTGTCTTCGCCGCTGTAGATATAGCGGACGTAGCCTTCCGTCCATTCCTGGAAAGTGTCATACTGCTTGATGTCCTGGAGGGAAAATATGTGCAAATACATTAATGATTACAAACAGCGGCCATATTTGTGATTTAATGTAATTAGGGAGAAAATGTAAGCATTACGTAAAGCAGAATTGTATAGAAAATGATCCATCCGTTTTCCCCAGTTAATTATCTAGGAGACTGTAACCTTTACTACAGTTTTTGACAACGAGCGAATAATGCCCATGTGATCGCATACTTTATGCGAGTTACATTTCTTAGTAACGCTGTAAACGAAGCAAATATGTTCAGCGCGTAAACATTTCTAATAAAGCATATGAATTAGTTCATCCAACTTATGTAAATAAGTTTTCCACGGCTATTAACCGTGGCAAAGAGACAGCTCGTTCAAAGTGTCGGTAGGCAGCATACCTGAGGCAGCCGAGGGTCGTTGATATCCCAGGTTAATTTCATCCCCAACGAACAGACACAATCTGAGTCTTCAAACTGTTCTGACGATTTTGACATGACGGAACTGGTGAGTCAAAAATAGTAAACTATCAATCGAAAAACCTCATAAATGCATGTCCGTGTTCTATAGTCTTATTATTCATCACAGAACGGAGGCTTGAAAGTATTTATATTTAATCTAAGCACGATATCCGTCAAATTCCATACTACTAAAAACACGAATGGCCATTCTGCCAGTGCGCTTTGCTTTGAGTTTGCAGGTGTTCGCGGGTCTCAGCCGCGCCCCCAAACAACCGGCAGCGTAATAAGCGCCGCCGAGCCCCTGCAGGTTCCTTTCAAGGAAGAGGGTGGACCTCTCCGCGTCAGTCCTCAGGTTAATCTCCTGAACATCTCACCTGATGGTCCTGCCCTTCTCTTGCCTACTGTCCACAGAAATGCTGCTCTCTGTTGTGTACAGAAAAAAACGCCAATTTAGGCTGATTACATTCTTGCTCATCAGTCTTAAATTTTGGTTTTGTTCCCATTTAAATCAAATACATCGTTATGTCTGGCTTAACAGCCACGAACATGCCAATATCGAATTCGTAGGTTTCTTTTTCCCCTTTCTCCTAGTGTGATATATTTTTGATGATGCTTGCATCTCATGATTAGGAAAAGGACAAAAACCCGCACTCCGCCAGAAATTCCAGTTATTGTTCTGGCCACTCAGCTAAAATGAACGTAATGATATAACCAGCATTGTTAAGAGTTACAAAACAAGAATACCTTCTTCTGTAAATGTAAGGTCAGTCTGGAACATGTATATAAAACTGACTGTAAGTAAACTAAATTATGGAATCACACTTGGCACAGGCAAAGTCTCATGAACATAGTTTTATGTCACCCCCCCAAATGTTTGACATCTTGATTGTAAATTGAAAGAAGTACACCATAGACAAAAATGTTTATTTATATAGTCAACATAGATTTGTGGGGCATTTTCCATATTAAATGTGTCCTCCATTTTTATTATGTCAATAATTCCTACTTTTCGTATAAATCATATACCTCTTTTCAGAGTGGATAACAAGATGTATAACATTTGACATTTCCACGAATACTCCACTGTCAGAAAAAAATGGCCTAGCCTGGTACAGTTTTGTTCCCCGAGGTACAAGCATTAATATATCCCACATCCCTAATGGTACAAAAATGTTCCTCAGAGTCTGTACCTTACAAGGTACAGCCTACAGCTAAAGTACAATTGGTACTTTTTCCGACAGTGTATGTTCATTTAAATTGTGTGCAGGATTATTAGGCAAGTACTATTCCTGGAAATATTTTTTAGCAAAAGTTGGGCATACTTATAAAAGTAAATTGAGAAATTATCTTTAGGTCCAAGAAAATATATTTAGAAAGAAGATGTTACATTAGTTTGTCACAAACAAAAATAAAAGAAAAACGTTTTTCAGTGTGCACAATTATTAGGCAATCAGAAACTTTTAAAGCGAATTTCTCTCTCTTCGTCATCAACAGAAAGAATTATGAAAAATGATCTTAGTTATTCAGTCCATATAAGGAATGATGAACTGATGACCATTCTATTCAGTCCACTTTAGCTGGCTTAATGTCCTGTATAGCCACTTCTCTATTCAATAACCACTATGAGCCTGTTGTCAATTGAACCAATCGAGTTTTTGATTTGATCACATCCTATATTATCTGAGGCAGCTAGGACTGCATCCCAGATGCAGCTCTGAGAAGTGTGCTGTTTGCCACCTTGGTAAATCTCTTACTTTAGTATGTCCAGTAGTCCCCAATGGGGGTTATTGTCAGGTGATGAAGGGGGACAGTTCATAATTCCGTTCATCTCTCTTGGCCAGTCTATGGAGTACTTCGATGCATAGTAAGGGGCATTGTCTTGCATGAATATCATAAAATTTTGAAAGAGCCTGACTTTTTTGTACCAGTGTTTGAAGAAGGCATCTTCTATAAGTTGGCAGGAGAACATGTAGTTAATTTTTACACCATCTGCAAGTTGTAAAATTCTGACAAGTTCGTCACTGATAATTGCAGTCTGCATCCTTACTCCTCTACCACCTTGTTGGTGCTTGACGGTGTCCATCCACTGGCCCATCCTTCTGCTCAGTCTCCAGACGTGTCCGTGCCCATTCTTGAGGTTTTAGCTTGTGTGCCTTACTGAGCCGAGGTTGTGTTTCAGCCTTTGTGACCTTTTCAGTGTCACGCAGCACACTGCACTTGATACTTCTGGAGATTCTGTTCAGATTGCAGCTTTGAAAAACGGTGGCATTTGATTCTGATGAGTTTCTGGAAGTCTCCCCTTTAATTTGACAGATATCTTAGGCAGTTAATTTGTGTCTTCTCTCTTCATGCTTCTTCCACCTTTGGCTGTTGGCCATGAAACACTCGATTGTATGGTGATTATGTTTTAAAAGTTTGGCGGTTTAGATTGTTTTGCATCCCTCTGACAGACATGCACTTTATTTTCCTTTTTCCCCACTCTCTGTAAGGTCCTTTTTTGGCTCATTTTAATAGTAATAATAAATAATCCTTAATAATACTCCAAACATGAAGTACTCAGTTTAAATACTGTGCATGCTCTATTTTTAAAACGTCCATTCTTAATTAGAGATTGATCTGGACTGAAACTATTAAATTGGAAGAGCAGATAGAAGCAAAATACACACTCGCCTAATAATTCTGCACGCGGGTTATGCGTGTATGTGACTAACGTAAAATTAATTTAATAATAATTGAAAAAATATGGCTACATTATATGAAGATAACATAAAAAAATCATCTTAGCTTATATTGCACATATATTTCACACGTATATATACATACGCGTACGTAAGCGTATATATGTGCAAAAATCATTTCACAATGCTAATTAATAATGGTTAATTTTCAAAGCATTTTCAAAATTAATGTAAGTATGGATTGAATTTAAGCTTGTAATTATTCAGATTTTTTTGTGTTCGCTATACTGTTTTCCGTAACGTAACTCCTATTTTCAACCGCGTCGGGTTAGTGATAAGATCGCTGATTTGTTACGTTCAATCCTACAGGATAGTATAGGTATACCATTTCCTAAATCATTCCTTGAAAACTTATTATTTATATTGACTTCCATATTTAAAACATAATGGAAATTAATAGAACATTTACAAAAATGACGAAATGTCATTTCATAAACAGAATTAGTAGTGTGACCATTTTTGGATTATCATATATACTAATCCAATATAAATAGGCTACATATTAAACACACACACGTGGTAGTTCAAAATGTATACGTATGTGTACGTGTACTATATATAGCCTATACATACATGTAGACAAAGTTATTCAAATTAATACACAATCGAACTTATTTTGTCAGAGTTAACCTTTTTTAAATTTAGCACAGTAAACACTGCCGTTTTTAAAATTATTTAGGTTTAATGTATTTTGTTAGAACTTCGTTTATTAACATACTTGGTGGATTCAAACGCAGTCCGAGTTTGCGGCTTCTGCTCTAAGCGCTTCTTCTCTTATTTACACAATACTTTCCGGTTAGGTTTATTAACTGTCACTCTGTTTTGAGTAAATATGAAACAATTAGACAGCTTTGCATAAATTCGATAGCGATAAGCAGTTATCCCTAAAATCCAGTCGGGTCATTGTAGAACCATATAAACAAGCTTTACGCGATATTTTACTGTTATTTACCAAAGAAAAACCAGTTCAACCAAAGTGATGTTTTTACATCAATAACCACCTCAAGTTTGCAAAAGTGTCTCAAATATAAACAAAAAAAAATCAAACAATAATTCGGTTTTTTACTATAAAAATAAAATTTGTAATGATTTGCCGCTTAATGAATTTCTTATTCAGATGGAGCACATTTTCTCATCTCTTGTGACACAGTATCTCTGTTGTACGACCGTAAGATAGTCCTAAGTGTCAGAAGCAGAGATAAATCATGATGTACCTGACGGGTCACAATGCAGCCTGCATGGGTTAGACGCCAGCTTTTCTTTGAGTCACATGAAAGTGCAGTGCTGAGATTCACTCTACTGGAACCAGGACGTCTTTTAAAAATATTTTAAGGGCTGGCAAGCGCTGCTAAGACAGGAACAAAGTTAAGTTAACGGGTATACAGGTACCGCGCTACAGGCTGCCATGACAGCACATGCCGCATCAAAGCCGGTCTGGTTCACAGGTGACAGCTATCTGCCAAACAAATTACTTAGTGCAGAACCTGCCACGTTACCTGCATGGTCTATTAGTAAATTCCATGTAAAGCATAATACAAATGGCCCTCTCCATTACCCACAATTCCCACAAACAGCGATGTATTCAAAGTCTCACGGTAATCATTACAACGGTCGAGATGTGGATTGGAGTCGCGAAAATAACACGGTTTTACGCATAGTGTTCTTTAACAGATTATTAAAATTGCTACAGACATTAATACATAACTCCTGGAAAGTATAAATAGGTAAAAGCAAAAGAAGGCAGAACAAAGAAAATGACCTATGTGGTAACACATAATAAAGATCTGAATAAAAAAGATATTCACTGTTTTTGTATTATTCTGTCTTAACGATATTGCAACATATCAACGTCAGTCGCATTGGGTGACTCTGTTGTGTAAAAATAAATTGAATTGAAAAGACAAAGAGCAAAAACCAATAAAATACAGACTATTAAAACGAATAAGATACATCTGACCCTCCAAATAAGGTACAGCGATCCGGTGCCAGTCCGTAGAGGCTGCTAGCCGTCTCACCGGGTTAATATGGTTAGGGTTATAGTTTAAATGCTTAATAAACCCTTTGGTATCACAGATGTTAAAATGAGCGGGTGTTAGCCCCGACTATAACTTGGTGCTCTTGTGGTTGCTGTCCCGCATGTTATCACTATTAAATGAATGAATCCCACAGCTTTCACTGGCGTATTTGCAGTCATAATGTTATCGCGGACTGTGTCCCAAACTACCCTAATAGACCTAATCCAACATTTTCAAACACAAAATAAGAAATCGACAGGAAATCAAATTTAATTAAACGTAATGTAGTGTTATATCTGCATTCGTCGCTTATTAGACGAATAAACACGGGGAACGATCAGGGTGGGTGACACAGGTTTAAAGAGCAGCGACCCTTCTGGCTTCCTTGGGGTAACAGCGATGCAATCAGCGGTGGGATAAGTCAGATAAAATCGCCCGAGGGCTTTCCCTTCGTTTATCTCCAAGAAAGAGGTATTTTCGACACTTCACCAAAGCGCTTATCGTATGTCTATATTATGGCCATATTTAATGAAAAATGAAGGCGAGTACCATTAACTTTGCTGCTTGTTACCTTTTCTGAGCGTTTGCTCATTAGAAGCACCTGTGATACTCGGACTTCGGAAGTCTCTCCAAAGCAGGATAAAGAAAGAAGTCATGGTTGTAAGTCAGTTTTAAAACTCATTTACTCTCTTTTAACAGCATAAAATATGACGTTTGCATAGTGTCTGATATATTGACTGTGCGTGAGTTCATTGTACCGTACAGCGTTTTTCTGCCAGCTTAACACGGGGATGCGATCTATTTTGTCTTTCTTGCTGTCTGTAAAAGGCGCTGCAAATGTCTTCAAACAGCTACAGAAAGTGGCTATAAATGATAGTGTAGTGTTAGATTCAGGCCAAGCTGATTAAATGATCCAGAGAGAAAGGTAGAAAACCCACGCATTTAAATGCAAGTAATAATTGTCTCATTTGAGTTCGAGGTCGTTTTAGAAGAAGCCTTCTTCACTAAAAATGCCGAAAGGATCAGTGATGCTTTTCTTGAAGAGAGAACCTCCAAGTCTTTGGTAAACCGGATGGATAAAGTAATTAGTGAGGTAAACGTTCTTTATTGGCTTTGTTTATAATGTTTACAGTCATTTAGCAGCACGAGGTTGTGAGTTGCTATTTTCATTAATTGTTATTTAAATCTTTTTTTAAAATGCATTCAAGGAACTTGGCAGGAGTGAGTTCGCCAAGGTCTTTCTGTTTCTGCGAGCCATTGAAAACGTGTGTCAGAGCGATGAAGACCTCATTCAGTCCTTCATCCAGCATGGTCTTATCGTAAAGATAAGTGATACACACTAGTTTATTTAACACGTGACAGAATATACCGCAGAAGCACATTTAAATAATGAAAAGGATGATTTTAGGAGGCCTGACTGATGTTCTTTGTACTGCACATGTTGGCCTGGTTTGAAAGAGCTGTGGAGTTTTTGAAGGTGAAGGATCTACAGCACCAAAAAGCACTATCAAATTTAATCGAAGCATTCTACGACACCTCCATGGTGAGTGACCTGTGCTCTGCCCTTGGTGCCTCTGCTCCCCACAGTGCCTATGAAGGCTGTGCTGCGTCTGTTGCCCTGCTGTGCTCGTCACTTATCCTGTCTAACTTGCCCTTTTTCTTCCCTTAGAACATCTGTCGGATCAGCTTGCAAGGTTATTCTAATTTTCCTGCATTTCTCTCCCTTCATGTCATTAATGCAGGTGCTTTTTTCATACTCAATTCCTGTTCACTGTTTCTCGGCCTTGGTGTTTCAGGGAAGTCCCAGATCCACGACATCTTTGTGCTGCGATTCGGCGCGCTCGTCACAGACGCTGACGTACAGTTTGACCTTCGTTTAGAGGTGAGGTCATTTTGATGTGAGCGGTGCCTAAAATGTGACACCCTGTGCTCATAGAGTCATATGTCAATAAGCAGGGGAGGTTCTGACAGGATTGGTTAATAATAGCGTAGGTGAATTTTTTCTGTCATGTTGTGTGTGTGTGTGTGTGTGTGGCCTTCTGTGTGCATTGGGGTACATTGGGGCACTGGATGCTACATTGTAGCATAGCATGCTGATAGCTGTGCATTAGCATTGGCTAACTCCTCTCACATAATTCCAGGCTATTCGAACAATAAATTCAATCCTTGATGGAGCTACCAAAGAGGAGAGGAAGAGGCTCAGTCTATCTGAAGACCACTGCTTACTCCTGTAGGTTTCTGTTGTATGGCCCATAGATTAAAATAGCTGAAGCCAAATACTAGTATAGAATTTTCTACAATGTCTGAAGTTGCTGCCCTCTAGTGGAGCTTTTAAAAAGTCCTTTCATGGATTTGGTACATTTTCTCCCTCCCCAGTGAAGAACTGGCTAAAGTGATTGTGAATGTTGGTGGTAAGTATGTTGTACACTGATATTTATAAGTTCGTGACTCAGTCGTGGTGATACACATCTGCGGGTTTTAATGTGGAGTCTGAAGGCAGCATGGCCCCCCCGTTCAGACTATGAAATGCAGGTGGCTGTCTCTGAATCACTCTGCCGCATGACTACCAAGAAGTGGAGAGAAGAGCTGGTTTACAAGTGGTTCCCCAACCGAGTGTTTGCGGAAGCCTTCAAGTCAATCAACGACCGGGAATTTGAGACTGTAAGTTTGTTTCGAAGTTTCATGATGTGTGTGTGAGTTGGTTTGCCAGAGTTTTGACACAGCAGCACACTTTTAATATGTAAAAACCCAAAATTCCTTTTTTTTTCTTTTTTTTAAGGATTGCAGAAAATTTCTCAATAAACTGAATAGCCATTTTGGAGATGAGCGAAGGTATATCACAGCTTGTCTACCCAATACTTTTACGTTGCTGTAATATATTTACAATATGTTGGCATTTTATCTGCAACTTTAAAAAGACCTCTACCCTACCATTACACTGTGCTAGTATCCACACTCTTCCTTGTTTACAAGCAAAAAGTGTGTTATGTGTTGTTACAACCCTCCAGGCCAGGGCTATGCAATTCACGGATCGACCCCTGCTGATTTTCCAGCCTTCCTTTACCCATGAACCAGGTGTGAAGCCTCTGTGGCCAATCAGAATCAGTAATTATTAAACTAACTACGGGCGATAACTGAAAACACGGCCTGGATTTGGAATAGAGGTCCAGAGTTGAATAGCCCCGCTGCAAGCCAACTGGTTGGCTTGGCAGAGTCAGGCCCAGGGAACTATAGTAGTACTATCAATTTATCTCGGTCTTCCAAGAAAGAAGAGGCAATGCAGCCAGTACACATGATCAGATGATGTTTATGGATGTCTGGAAATGTAGGTCCTTTTGAAGTCTGATTGTAAATTTCTGTTGCTTCTGTTCCATTCTGCTGGACAGGGTGTTTACATTTCCCTGCATCAAGGCTTTTTTAGACAAGACTGAGGTGAGCATTGATACAATCTGCTGTTCAGATTGTATTCATTCACACGTCATAGTATAAGTTAAAGTTGACCATAGTCCTATCACTGTCGTATGATGCTCAAATGGATCTTTGTTTATTATAATTCCATATCTGTAGCTATTTAAACCAGATGATGAGAATCTCGAAAAGTTCTGGGTAGATTTCAACCTTGGGACATGCTGCATCAGCTTTTTTGTGAATGACCCAGAGGTAGGATCACGTTGGCTTTTTTTGTTGATGGAAACGAGCGTAATGACATTTGCATTGACTGCTTTAGATGGTTCATGAGCTTTGTTATGACAAGTGACTTGTTTCGTCATGCTGACGTGTAGGGGGCTCTTTGGGAGTCAATAAACTTGCCAAAAGCTGCCATCAGTGATTATTCCATCCAAGGTAAGCAGTCAGTTTTGACCCCGAAGTCATGCTAGTGTCATTCACAACATGCGTTTTATAAGGAAGAGAAGATGTAGTGTATGTGCTGCCATTAATTCAGCTTTGACTCCTGGCCAGGTGTGTGCGATCCTGTGCCTTTTTCTGTGTTGGCAGAAAAAGACGACCAGAAAATCCTGACTGTTCGAATGGAAGTTCCTGTCGCTCACATCAATATAAAAGGAAGAACTGTGAAAATCATTTTTGAATCGCAGTATGACATCCAGAATGCAGTCAGGCGTGTGCTTGGAGACAATTTACAATTGGTAACACGTTCATATTGCAAAGTATGCCTTTGTACATTTTAGCTGGATCATGATGTAGAGTAAATTGTAACTTCACAGAGTATTCAGATTTATGTTGCAAACTAGTGAGTACTGTATTCAGATAAAATGAAACGGTGGCTTTTCCATAGTGAAATGAAGCCTTACATATGGCCACATGACTGATGTATTACCTTCATGTTCCAGCAAAGTACTGAGGGACAGTCCGTGAGCAGAGATCATCTCAATGATGAGTATTTTATACATAGTATTTGAGTATTTTATTTAATGCTTTCTCTACTTCAGAACCCCAGTCCTCTTCTACTGTAGAAAAGTAGGCATTGTCTGTGTGTCAGTCCAGAATTTCCTTCAGATGAATAATATTTTCGAGTGAAGTACTGTAACACACTTCCTTTCCAGTTGCTCGGACCCGGGCTGTTTAGATGCTGCTGATGTAAGTGCTGAACTGAAACTGCCTCTGTTTTAGAGCAGTCACTGTTTGTTTGTAAGGGAGGTGACCCTCTGTCCTTTTACAGGTGAGTGCTGTCAATGATGATGATCAGAAGTCACCCGCATCAGCATCGTGAGTCATCTTTTTATAATGTGCTCTTCTGCATTGACCCATGTGGAGTATTTAAACACCTCGTCATGTGGAGTATTTAAACACCTCCTCGTGTGCTTGGTGTCCCCAGGGAGAAAGCCGAGCTCCTTCATCTGACTGATGAGTCAGAAACAGAGGTTTGCTTCTTGCTTTAAGTATTATGGGATGTTGGTGGAGGGTAGGGAGTGGTAACACAGCTTGACATGCTCTTTATAAGCCATGCTGGATGTATTTGTGGGTGCTGGATATTTGTTTGTGTAAAGTGGATTTGGTACGTTTCATAGCAGTGCTTTAGTGAGGTAGTGATCTGTGTGTGTTTAAACCAGGGGTCTCCAACTCTGGTCCTGGAGAGCTACTATCCAGTAGGTTTTCTATTCTACTTGGCTTCTGATGAGCCACACCTGCTCCTGGTATTTACCTGAGA
>JAODLC010000001.1:31527987-31538379 GCA_026781145.1 Hippopotamyrus pictus
TGGCTCATCAGAAACCAGGTAGGATAGAAAACCTACTGGATAGTAGCTCTCCAGGACCGGAGTTGGAGACCCCTGGTTTAAAAGGTCTGCTGGAATCCTGAGGTCAGCAGAACTGTTGTAACACTGTTGGGGTCGTGACCCCAAAATCCACTCTTAGGGCACCTGATAAATGGCTGAACCTGGGCTCTAAGCCCAGGTTTTGCTCTCAGCTGTGTCACAGTACCCAAAAGAGAAGTTTGCAATGTTATACAGACACTCCTCTACTAACGAACGAGTTACCTTCCGAACGGCTGTTCGTAACTTCGTAAATTAACTTCGTAAATGTTCATAAGTCGTTATTCAACATCATTTTAAGGGTATACGTAAGTACAAAGAACTAGGATGCTGGGAGTACGCACGCTACACTGCTGCACAGCGGCCAGAAGTTGTACTAGGCAGAATTGGCACACAGAAAAAAAAATTGATGCTGTGGATAGGAAATGGGAGCCCAATGAACACAATTTGGACTTAGTCTTCTCCGTTCGTGTGTCTGAAAGTTCGTAAGTAGAGGGGCGTCTGTACTGGCATAAAGGCCAGGGCTGGTCCTGCTTCTGTTCAGTGTGCATTGCAGTGTGTATTTGGACTGGCACAAGTTAATGGTGCAGTATCTCAGACTAAGAGTGCCATGTCAAAGGGATTTCCACATGGCAGCAAGACGGACAGCATGTCCTTCCTGGCAGCTTTCAGGAGCTACCAGGTCAGTGTGGGGGTCAGAATTCCTCATCAGAATCACTCAGTCACTCGTTGGATTAGCAGGAACATCACTAACTTCAGTCGTCGTTTTCTGTGAGCTATCTTAAACTGCACCCCCTATCTTCCCCTCAGGTGGCGATGGCCAAAAAGAGACTCTTCAGTTTGTCTGCTTCCTCAAAAGGGTACGATCACATTTTTGAGGGCTTTTTCCCATGAAGACACTGCTGAATGAGCAACCGCAAGATGGATCACATACAGAAGCTGCCACCTTCCTAATACATATGGCAGGAACACTGACTAATTGTAGTGTTTGAATGGCATTCCGTTTTACTCTCCTGTCATGTATCTATCTTAGCCTTATCTTCCCCTTTTTTTAAAGCAGCTTGTTTGTGGAATAATGCTGTCCTAGACTGCAATGCTGCTCATATGTTTGTTGCTTTCCCTTTCTGATTTTAATGCAGAGGTTAGTATCACTTTGCACAAAAAAAAGTGAAACGCTGGAGGATTCTGCCCAAATATGGCAAGACAATGCAATTTGATAATACTCAATTCAAAGGTTCTGTTCTCATCTCATGCAGAGATGCAAAGTCCCTCCAAGACACGGGAGACAAGTCAAAAGAATCCCGCAAGGTTAACCGACTGTTCAGAGTGGGGTTGGGCGATTGTCATACAAATAGTCACCACTAGGTGGCCAACTTGTGAACGAGAAATCGAACAGCTCTTTGGTCACACCTTCTGTCACTGCAGGGTCATCAACCCAAAGCTGCTGCCTTCTCTGAGAGCAACAGCAGTCCAACTCAGGGAGGAGTAAGCGACAGTTTGCGTGTGAAAGAGCTGCCGAGGTCAGACTACACTCGGAAGAAGCCCAAAGCGAAGTCCGCCCTGAGAAGTATGCTGGCGCCCGTCGTCGCTTCACGTAGGATTCCCTGCAAAATGTCATGTGATCGTCTCTCTTCATTCCCTTCAAGTTCTGCCCCAGTCCTCACCTAGTAGTGCTGAGGAACCCAGCACCATCAAGGTAGTGTTTTTCCACTGAGGGAGCTGATTTCTGATACAGATGTTTAGATTTTTGTGAGAGATGTTTAGATTTTTGTGAGAGTGCTAATTTCACATCCTCCCTCCTGTTGCCCTGATGTGTAGCATGTTACAGGATAGAAGACTCCTAAAGTTCTTCCAACTTAAGAGATCTTAAAGCTCTTTTTCCAGATTTTTTTATTTAAATGTGACCTTGTCGGATGAGATCTGTCTGGCTCCTGTGTATCAAATACATTTACATGATTTGTTATGAAAAATGTTTTTCCTCAGAATTCTGAAATTGCAACATATATTTTGATTGAGGCCAATCATTTTCTCAGCAGCACTCAACACCAAAGACTGCGAGCGTTAAGCTAAGTGGAGCTGCTGGCCACAAGCCCACGGTCTGGCCCAGGGAGCTGAGCTTGGAGTATTCTCTCATTTCTGCACAAAAGTTTGAAGCCCATGTGGAAGGTCAGTTCTTTTCCTAGATGATAAATGAATTTTTGTGCAAACATCTGTTTCAGTAAGAATAACAATGCACATGTTTTATTATTTAACTATTGGCTGAGTCTGCATAGGAGATTGTACTGAGCACTACAATCCCTGTGTCCTTTTTCTCTCAGGACTTGAGAAGACTATCCTGGAAGACTCAGTATTCATGCCAGATGATCAGGATGGATCCCCTAAGGTAGCTCTGGAGAAACTATATATGAGCTTTATAGTATGGGCCTATTTTGCGTTTTGCATGTAATTCTTCACCAGTCATACTGAACTGGAATTTCATGGAAATACCATGCAAATTCCTTTGGACATGGGTGACCTGATGTAAAATGGCATGCTGTAAATGTCTGTCCACCATTAGTTCTCTTTTTATATGCTTGATAGTTTTCTTTACTAATCTTAATGTGCACCAGAAAAACTCCCCTAGTGAAGTTCAAAAGTCTCCAGGAGCAAGAAAAAGGAAGCTTGAGACTCCAGGTGTGTGCCACTTCCTGTTTGGCGGTCATCCTTTACAATTCTGATGGTTTTAATTCCATTTGTATAAAAAAAATGTGCAGACAGCTAGGTTAGTGTAGCCCCGTGGGACTCGTGAAACTCTGTAATGTTTTTCTTCCTTGCATAGTGCTGGATTCAGGTATAGGACCAGAGAAGTGCCTGTCAACAATGGAGGAGGACCAGGGCACCGCAAGCCTCAAACCCAGAGGACTCCACCCCCCTGGCATCCCGGGGGCTACTGGGGGCATGTTTCTATAGATAGCCATACTAATTCCATGGTTCCAGACATTCTTAATGAATACAGAGTAACAGTGTTTAATTAGTACGTATTGGTGAACAAAGGTTGTGTGAAATATTAATGGACAAGCCATTCTCCAGTGTAATGCAGCATATGCTCGCAGTAGTGGACACACCGTTCCCCAGTGTAATGCGGCGTGTACTCACAGTTGTGGACAACTGCAATTGCGTTCCCCAGTGTAATGCGGCGTATGCTCGCAGTTGTGGACAACTACAATTGCGTTCCCCAGTGTAATGCGGCGTATGCTTGCAGTTGTGGGCACTTGCAATTGCGTTCCCCAGTGTAATGCGGCGTATGCTCACAGTTGTGGACACGCTGTTCCCCTGTGCAATGCGGCGTATGCTCGCAGAAGTGGACACGCTGTTCCCCAGTGTAATGTGGCGTGTGCTCGCAGTTATGGACAGGACATTCCCCTGTGTAATGCGGCATATGCTCGCAGTTATGGACAGGACGTTCCCCTGTGTAATGCAACTGTTCCCCTGTGTAATGTGGCGTATGCTCGCAGTTATGGACAGGACGTTCCCCCGTGTAATGCGGCGTATGCTCGCAGTTATGGACAGGACGTTCCCCTGTGTAATGCAACTGTTCCCCGGTGTAATGCGGCATATGCTTGCAGTTATGTATATGCCATTCCCCTTTAGTTTCTCTCATTTCCCTTCAGCCTCCCTGCTGGGTCTGGGTGCAGCTTTTGTTTCCTTCTCCTTAATTCCACACAATGGGACTGTGGTTAACAGCCAGGCTGGCATTCTTGCTCTGCCAAGTCCTGCCCTCGCTTCACCGTCTTCCCTTTTGAGGCTGAGCCCATGTTTGTGCCTCTTTCATGCCTTTGGGAAAGGCCACGCTGGCTCATGGGCCTGTCACCCTGCCTCCCAGGCTCAAGGTTAATCTGGTCCATTCTGCTACAGTCATTTACGTATTCTAACCACAGTGCCCTTACTCCGGGTTAGGGTTACTTTTAAGCGGAAGACGCACAAAAGCACAAAAAAACTTGGAGATACTTAGAGGACGACAGAAAATGGGCATCGTCCTGCTCTACCTGTATGGTGTATTACCTTTGTGTGTTAATATATTTTTTCCATCCTAGAGAGGATCACTAAACTCTTTGTAGAAGCCTCTGAGTCTGACACTGAGATGGCTTCCGGGGTGACTGCGGCCTTTCAGTCGTTCAAAAAGCAGCTGAAGGACCACTTCTCGGTAAAGACCATAACCATGCTAACATCTATTCAAACTCTACTTGCAGTCATGTGACAGGAACTCAAAATCCATACTAAAGTTTTAAAATTGTAACAGATTTGTTTCTCTGGGAATGAAATAAAAAATGACTTATGTGATCAGTACAAAAAGACATTTGAGCAGTTTGCAAGACGATTTTTACATCCCAGCTTTGTGGTTCTGGTCAAACATTGAAACGATGAACCATGTTGGTCTGGTTTCCAGTTTGACTTCCAATTCACAGAAGCATTTTTGTACTCTAACCAAAACCACACAGTATTAAAATGTTTGTCTTGTGAATAGTGTCAGGTCACTTCTGTGCATAACAGTGCACCCATTACTTTAGTCCAGGTATCGGAAAATAGAAACCCAGTCTATGGAGTCTCTCCTCGACTGTCAGGAGAGTGTGAGGACACTGCTGAGCTCTGTACACGAGTACAGGTAAAGTGCACCATTCTGGAGAAGAGCAACTACTGCTAAGCTATCAGTGGATTAGAGCAAATGAGATTAATGGATGTTTGAATTATGGAAAAATACTATCGGCCTAGTCTATGCCGAGTCATATTTTTGTTTGAGACATGCAGGGCCAGCCTATCAGTAATGTAATTGATCATAACATGACATGTTTTCTGAGCATCTCTGCCTGTCCACAGGCTAAAGCACCTGGATACCTTTCAAGCCACTGTCATCAATGAGCTGGCTCACCTAGAGCAAGACTGTCGCTCCCTGAAGAAGATCGAGAAGGAAATCATGGTCTGTATTCTTGAGTTTCCAGTGCTCTGCTTTGTAAAACTGCAGTGTAATGGTGTTTATAAGCACTGTGTCCGTCTGGGTTTGGCATTCTCCAAATAGTATATCAAGCATCAACACTGCTGATTATGGGAAACTGTCAACAGTGAAACTTGCAGTCATGACATCATGCAAGGTTGTTATCAGCAGTATGTGTGCCTGTTCGCAGAACTTCTGGAAGGCGGAATCCAAAGTGGTGACAATGTTCTGCGAGAAGCAGCAGCACAGGTGAAGAGGAGCTCATCATATCCACATGGTCAAGCCAATATATTCAGTTATCAGCAGCGAGTCAATATTGCAGGAAGTGCCTTAAAGTAATGCTGGTCTGTAGGCTGTAAATGGTAATTATGACAGAGCCGTTTTGTGTGTCTCTATCCTGCTGCTTTGCAGGTTGCGGTCGCTGGAGCTGGTTAAAGAAGCGGCCCACAGTCCAGCCACGGAGGATGTGGCTTCTCAGGTCAGGTGCATACTGCTTATATGCTGCAGTGTGATTAGATTGTTACTCATATTGTTTACTACCAGAAGCCTCATTTCCTTACTTAAATATCAGTGGGAACTCTCTCCAATTACCCAGGTTTTTGGATTGGGTATAAAATCTATTTCTGTGTTGGCACTTCTGCAGTTCAGGCACCTGCTCCCATGTTGACATATATAAATTCCTAGAAAGCAAAGCTTTAAATCCAATGGAGGACAATATCAGCAGTTAGTGACCCAAACCTGCTCACAAGGCAGGTTTTAGTTGGCTGAACTCGTCAACGACATGTAACCGTGAACATTAAAAGGAAGCTGTGACCACTGTGGGCTCACAGCAAGATGGCTGCCACCCAGAATTTGCAGACGTAACTTGTTTTTCTTCTTACAGGGAATCTCAACGGAAGACAAGACAACCAGTTATTCCACTGAAGCCACCAACTTAGTTACTTAGACCTTCGTAAATAGCACTGTTGGTTTATTTGGGATAGTGTGTGTGTGTGTCTGTGTGTGTGTGTGTGTCTGTGTGTGTGTCTGTGTGTGTGTCTGTGTGTGTGTGTGTGTGTGTGTGTGTCTGTGTCTGTGTGTGTGTGTCAGCCATACGGATAGACTGTCACCCAGGAGCATCTCAGAGGAGCACCAAGGCGCATCTGAAATATTTCTGCTGAAATTAGAAATCAGCCGCTAACCGAAGTGGTCACGGTGAACTGCGCAAATCTTCCACGTATCTTCTGTTTTATTTCTTCCTGTAGTGTTTTACAGCCACCAGTATCCATGAATGTCTTTCCTAAACCGCCCATGTATAAATTCAATTAAAGTCAGTGTAAGACACAAACATTTTTAAATTTTAGTTTTCTAAAATAATTTAGTTAAATTAATTTACCTTCAAGTGATCTGCACCAGTAAACTAAGACGACAAAGTGGAAGTGTAATCCATCAGGAAGGGGCTGTGATTTAAGGCATTTTGTTTTGAATGACTGTTGGATAGTTTGCCTTCTACTGTGTACACACACCTGCTATTGCTTGTCTTGTTCATAGACAGCAGCTTTAAAAGGTGGTATTCGAAAGAAGACCTGCTGCGTAATAAAAATGTTCCTCCAAGCATTTTGCCTGTGCATGTTCCACCTAAATGTAAACTGATACAGAGCAGTAGTTTAAGATGCTGCACGACGGGATGGAAACTGAACTGTGATGCATACAGCATCACATACGAGTTTTAAAAAAAACTAAGAATAGCACTATATATAAAAAGAAGTACTAAGAATTCTATATAAACCTCAGTACAGAGATTGTACCACTGCTTTACTGAAATGTCTTAGGCCTTGGATTGTGTTACCTTAATTCCCCTCCCCCATCCTGACCCATCCAACTACTGTCTCTTCTGCTTAGAACTTGCCCCATTGATGGCAGAATATCCATTTGCATAATTGTTCTGGACGTCTCTCTGATCCTTCCCATCCACTGCTGGTCGCCGTTTTCTGTATGTCTGAAATCACAAAAAAATGCAGTTGAGGGAACAGTCAGGGTGTTCTGGAAAGAGTGAGCCCCTTCAGTCATGTGACGCTTAGGGGCGTATACCCAAATACAATAAACCTACAAACACGTTCTTTAAACTTACGTATTTGTTCTTTAATATGGGTACTGGGAATATACATTTCAATCAATGCCTTGTTAACCAGAACATCAGCTGGCCAGTTAAGTGCTAGGCCTGCTCAATATCAGAGTCCAGACTTCCTCAGACGGAAGTGAGAGCGTATGCATTTCTAAAATCTTAACTGTGTAAGAAACCCAACAATTTAGGTCCAAAGGCTGGTGCTGCGACCTAAAGCCTCTATGGCTACGAGTCCGATTGCTACCCCTCTCGGGAGTTTGTAGGATGGCAGGATGAATAACCATGTGTTATTACACATTTCTTCATATCAGGGATCTACTCCACTACATACCTGAATATAAAAGTTCACAAAAAGGATGACCAGAGTCATCATATAAGACGACTGGAACAGGAGGCAGCCGAGGGGGAACCCGCAAGGATAGACGGCAGCGCTGAGCGTGTGGGTGATGGTCATCAGGAACTGAATCTAGGGGACAAAAGCAAGATTATGGGGGTGTCCTGACTGAGGCTTCCTGTCCTTTCAGGAAATCCATGATCAGACCTACCAGCTGAGCCTGAGTCAGGTACTTCTTCCACCACAGGTATTTGTGCATGGATGGAATGGTGGACAACCCATAGTAGGAGTACATCAGTACATGAATGAAGCTGTTCAGCAGTGGTCCAAAGAAGCCTTTTAAATAAGGGCACATAGGAACACCAAAGTGAAGTCTGGAGGGTATTGTGGTCATAGTTGCTGTATTTTCAAATTAAAAATTGATTTCAAACACCTAGTTGAGTAAACCCAATGGATCTCTAAGCATAGGATTACACTTACTTTGGCCACAAGGTATCCAATTGAGAACACACCACCAGATGTTGAACATGGAAGCATGATGATATACATGCAGGAATGTGATCTGGTTGTTCTTCTTCCTCAGAACAAAGAACACTGTGTCCAGGAACTCAATGAGTTTGGAGAAGTAGTACCACCACAGTACTTTAGCGACCTGTTTAGTATGGATACAAAATCCTCAGAAAGACACAGGACCAGTAAACATCATGACAGTACTGGGGCTGTTTCAATCTAAGTCTAATAGCTTTAGCTGGTGGCAGCATTCAGGTGAAGCTCAAAGTGCACCAATGAGAAGATGAGCAGCTGGGAGATGTTCCATGCTGTGCTGGTGGCTGGGCTTTAAGAACAGCCTCGCTGGTGCTTCACAAGCAGCTCAGGCACATGGTGCTGCATGGTGCTGACTGTGCACACGTACCTATCGCTTCCAGTAAAAGCTGGAGCTGCAGCTCGCTTCCCAGTTCTGGAACAGGAAGTGTTCTCCGTTTACCCGCTTCACGCCACACACAGCTCAGAGCGCTATGGCTTTCACAACCAATTTCACTTAAATTGGAAGAATTCGACAAAGACATGCACGCTCTGGAATAGCATCTGTGTTATATTTCACCACGCTCACTGTCCAGGGCTCACTGAACATCTCCTTAAAGGGTGGAACAATGAGGAAAAGGGGCACTGCTATTGGCTTACCCTGATATCCCCATCTCCAGCGCTGTTCAGGTTCTGACATTGCAGCCGGTAACCTGCTGTCCAAGTGGACAAGATCAGCTGAAATGGGACCATTTCATCAAGTTAGTGAGTTCTATCACTGAGACATCGCTCGTTTTAGAGTCAATTCAAAGACCAGTGGCCTGTACTATGAAGCGGGGTTACTGGCTTATCGGGGGAACTTGTCGGATTTAGGGTAGTCCGGGCAAAATGTAAGTGAACGAATATGAAGTCCATTTAAACTGTGGTACCTTAAATCCGACAAGTTACCCGGATAAGCCAGTGACCACGCTTCGTAGTACAGGCCACACGGGCGATGTCAGCTTTTAAAATGACAGTTAAGCTTTTCTGGTTAACAAGTTGGGGGCTTTTTGAAACACGGCAAGGTGAACGGCTTCTTCTGATGACGAGTTAACAGCTTCCAACAGCAGAATCTATGAAAGGGCTCGTCTTACCTCAATGAGCATGTAGAAGGACAGCATGGTCACCGCAAAGTTATACACCAGTAAGACTTTTTTCAGGGAGTATGCAGTCCTGTTCTTCATATATATTTGTCCAAAGTAAATTAAGAGGAGGTACAGGGCAGTGAAGGACAGAGTGGGAAGGCAGGAATCCAACAGGAGCCATCCTCTTACCCTGGAGTCTGAGAGATAAGATAAGAAGCAGCTCATCAATCTCTACATCCATTAGACGAAAGATTCTGAAGATCTCAGAAGACATTTCTTAGTAAGAAGCATTCAAACTGTGATTAAGGCTCAATGCAGTGACCATTCAATGTCTGATTATACTACTGATGTAACTTTCAAGTATCACCCAAATTTTGCTCAGAGCGAGTTCATTACAGGGAAAATAATGTTAATCTTGACCCTAAAATCAAGTGTAAAAATATATTTGTATGTCTGTATTTGAGCAGAAATTTGTCATTGAGTTTGATTTCCTTTCTGCTAAACGTGACAGAAGGAATAATGTATAGTATATATGGTGTGTACGTCCTGATATTCAAGAAAGACATGGATGTTTCCTTCATACTCCTATGTAAACAGAACTTCCACACAGAGGATACAGTTACTGAGCTGTTTATGTGGTGTCTCCTCAAGACATCCTTCAAAACCTCAGGTTGTTCTGCAAAATTATATATTACTGATACAAGATTAGATATGCTGGCCTAGATATTACTGAGTCACCTCAATTTAACTGAATTGGGTTAGGTTTACATAACAAACTTCCAAAATCATCTCAGATATAAAAATATATGTCAAAAAAGCTATTAGTGCAAACTGGAAAAATTATACATTATTTGTACAACACTCACCTCTTTTCCCAAACAGATCTTCCAAAAATATATTTAATTTTTTGTCAAAGGCCTCTATGTGGTCCTGTAAATAAAAAACAATCAATTTAAAGGAACTCCTAAGGTTCTGAACACATGCTAGAATGAGTGTGAAACATACCATGCCCTCTGTATAAAGATGACTATCTGGTATGTCATATACAGTGCCTCCCAGCCTGCCTCCCTCTCTGCCTGCTTCCCTTCCTCCCTCTCTGCCTGCTTCCCTTCCTCCCTCTCTGCCTGCTTCCCTTCCTCCCTCTCTGCCTGCCTTCCTCCCTCCCTCTCTGCCTGCCTCCCTCCCTCCCTTCTTCCCTCTCTGCCTGCCTCCCTCCCTTCCTGCCTCCCAGCCTTACTCCCTTCCTGCCTGCTTCCCTTCCTGCCTGCCTCCCTCCCTGCTTCCC
>JAODLC010000001.1:31541129-31551437 GCA_026781145.1 Hippopotamyrus pictus
GTTAATGGCATTTTGACCTTCAGTTGAGTATCACTAACACCTCCCCCCCCCCCCCCCAACCTGATGAGGTTACAAAATATACTTATTTCCAAAAAGACCACATTCCATGCATTTATAGTTTAAGTACCGTTTAATCTGAAAACTTTGAAGACATCAAGTCTCTCCTGTAGATCATAAGGATCGAATGACTTTCTAGTGAGCTACAATGATGATAGACAGACAGATAATTAGAGATGGATGAAGGATAGATGTAATATTTGAGTTCATATCCATATTTGTAGTATGCATATACAAGTGTTCTATGGTAAAGATGGTTTATACATGGACGCGTTTGCATTTTTGTGTTAATCGTGTGATAAGTGTGTTCCCAGGTGTAACTCCAGTTCATGGTTCTTGGATGCAGTCAGGTCCCAACTCGCAGGATTTACTAATCCATTTCAGATGCCTTTACTCAGCTTGTTACGCATTCATGTACAGATTACATCTTTCCGATCTCCTTTTCCAAGAGCCCTATGGTGTAATACTCAGGATACATGAAACAGGCATAATGGCCATTTGCTGTGCAGCCAGAACTGTTAGCTTTAAGCTTTAGTCTTCACTGGTAATTTCCCAGGTTGTATGCTAAAATCACAGATGGGCTTTGTAAATCAACTTTAAAGATCTGGACATGAATACTTCAATGCAAGTGTTTGTTTTAACCTGTTAACCAAAAGTGATTTAGCAAGCTCTTGTGATAATGGAGGATTTATTCATTGTGCATCCATATTCTGCTGAACTTTATTATTTTTGTAATCTAGAAACATCTTCATAGCTGAGAACCTGAATATTCCTTGCTGTATTGCAGCATAATTATTACCTTTTAAAAGAAACCAGTTAGTTCATGAAACTGATCCATTTGTATGATAACGTTGTTTTGTTGTTGCCATCATTACTGCAGTCAGCATCTTCCTTTCAGTTTCCAGCTGTTTTAATTTCAAACACCAGTTATTAATTTATCTGGAGAACTTCAGAGGACTTAATGGATGTACAGTATCCTCACCCTAAATGAGCAGGACATTCAATCGTGGGTAATTAAGAATGAGTTTATTATGCATTTTGTTTAAAGCCATGTTGGGCATCACTTTCTGGGGCCTGTATCGCAAAGCCTGATTACTTGCTTAGCCAGGTAACTTGTCAGATTAAAGGTACCCCACTTTAAATGGACTTCCTTCACTTAACCATAATACCTTAAATCTAACAAGCAATCTGGCTAAGCAAGAAATCTAGCTTCCCAGACGTCCTGGCACAGCAGTACATTGCGTTCTGTGTTATCTGATCAGCTCCCTGTGGCTCTGTGAGTAAATAAGGAAACCTCGAAGTTTAACAAATACATTTGGAATGTAATATGAATGAACAATATATGATGGCCATTATCCCATTTAATCATCAATAAAGTATTTCATAGAGAGTATTTCATGCAAATAAACCAAAAACCATGCTTGATTGCTAAAGTCGTGAGAATAATATGTGATCACATCGGTTTAACGCAATTCGAACGATGCCATCCATTCAGCCGACTGCTCAGCCAAAGCTAATAAAGAGCTTGGCAGAAACCAAGACTAAGCTGGGTATCAGAACTTGGATTAAGAATTCCTTTACATAGCTTGTGATTTTTATTTACTTATGAACTAAATATTCAGTACAGGAATTTGGGTATAAAATCATCTGAAAGGTACAACAACAGATACTTTGATCACGTCCCTAATAATAATTCCTCCAACAGCCACACATTTCCTGGGATTCCAGTAGCTGAAAATAGCTGCCAAGATCCGAATTCATTCTGAGCAGTTGTTCTCAAATAATATGTTAACTTATGTAGGGAACTTGTGTCCCTGGTTGTCCGCCAGTCCTGCAAATCACTAAGTATTCATTTCGTGTAGATTTAACTGGGGTTATTATAAATGAGCAGACATGATGCAAGAGCATCCTTGATCGGATCTATACCTTCCATCTTCCATCTGCTGGGAAAAGCTTTATCATACTAAGAACAGATTTGAAAAACTTTTTCAAAATGTTGCTTCTGAAAATGCCAGCCTGCAAAATGACATAATATTTTCCTCTCACTTTACAGCATATCAGCTTATTCCCACCAAAGAGCCAGAGGCACAGTGTAGCCTCTGCTTCCATCTAGAAAGGTTATTCAGTGAAGAGAATTTTAATGCTTATTGATCAGATTCACTGCCGTGTACAGTAACGGACATCTGAAGGGTGGCTTAGCCTGAAATTATCTGAAATTACAGCAGCATCATGCCCCCCCCACCTTTGCTATAGTCAGCTGCAGCGTTAGGGTCCAGCATCATGCTCCCCCCGCGTTTGCTATAGTCGCCCAGCTCCAGCGTTAGGGTCCGGCATCATGCTCCCCCCGCGTTTGCTATAGTTGCCCAGCTCCAGCGTTAGGGTCCAGCATCATGCTCCCCCGCGTTTGTGTGTTTCCTCACACAGTCCTACCTCAGAGGCTTCCATTTACTTTATTTGTTGTGGCACAAACTCTACAGACCAACTTAACCTCATACAACCTACGCAAGTAAAGTAAGTACAGTAAGTACAGCATGTCCATTATGTAATTCTGCATGGTGTGGTAGACTCCACACAGGTTGCTTCTTCATATGAAAACTGCAATCGCCTGTGTTGTATTTTTAACTTGTTCCCTACTTTACAATGTTTATAATTATAGTTTAATATAAGAAGTTTCCCCCATTATGCACAGCATGCCATAATAACATCATTTTTTGTCTAAGGCATTTCCATGTTAGGCCTATATGTATTTTAACAAAGTGTGAAATCTGAAACCTTACCTGGACAGAACTGCTATTGTTGAAAGTTAAGATTTGACACCTCCCACCTCTGCCCCAGGTAAACCTTTCTGTCTTTCTGTCCCATTTCACACAGCTTAATTTCTCTAGTTTATACACAATGACCTTTCCTGCCCCCTTTCATTCATTTAATTTTTACTACATTGTTCACTTTTCATCTCAAAACTTCCTTTTCTGCAGTAGTTTGAATTGTGAGTCGCAGAATAATGAAGCCCATAAGCCATTAATATATTTTGCAGTTCATTATTTTTATTATTAGTGTTATTATTGTGTCTTTGGACATTCTGCAAACCTTTCAGGCACAATCTCCCCTTAACCACCACGCCACCTGGAGGCTTTGTAAATAGCTTAACACAATGTCTGAGTGACTGAAATAATTTTTTAAAACAATCTTGGTGTTTTAAAGCTAATTGTTTGTCTACATATGGAGGCACGTGCGTGGGGGGTTGCCCCTTTTGCCCTCCTTTTGAGGTTCTCCGTGCCCGTTTTCGATCCGGCGATCAAGCTAAATATACCGGTCGGGACCCACCGGTAGGGGCGCCGTAACGGGGGAGACGAGGAAAAGTATAGGGCGATTCCGAGACCCCCCCCAAATCAGCAAAAATTTACCGAGGAGGACGACCACCTGCCCTTCGAAAAGTTTCTGCACTTCCCATATGTTTAAAAGTCATATTTGTATTACAAACCCCTGTTAGTACTAAATAATTTAAGTGAGAAAGTTGTTTTGAATGAAAATCTGTGTACGCGCGGAGTAAATAGGCGCCAATCGGCTGTTCTGTAACCGAATACCGGCTCCACATACGCCCCATTCAAATAATAGATTATTCTCTCTTTTGTAGTACAAAAAAGTCGCCTCCATTTTGTGAGGCTCAAAGGTCTGTCTGTCTTTCTGTATTGGCGAAATAAATCTGAAATTGACAGACAGACCTTTGAGCTTTGAAACTCTGCAATCGGCTTGTCTAAATAGACACAGTAACCGGTCACAGGCAGATGTAAAATAATGAAACTGCTCAATTAAGACCTTGTCACTGTATCATCACTTCATTATCGTCTCCAGCAGCAGCAGCAATAATTCTGTGCCGGTTACAGGGTTACAGTTGTTCATTTAAACTCACTTTAGAAACTTAGCAGTGAAAGTACGATCGGAGTAAAGTGAACTGGTGTGGTGTGATTGAAAATATACTGAAGAAAAACGGTTGATTGTTAGCGATTTTAGAGCTTTTCCTGTAACCCAGATAAGTGTTGATCGTCAATGTGAAATTCTATTCAGTGATACCTTTTTCAGATTCGCGCACTGATTTTTTTTATACAATAAGATGAAGAGAATAGTGCAATGCCCACATAAACTGAAGAAAAAAAACTATTGCATTGAATATAAAAGCGGCTCTACTGATACGGTTGCAATAAATAATGGCGCCTCAAATAATAAGACATCTATGATATTATAGGCAGCATACCACACGCTGTGACATCAAGGGCATCGCTATGTCCACATCTTCATCATCGAGGATGTGGACACACGCATGGTCATTGAAATGTTCAAACTGACAGCGATCTTACCATGTTCACCCGATACGAAGCAGGCTGATCGATCCCGGTCCCTTTTAGGAAGAACAGTGTTACAAAGAGTTAGGACACACAAGTTGCTGGCCAGCGCACCGGACAAAGGCGCTCGGCTGCGAGCCGCGAACCCCAGTGAACCGCAAACCTGCGTGGAGCCGAAGAAGGACGCGCCGTGCAGCCAATCAGCACTCGAGCTGCGACAGTTCTGGTCTCAGCATCACGGGCGGGGATCGAACCATCACCCGGAGGAGCCGGAGCGGCCGTTGAGTGGACGGCGAGCGGGGGTGGGCTTCTGCCTCTGTGTCGCTCTTCCAGTCACAGCGAGGCGCTCAGGGCGCACCTATTACAGCGAAGCAGATTCTCTTATCGTGGACCCTCCTAAAATTGCATTGCAATTTAAATGCATATTTTATAATAGAAAAATTCCTGCCGGTCCACTTTTTCCTGTAAATTGTTCATTGTACACCAGTGCTATTCATTCACCAAAATAAAAAATGGACGATGATCATGCTAATATAAATACTTGTTCCAGTTTCTCTTAATGTTTGTAAATCTCAGGTACATTCGCGTTTTTGAGACTGCCTGGAGTTGAAATTTTCTGTTAATATGAATTAAATGCTGAAATATCTTACGATGCTCTGAACAGCAGATGTTGCATGGTTTTTTTGTGGCAACAGTTATATATAGATCACGGACGTTAATGTTACATTGAGTGTATACAGCCCTATACTAACCAAAACCCTGTACCGGAAAAACAGTCGGAAGATGGGTGTATTTATACAGCCACGGAGGAAGTTAAGAAACAGCTCTATATTTTTAAACACATCTGCATTTTTAAACCCTGGTTTAATCGTGGTTCTGCTGGCAGAAGGCTATGTGGAGCAGCAGGCTGCTTTCAGATTCAAAGTTTCTAAGACAGCAGTACAGGAGACACTGAACCAGCCAGGTAAAGCGTGGAAGTGACTTTCTAATGCCAGAGATGACATCAAGTGACCTTCAAAAGGAATGGGAAACATTAAGTGCAGGTGTAAAGTGCACTGCTAGGATAGTTTGTATCAGGCTCCTAGAAGCAGGATTGAAGTCCCATAAAGCAACGCAGAAGCCCTTTATTAATGAAAAGCAGGGAAGAACCAGGCTGCAATTTCCAGAAAATATATATTATTTACAGACACACCCATAAATTGAGAAATGAGTGAAACAAAAAATTGTGCTGTGGCTTCTTCATTTTTTCTGTGGCTGTATTAGGGTTGCCAACCGTCCCGAATTGTCCGGGACATCCCGAAATATGGGTGGTTTTGATTTGTCCCTTCAGGGGCAGCTCCAGTCCCGTGTTCCAATCTCAGCCTCGTCAGCCAATAATAAACTACTGTAAGCATGGCAAAACTCATGCAAACGTTGCTATGAGACACGGTTGTTGGTGTGCGTGTGTGCCCTGGCCACTAGTGGCTTGTCCTTTTACACTGAAATGTGTAGATTTATAGTATGAAACCTTGCGATTTCCATTATTGTTGGTCGGCTGCTCTGCATGTGCACCTGCAAGAGTGTCCCTCATTTGGGGTTGAGAAATTTGGCAACCCTAGGCTGTATGTACCTAATTTGTAGGATTTTCACCCATAATATATAATTCGGCTCTAGCATATAAAGTGAGAATAAGGTTTATAAACAGATGTTGTACTGAAGCCACACAAAATCTATTTTGCCAGTTGCATCATCTGTGGTCTACGTGTTAAACTAAGTTACCCCTTAGAAAAAGTTAGTTATGTCAGTATGGTTGTACTGGATTGTACTTTCAGTGTTTTTCTATTTTGTGCATGGTACATTTATGGTATGATGATATAGCCCTATTGGCTCCAGCTTCCCCATGACCCAGATGGATAAAGCAGTATAGGTAATGGATGGATGGAGGATATAGCCCTACTTATGGTGTCTGTCCCTAGTAGGCTATTTGAACAATATTTTATGCTATGGTACTTTGTTCTGATAGTCATGTCTGGGTGATACCGGTCATGTCATTGCGAGCAAGGCTCAGCCACCGGTAGGAGGTCAGATGCAGGGGAAAGCGTGCAGGTACAAATGTGAAGCGGAAGAGGCTCCTGGGGAAAGCCATGGGCCAGTTTGTGGAGTCTGGTCATTCTGTCACGTCTGGTGGGATGAAAAGACTTGAGGGCAGGGGTTTTGAGTGAAACAAAAGGGACTTTATTAGAACAAACAGGAACTGAAAATAAACAGAACCATGAAGGATCATGGGAAGGACACAAGCTGACGGATGGAGCAACGTTAATGACTGGACAAGTGAGGACGAGACAAACAGGTACTTAAATACATAGACTAACACAGGGCAACAAGTATCAGGTGTGGCCCATCAGGACCACATGAGGAAGGAGACAGGAAGGTCAGGCAGAAGCGGTGGGCAGGACATGACAGTACTTCGCCCGCAAGTATGAACAGGGGAGGGGACCAAACAGGGTGGACACATGGGACGGGGGGCAGACAGGACACTGTATAGGACAAAGCATGGCAGGACCGACAGGGTACATGGGACAGAACCACCAGACAAGACAGGACAAACGACATAACAGGGGGCACAGAACAGGCAGGAGTTGGACCAGGGAGCAACAGGAGAGACCAATGGACAAACCCACACAGACGAAAACAGACCAGACACGGTACATGGCCAGGTACCAGGGGCAAACAAAAGACATCAATGGGGACCTGGGAGCAGAAAAGGCTGACACAAAGACCTCAACAGAACATGCCACATCATGACAGGGCCGATAAATATATAGGCAACAGAGACAGAAGCGCAAACCACTGGGGATTAAGACCAGGTGAAGGCAGGACAGGGCACTGGGACAGGGACTGAGACTGAGACTCAATGAATGAAAATGGGGGGTTTCTGGGGAGTCCTCCAGACCCTGCAAAGCTATCTGAACCACAGCACCTGAGGGCCAGCTGGGCCTGAGGACCTCTGAGGGGGCCTGTCAGGGTTCCGGGCGGCTTGGGTGCGGGAACCTGGCTTAGTGCACAAAAAGGGTGGATGAACCACTGGCAACTTCCAGGAACAAAAATGGGGTTTATTAAATAAAACTGAAAACACTACAAACAAAAGAAAACCAAAAGGACCACAAGGGGTCAAAAACTAAAAGGGATACATAAAGACTAAAGAACAAATACTGGGCAGGTAAGCAAAATACACACCACACAAACATCTCAATACAAATCAAACACAATCACAATCACAATCAGAATACAATCAACGAACCACTAGGGAACAGAACAAAAGCAGGGACTTAAATACAGAAACCAAAACTGGGTAATAAGACTAACACAGGACAGGTGAGACTAATTAACAGACCAGGAAAACAGGGCACAGGTGAAACTAATAAACTCAAAAGGAGCAAGACAGGGAAACTAAGAACTAAACAAGGAAACAGAGAAACAGAAACAAACACTACAAACAGGTACACAGATGACTGGCTGCTCAACATGTTGAGCCATGAGGCTAACAGAGAACAGGGTGAAAACACAAAGACTAACATGAAGGACAGGATGACCAGCAACACCTGCTGGTCAAACGGGGAAGGGACACAGAGTGGGACAACAGGGGACAACCTGGACCAGCAGAACCGCAGGGTGCTGAGGGGCCAGCAGAACAGGGAGGCACTAACGGGATTGCAGGACAGTAAGGCAATGAAGGTACTGGGGGGCAAGAACAAGAGGCGGCTGAGAGGAAAGCAGGAGAGGAGCAGGAGATGCCGAGGCCAAGGCAGGAGAGGTGTCCTGGAGGACAGGGTCTGGGTGGCTGGCTCGGATAGCGTGTCCCTGTCTCCCCCTCCTGGAGATGGAGACTCAGCCAGCCCCTCTTCTGGGCCCCAGCTTGCACCGTTGACTGTACATGGACTTAGGACCAGGTTGGTGCAAACACTGGCTGAGTTGGGGGCCCACATAGTGGGACTTAGAGCAAAGCCCAGAGGGTCCTACTTCAAGTCCTCCGGCGGGGCATCACCTGGATTGGCCCAACCTGATCTGGCGGCGGTCAGGGAGTAGGTGCCTGAGCAATGAGTGGAGGCAAGATGGGAGCCCGCGGGACATCAGGAGACAAAGTGGGTACCAGCGGGACATCAAGGAATGAGGCGGGTGCTGGGGGGACATCAGGAGACAAGGTGGGCACAGGCAGGATATCAGGAAACTTGGCTGGAGCCAGTGGGACACCAGGAGACAGGGTAAGGCTGCGACACCTGGAGGCAAACAGGGCAAGGCTGAGAGGCTTTCAGATATGGACACGGGTGGCCCTTCTTGAGCTGGGAGCCTGGGACTTGGGCATAGAGCCCCCCTAAGGGCCTAGCACCTAGAGCGTGGATGGAGTGGCCCTACCTCGTGGCTGGGATCCTGGAGCATGGGCAGAGTAGCCCTCTCTGGGCCAGGAGCCTGGAGGAGAGGACAAGGTGCGGCTTCCCCAGGACAGGGCTCCTGCTCAACCAGGCTAAACGAGACAAGCCCTGGTGTGGGTTCAGCCCGCTTCTTCTGTCTCTGCTTCCTGTAACTGGAGATGGTAGAGAGCTTTGGGGAGCCAGTGGCCGGATCTGTGCAAACAAGCCCACTTCTGAGACACGGGGCTCCAGAGGGATCATTTCCTCTTCGTCATGGAGGTGAACTAAGTACTACCTCCACATGGGTAGGCCGCCCCACACACTGGGAGCCTTCTGGAGGTCTTCCTCCTCCTGGGGCTCCTCGAGCTCACTCTCACTCAGTGGGTCTATGAGGGGATTGTCCACCGACCGTCGCTATGAGCTAAGCTCAGTCAGTAGGAGGAGGTCAGGCGCAGGGCAAGGCATGCAGGGGGAAATGCGAAGTGAAAGAGGCTGCTGGGGAAAGCCGTGGGGCAGTATGCAGAGTCCAGTCATTCTGTCAGGTCTGGCGGGACGAAAGACTCGAGGGCAGGCGTTTTGGGTGAAACAAAAGGGGCTTCATTGGAACAAACAAAACAAACAGGAACTGGAAAACTGGACCACGAGGGATCAAAATGAGAAGGCTAGACACGGGAAGGACACGAGCTAAGAGAGAGAGTGACATTAATGACTGGACGAGAGAAGTGAGGATGAGACAGACAGGTACTTAAATACATTGGCTAATGTGGGGCAACTAGCGTCAGGACCAGGAGAGGAAGGAGACAGGAGGGTCGAGTAGTCGTGGCGGGCAGGATGTGATAGTACTTCACCATAGTATTCTGTTATGTCCCATGATATTTATTTCCAACCTGTATTGATAAAATGGTATTTAGTGTTGCTAAAAAGCACAGATAATATAGTACCCTTACAGAAAAGTAACTATTGTGAACATCTGACTGCAGTCATTTGCGTTGTACTGGATTTGGTGATCGAACCTGAGAATTTCACCTAAGCAACTCGCTCAAATCAAAATTATTTTGGTTATTTCAAATAAACAGGCAACATGTGTTTTGATAAAAATGGTTCCTTCAGATTTTGCCTTTGAAACACCTATATTTGTAATTGGTTAATTGTTGTGATGCATGTGGCTATTAAATTATTAAAGTGTTTTCTCACTAAGCCAAAACAGATACAAAACAGATTTCCTACATTTAATGTAATAAGAATGGCAGTGCTGTGTCATTACCATACTATGGTAAAAAAAAATCCATAAAATACTATTAAGAATAAGCTTATATTATCATAGTATATGTAGCACATTTAAAAACATGGTACAATACAAAAAACAGATTACAATTGTATTTTAACTGAAGACACATTGTAGTACTATGTAGTATACCATGGTATATAAATAGCCAAATTACGATGGTTTTACCATAGTAGTATTGCTATTCTATTACTTTGATTATAAAACCATAGTACTGTTTTGTAAGGGGTCAGTCCTG
>JAODLC010000001.1:31555325-31572707 GCA_026781145.1 Hippopotamyrus pictus
CGGACTTAATACAGAGGACTAATGACAACAACCAGAAACAGCTGATCACATGGGGATCCCACAGGAGGTTAACGAGGCGGCGTGGCACACGGAAGGACCGGACAATCGGGGTAGAACAGGGGAAATGTTGGGATAAGGTCTTTATCGTTTTGGCAGCCATTAAGAAAAAAATGCTCTTCTTGTTTTATCCTGTTCGTTTTGTGTTTAAATGCTAAAAAAAAAAAAAAAACATATTTAGGTGTAATTTTGGGGGGGCGGGAACCAATTAATTGGTTTTCCATTATTTCTTATGGGAAAAACTTCGAACTTCCATGTCGGAGTCTGGAACGGATTAAGTTCGAGAACCGAGGTACCACTGTATTTTACTTTAACCCTGGTAATTTGAAGTTTACTATGCTATACTATGGTCTACTATGAGTTAATTTGTTCCTACCTGCACATAAAAATTTTAATTGGAAGTATATGGTTTTATTTTATTACTATTATTAATTATTCTTATTTATAAATTATATATTGATGTTTAATAAATATTTTTCATGACTTTGTTTGGGCCCCCTTGTGCTAATCAGGCCCTAGGCAGCTGTCTAGTTTTCCTATGCTGCTTGCTCCTTGCTTTTATCTAAGATAATCAACAGTATTACTAATATCAAAATGTATAAATCACTTTTTCAGCCGTGAAAGGCACATTCAGGATGCCCTATTTAAATACTGCCGAATGTGTCGTTTTCACTTTTACCGCTAGATGGCAGTAAATAGTTTTCATCCAAAGATTTTATTTTTCTTTCAAGAAATGTTGCGGGAAAAGTTTTCAAAGCTAGAATATTACCGAAATTATCCTTGTCATATTTCACACATTACATCGGTATCTTCGTTATCTGGTTAATGGTGCCGGTTTTGAGCCATAATCTTGAGTTTGGTCACCGTCCTTGTCAAGAATTTGTCACATCTTTTGCTTTGCCGTCACGTCGTGGAACATCACCCTACGAGGTAGGACTACTTTCATAACGAAATAAAATATAGTATAGTGCACAGTATAATAACAAAACGAGGCTAATATGTTTTCACTACGTAAATTATTATATAAATGCGCTATAGTTTTTGTCAGTTAAAAAAACGCTGAAGAGCGATTATGGTTAAGGAAACTCCGGGTGTTTCCACACAAAGCTGTGCTGTTATAATTGGCACGCATATATTTAATCAAATAGTTCATTTATATTAACGGGATTGTGGTCATGTACAGATTATTAACCCATGAAATGTACAGCATGACGAAGTCATCTCAATACATTGTCAATTCATTGTCAGAAAAGGGAGTAGTTCTGTTCCCTAAGATACAAACAAGATTAATGTACCCCCAATGGTGCAACAGTGTTACACAGAGTCCATTTCTGTACCTTAAATTAGACTGAAAGATACATTTACCTAAAGTTAGGGTACAATTGGCAAACATATAAGGGTACAGTGCCAGTGATAAGTAATTATACCCTCAAAGGTATAAATTGGTAATTTTTTTCTGACAGTGTAGAGATAACATAACGAATTTGTTTAACATCTGAGAGCCTTGCAGTGGTCTCAGGGTGGATCCACGTTTCTGTATAGACCAGAACATCAAACGAGTGGGAAGCGTGAGCAGGGATGAAATCAGCTGTGTAGATACTGTCTCCCAACATTAAACTAGGCTATATGACATTTGCAGTTGTCAGAACAAACACAGGTTGTATTACCCTTACACTGGAATAAAAGCGAGGGCTACTTCAGGGGTGAACAACACTAATGCATTAAAGTACATGGTGTAAATGCTGAAAGGAAATGTGTAGTGGACTGAGGGTTTCCTTAGTATCTTCATAAGAATACACTTACTGGAGTATAGCAGAGTAAGGGCTTCCTTGGTGCCCTTATCAGTGTGCACTCACTTGTGTGTAGCAGAGTGAAGACATCCTCAGTGCCCGTATGAGGGTACACTCACTTGTGTGTGGTGGAGTGAGGGTCTCCTTATTGCCCTTATGAGGGTACACTCCCTTATGTGAAGTGAGGGTGTCCTTATTGCCCTTATGATGGTACACTCATGTGGAGTGAGGGTGTCCTTAGTGCCCTTGTGAGGGTACACTCACTTGTGTGGAGTGAGGGCCTCCTTAGTGCCCTTATGAGGGTACACTCACTCGCGTGGAGTGAGGGTGTCCTTATTGCCCTTATGAGGCTACACTCACTTATGTGTAGCAGAGTGACAGTGTCTTTAGTGCCCTTATGAGGGTACACTCACGTGTGTAGCGGAGAGAGGGCCTCCTAAGTGCCCTTATGAGAGTGTAGCAGAGTAAGGGCATCCTTAGTGCCCTTATATGAGGGTACACTCACTGGTGCTTACACAAGCAGCATCTTCACAGAACAGGCGCTCCACAGTGGGGCACTTCAGCATGATTGCCTTTCTTGTGCAGAGTAAAGCGCTAAGTGTTCACAGCTGAGGGCAGCTCTCTTAATTGCCAAGACAAAGGGAGAGGAGGAAGACTCCACTGATGACAAAAAAAGAAAAAATAGCTGTGCTCAGCTGAATATAGGTGCTCCTAACTCCCAATCCCGCAACCGAAACTCCATATTTCCTCACCTAATTCACCAAAAATCCCTGGAACAAGGGAAGCAACCAATATAACTTACAAACTGGAGTTCTACCGGTGCAAGAAAGTTGCCTCACAAACTAGACAATAAATTAAACTTTGATGTATCAACTGGGGTAACTATTTGAACTAACACGGTCATATTAACGAGACATTAAAATTCTTAATTTCTTTTGCTTTGAAAGCAGCGGCGAATTTTCAGGGTGACCTGTATCTAATATTTCGTCCCATTAGATATGTATATGCCATCATTAATTATTATACCGTGACCATATTATATCTCACTCCCAGCGAGGTCGAATAAAGTAATTAAAGCCGTTTTAGTCATGCATGCCACTTAAAGCATTCTGATGTTTAAATCACAGAAATACAGAAAGCGTAAGGGATAGGGGCTCGGGGACCGGCCATTTGTGCAAAGCCGCGTCCCTTTCAGGAGGCTGCGCTCTTGACGCATTTACGGCAAGGAAGACGGCAGCGACCAGCCGAGCCGAGAGCCGGACTGACGGCGAGATGCGGGGCGGTGCTCGCTGTTTGCTGGGGCCGTGACTCCCGGAGAAATTCTCATCATCATGCCGGGAAATCATGCCACACAACACGCATAAGATCAAGCCCGTTTGATAGTGTGTGCTTTTCTTTGCCATTCCCACGTAACGATCCCGGTCATGGGGCTGTGCTACAGCCTGCGTCCGCGCCTCTTCGGGGAGCCGAGCACCTCCGGGACGGACTCGGAGCAGCCGGCCGCCTGCTGCCCGAGGGAGCCCCACTGCGGAGGCGCTGGCTCAGACGGGCTGCTGCTGCTGCAAAACGGTGCCGGCAGAGGAGAGCAGGGCGGCCGGCGGCCACAAGCGGCGCGCAAGCGGAGGGACGGGGACAGACTTCAGCCGGAGGAGAAGGAGGAGAAAGAGGCCGAAAAGGAGGCAAAGAAAATCAGCAAAAATATCGACAAGGCCCTTAAGGAGCTGCGACGGGAATACGAGCAAACCCACCGGCTGCTGCTCCTCGGTACGTGTGAGTGCATGCACCCTGCCGTGTGGAAAAGCGTTTCCTTGGACATCCTTTGCCGCACGGCAAGGACATTCAGGGGAATCATCGAGGCACAGATGTGCAGGAAAGGATGCCGCGGATCAGCTTGTCATGATGGGCGTGTGTAGGACACAGGAGACGGTGATTACACCAGGGAGTAATGCACCTGTGGTTAGACACCCCAGCTACAGCGCCTGAAAACAAGTTATCGCTGCCGCCAGTGATATAACGTTGGTCATATTTGTTTGTATTGTTATTAATAGTAAATACAGTTATGTTAACTGTCATCTTTGGGATCCTGTACATACTTTATACTTAAGTTACAACCGGTTTGTTTATTTTATTCTAAATAGAGTCTGGGAAATGGCTGACGATCCTCTGCGATGGATCAAGCGTTAAGAAAACTGCATGTCAAACTTAAGTTGGGACAGTAATATTTACCAGATCTTGACCATACGAAGCACCTTCCGATTAGTCTCCACAAATGTTGATAGTTTATCCCGAAACTGACGAAGAACTCTGATGGGTGTACCAACTGAGATATATCTGTGATTCCTGCTAATTTTCCATCTCCATAACCGTTTATCCTATGCAGGGGATTATAGGGCAGGAGGCAGGGACCACCCATGATGAGGTGCTAGACCACAAGGCAGACAAGACACCCTGGAGGGGATGTCAGTCTGTCAAAGGCCACTCCGCACCCATAGAATCAACTCCCAACTCCAGAGGTGTGAGGCAACAATGTTACCAACTAGGACTGGGGGATATATCAATGAAATATCATAATGTGATTATGAACGCCGTCATCATCAGTTTGAATATTGTGAGTATTGTGATATAGCTGAAACACTCGTTTTCTTGCATAATTAATATAGTTAAGTTATAGTGACCTGTTTTTTAAAACCAGTTGCACAAAGGCATGAGTCTGTTGTTGGTGTAATATACCAATCACATGGTCCATAACAACTTGGTCTTCATAATCAGAAAAATTTAAATCCACCTGTCATATTTAACTGTTTCCTGCATATGAATTTTAGAATATTTTGTTAACTATTGATATTGTGAAAATCTCTGAAAATATCCTGATATCATTTTTATGGCATATCACCCAGCCTTACTACCAAGCAAACCACTGTAGTAGCAGTTTGAGTCTGTTTATTTATCATAAGTGAAATGTAAAACGAGCTGTCAGTTTGTCCTTTTTATTTGTTTAGGTTTATGGGTGACCTGCCATTTTGGCTATAATGTAAGAGTCTACAAACTGGTGTGAGTCGGGTGTGGCTGTATACAGTTACTGTAAGTTATATATGGACAAAATACTTTTGTTCATATATCAAGTGTGAGGAAATGCTCTCAAAACATAATTTAACTGGCTTTGAACAGTTCATGAAGAATAGGGGTGTGCAGCTTTGGTTCTGTTCTGGAGCTTAAGTCTGTTCTGTCTAGTCAAACTGGGTTGATTGGTGCCTAAGCATTTCTGATCCCATTTAAAATTACTTCAAAAACTAATCTTTAGAGAAGATATAATATTTTGTAGCATCCAGCAGGTGGACTCATACTGATGTGATGTTGATGAGGAGAATCATGTGACGTTAACGGGATCATGTGATGCTGACTGGATAATATGATGTTGACTGGGATAATAGTTATCAGGTGCAACTTCCTGCATATTTAATGAATTTCTTTTTTGGACTGAGAGAGGAGTGGCAGTTATGACACTGAAAGAAAATTTAATCTGCAGTTATTCTGCATGTTCAGGTTTTTTTTTTTTTTAATATATACAGGATACCAGAAATAATAGTGATGTTTACTTAGTTTGATGAAAAAATTCAGAATAATGCTTTGATTGGTCAGCATTTATAATTGATGTTGTTTTATCCAATCATTATTTTAAAAGTTATGTGCGCCTGTTAACAGAAATCAGACAGGAAGTCGCAGTACGCTTGCAGGCTTGCATGATGATGTCATAGTTATTGCATGTTTTTTTTGTATATTGTCATTTGTATTTCTATTTCTACTATTGTTCATATGTTTTTTTGTAATCTTTTTATTATAGTAAGTAGATTGCGGGTGTGATAGCTCTATGCATCACTAACAGAGAATAAGCTGGCATTTAGAGTGTATTCCTGTACCACCTGATGCTGTCTTTCTTCCTGTCGCACATGTCAGTTTGCAAACTACTGATTCATGACCTAATGAACTAGGGAGAACTTTATGAATGACCCAGGTGTTCAGAGATGGTCGTCTGTCAGCAGACTGCATCTAAAGGACTGAATTTTAAGTAAAGAGACATATGCTCTCTTTGACACCTGGATGGGTCATTGTGGGAACTGCAGACACCTCTTCCAGCTCCCCTGCTGATGGCTTGAATCCACATTGAAGTAGAGCCTCTGCAGTTTGAGAATTTGATCTTTGAGAGAGAATCTGGTAGCCTCGCTCGGGAACATCGACAGTACACTCCTGGAGCTATACTGGAATTGTGTTGTATTTGAATGTAATAACAAATTACTGTCTCTCTTGCCAGCTGAAAACTTAGTGGTTGTCTGTGTTGTAAATGTAACTGAATAATAATGCTTATTTTTACTAGCTGAAACCGTAAGTGGTGCCCCATAAACATGCTGCGTAACTGTCAGTTTGCTACCAGGTGTTGCTCTTGAGCATTCAGAAATCTTTATTGTCATGTTTGTTGTGACCATCAACTGTGAAATGGCCTCCTTTTTGGAACTGGGTTGCCGGTGGTTCCAGATGTTATAACGTCAGGAAGGACAGCACGGGTGAAGTGTCCAAAGATTATTTAGGGGAAGCTGCAGTCGCTGAGCCCTTCTGCAGAGCTGTCACTGACAACTGGTTTTATTCAGTTATTGGCCCTATCGAAGGTTTAGATGTGTAATATGGTCGGTGGAGACGGTTTGATTTGGGAGTAACGCTGAAACGGCTTTATCTCGTTTCCTGGAGCCGCAGAGAGAGGCAGTGCTGAGACTGAAAAACAGACAGGAATTTACATAGGAAATACAAGTGGCAAGAAGTGAGAGGGGGGCAACTGGCTGCGGTCCAGCCTCCCTCTATTTATAGAAATAATCTATCGGCTAATTTTATTTCTAATGTGTGTATTTACCGGAAAGGACAGAGAATATAGAGGAAGTTAGTGCGAAAACGGGGAACATCCAGCGAGGTGGAGGCGGCGTAGGGTCTGATCGCTGCCCTCGCATCTTATAACGGAGCGGAGATATTTCTGCTATCATTTCATATTTCCGACTCAATAAGGAGGCCTGCGGAACATGGGCTGTTTAAGCAAGACGGAAGAGCAGGGGATCGACGAGAAAGCGCGACGGAAAGCCAATAGAAAAATAGAGAAACAGTTACAAAAAGAGAGACTATCTTACAAAGCCACACATCGGCTGCTGTTACTGGGTAAGCCTGCCAGAAGGGGCTGATGAGAGCAGCGTCCGTGCACCTGATCCGTCATATATGTGCCACTTACATGATCCCGCACCCCAGCGGGTGCCTTAACGCTTTATTTGTGCGATGTTTTAATTTTCTCTCTCTCTCTCTCTCATTTCCAAGGCGCCGGAGAATCCGGAAAGAGCACCATTGTCAAGCAGATGCGGATCCTGCACGTCAATGGTTTCAATGCAGAGTGAGTGAGTGCCGCTGCCTTCCTCCGCTTGCGTTGTGCCGCCGTGTGTCGCAGGGAGCGCCGCTGTCTCTCCCCGCCCGCACGCCGCGCTACGGTGCGCATCAGAGGCGCGTACTTCACATGCATGCGGTGCGCAGGAGCGGAGCGCAGCCTCGCCGCGTTTAACGTGCCACATCAATACACGATCATCTATAGCAGCATAATATTGCCCCTCGCGTCGCTATCATTTAGATTTTCCGTTCATGTTGAAGTTTTTTGTAACTGTGATTTGTTTTGTTTTACCTGACAGGCAACAACACACATGGCACCTGTTGTTAATATAGTTGTGATATTGTTAGTACTGGGAGAATTTGCCCACAAGAGAACTTAAGCGGGAAGAGTGTTTTGAAAAGACATGTGTACAGACAGCACACTGGAGGTCATACTGGCATTTGGTAAATTGGCATCCTTTGCAGAGTGTCCCCCATACTGATTCCCTGGGCTGCATGGGGACCCTGACCAGTAGCAGGGGTTCAAAGATGGGTGGAAGGCAGTGGATGAATTGCCTTACTCCCCAAAACCATGCATTTTAATGTAATTAAATAAATCACCTGAATCTGGATGTGAAAAATAAACCAAAAATCAAATCTGAAAAAGTACTTGATACTTATTCAGAAGTTAAGGGAAAAACAGCAAGTTTTTTTTCTGTTTAATATGACCGTTTATATTCAGTGTGTGTTTACTGTGTAGACAGTTTTGTTTTGTTAAAAAATAGTAACTTATTTTAGGTTGTTTATTTGCAGACCATAAATATAACCTCTGTAAAACATTTACATTTCTATTCCAAAATTTAAATTCAAAATATTCAATCGGCTGTTCATTCTGCTGTGTTAATACAAAGCGGTCCGTCTTGTTTCTGTTTTAACGGCCCGTAAAGCTTTACTGTTCATCTTTGCTGTAAAATGCGTAAATTATTTACATTATATGCTTCACACAATTGGGCAGCTGATCTCTGTCAGCATTCATTTGAGAACTTGCTGTGAAATAATTGGTAAGATTTCCGGAATACACCCCGACTCTGGCTGACGTGTCAGAATATGAATTAATCCCCTTTTTCACAGTGTCATAAACCATTCCAGTATTTATATGATGTGCTATAAAATCTTTTAAACAATAAAAAAGCAGCGTCTCTGCATATGGTCACTAAGCTCGTTACATTGCACAGAACCTGTTCACCTGAAATGAACTTTGAGTAATTGATTTTGTTTGCCTTTAATTTGCTTTTTCTCTTGTGCACATGCCCACCTTTCCGTGTATCAGCAGAATATTCCTTTCTGTAATCAGTCACTATTACAAGCACAGGTTTACACAGGAAATCACCCAGCCCCTACCTAACCCATTTATGTAGCATAATACCAGACGAGATAACATCCACTTTCTTACTGCCCCAAGGTCATTGATAGGTGGGTATTTGGTTGCCTGTGATTGGATATTCATAATTTTACCAAGATATTTTGTAAAAATGCATTTTACGTGTTTTTTCACTGTCATGAGTTTAGCATATTTTTTCATTTATTTTGCCAGAATATATCAATATTTTGTCTCACATAGAAGATAATTTTATGTTTTATATTTTACTCTGGATTCTTTCTGAGCATCCAGTTCCCGTGTTTGACTGTCAGTTAATTAATACAATCTAAGATTAACTTTGTTAATCCCAGGGAGAAATTCTGGTTCATATAGTTCACAAACAAACAGTGCCAGACAGACAAGATGCAAAAACAGCACACATGTAGTCCAAGTTTTGGACTCCAAACCAGTATATGTAGTGCAAACCAGTTTTTAAAAGCACACAAATAAATGCGAAAAACACACTGCGATACTTAGAAAGCATCTAATGCATTGTCTTTGCAGATGGCTGTTATGTACTTGTACTGTTAAGCTCCCTCGTTTAACTTCCCTCACTGTTAAATATCATGAACTTTGCCTTTGTTTTTTAAATTTTAATATTGTGATTATAATTGAAAAGACCTGTCTTTCATACAAGATGCTGTACGGTTATAATTTACATCCTTTTTCTTTTTTTTTTTTCTTTTTTTTTTCCCTCCCCAATGATTCCGGTGCTGGGCAAGTTCCCTAATCTCAGGCACAGGGTAAGCCCTGCAGTACTGAGAGCCGAAGCTGAGCTGCTATTTCAGACCCACACCTTTCAGATCTCGACTTCAGACCCAGAGTTTTATTGGCTTTGCATGGTGGTAAAATGGGCTTCAACCTGTTCGCGCTTCCCTCAGTTTAAGATATCTGCATTTTTTTGCAGCCTTTTGAGATTCTCTTGTCATTTGTTTTTACAAATAATCCGATTACTTTTTCATATAGGGAAAAGAAACAGAAAATCCAGGACATTCGGAAGAATGTGAAGGATGCCATAGTGGTGGGTTCCTTTGGAAATTTCCTGTGGAAGCCTTCCCATTTTCCTATGCTTAATTGCTGAATTAGAATCTATTCTCCTGTGATTTGTGACCTGGTGTTGATACATCGCTTAACAATTTTCATCTTTTTTTCCAGACTATAGTATCAGCGATGAGCACTTTAATACCCCCAGTTCCACTGGCCAACCAGGGAAACCAGTTCAGAGTTGACTACATCAGAAGTATAGCTCGCCATTCTGACTTCGACTACACCCAGGTGAGAGCAGGCAGTTTTCATTCTACCTTTGACATGTACGGATCCTTCAATGCACTTAACATACGGACACATTAATCATTATGAGGCACTGGGGACCAGCCCATGACCATTGAACCGTAATATAATACCAAAGCCAAATCAGAGTAGGGTGTAGTGTTTTGATGTGAAAGGTAGTGTTGATATGTTAATGTTCTGAGAAGCTGTGGATGAGGTTTTTCTTTCTTTTATGACCACAGGAGCCTGTCTCTGATGTAGACTGTGCTTTGCTCACCAGAGTGATCTTGTCTTATCTTCCTACCGCTTGGGTGGTTGAGGGTGGCAGCAAGCCGAGCAGCTCAGAGCAGACCTCTTGCTCCATGGCCACAGACTGTAGCCCTTTCTGAAAGATCCTCAGATGTTTCCAAGCCGACTGGGAGATATAACTCCTCCATCATGTCCTGGGTCTGCCTCAGTGGAACATGCCCAGAACATCTCCCCTGGGAGCTGTCTAGGTGGCATCAGACCACCTCTGCTGATTCCACTAAATCTGAATGAGCAGTGACTCTATCTTGAGGTTCCTCTGAATTTCTGAACTCCAGCAGCCCTGTGGAGGAACCTCATTTCAGCCGCTTCTATTCATGACTTTGTTCTTTTGGTCATTACCCACACTATGTGCATTTTATATAGTTTCATTTGAATCCGACGTATCCAACAGACATCAGAACAAACAAATTTGTGTTTAACTTTGATGTCTGACATGCAGTTATCATATTGTCATGGAAACGAGTGATTCTACCAGTGGCTTGTTTTATATAGAGACTTGCTGGTTCGGGTTTGGAAGTTGCAAAGCGGATTTCTAAGAAAGCTCCTTGGGGTGGCGAACCTTCCATGGCTGCTTGTTGTGAGCAGGTCTGGTCAGAAGAATGTCATCCAGAGCATGACAGATCTCCAATGTATGTGCATGATAATGACGGGGTCATTTCTGTGTATTAATGCTTCCTCAGTAAACTGGGCCCCACGATCCTGTGCAGGATAAGTGGTGACAGGATGGATGGATGGATATACTGGTCACATTCATTGTAAATGATGAGGATGATTTTGAAGAACCTGTGATTTGGTTTACGCGTAAAGCTAATGGTGGTGATTATTACAAAGGGAATTTTCTACAGCCCTTATTGGTCATGTACAGAATATGAAGGGTACAAATGAAAGAGAACTATTTATGTCCAATTATTGTACATAATACAATTTTTAAGTCAGTCTCTCTGAGTGTAAGTGGTATACTATAAACATTACCTGTTTGTAATATACTGTGTGCAGCTAGCCTGCTAACAGTGTGAATGCTAGCAGGTATTATGAACCGGTTTGCTCTCCGTTAAGTTACATGAATATGTTGTGCTACATGGTGACAATTTGCTATGCATTATGCTAGACAGTGGCCAGTAGTGCTGGGCAGTAAAACCAAAAAAAATCACAGTATTTTTTTTTCCAAGTTTATCCTTACCGCAGCAGTGTTTACATCAATAAAGTACGTTTACGAAAATTTTTAAAAAGGTGTGTTTTTATTAATCATTACAAAAAAATGTCTACATTTAGCTGGACCTTTAGCCGACGTTTTATTAGATTATTAATGCATATTCAGCTTGATAGCCACATGTTTTATTCTTTATAACCGTCTGCTTAGCTTGATGATAAGTGTTTAACTGACATGTTTCATCAGATTAATGATGAACCTTTAGCTAGATAGACATGTTTTATTGATTATTACCAGATATCCAGCTTGGCAACAACATGTTTGCTTAACTGGCTTGATTTTAATAATTGTTACCGTGATAAATTGACGTTATTATGAATTTAGTTTTACTAATATGCATTTAATTGAAGACCTATTTATATTACATTTAATACAAGTTTTCAGGCACAGACTGAAGCAGTAACTAAAAATTTTATGCTGAGCAGTTATATATGGAGAACTGTGGTGTTATAAGGTTATAATTATTAGTAACAGGAGTCCCCTCTCAAACTCTGTATAGTGATCCATAGCACTTCTAGCAGCAAACAATAGTATATATATAATTTGCTGCCTGTTGAAGCATTACAACTATTATTTCAGCTATGCTGCAGTATGGTGGTATATGATAAATTCATACCATGCAGGAAATTAAAACCAGTACACTGCATTAACCAGCATACCGCCCAGCACTAGTGGCTAATACGTTATGCTATATTGTGGGAGTTTGCTGTGCATTATACTAGATGGTAGCTAATATGTGTGTTGTGTGTTATGCTACATGGTGGCTAATACACGGTGCTACACAGTGGCTAATACATTATGCAACACATAATGCGAAATGGTGACAGTCACATAGTGGCTAATACATTATGTTACACAGTGGCTAATATGTTATGCTACATGATGGCAGTATGCTGTGCATTATGCTACATGGTAGAGCTGGGCGGTATGACCAAAAATTTATATCACAGTATTTTTCAAAGTTATATCGGTTTCACGGTGTATGACGGTATTTTTTTTAAGTAAGACTGGGCGTTTATCACATTTTACATAATTTTATAGGATAATTTTTTGTTTTACGTTTTTACATTATTCCCATATTAACTATATCATTTTATTATTAACCATTGCGCCTATCTTAACGATAACATATGGCTAACGTGTTTGTTGGCTAACTGCTTATAGATAAACGGCTAATGTTAAGGTGTGCACCCACCAAGTTAACATTTTATTAGTGTTAAATAGTTCAGTGTTGCTGGAACGCGAGTTTTAATGACCTCGCGAAATTTCTCATAAAGACCGGGATGTCGGTCTTTAAGATGCTACTTGACTTCGTCACCACAATTTTGTAGCACTGTTTACATACAGGCTTGTCGACATCCTTAGCCTTTCCATGCTCGTCTGCAAAATACTTCCAAACGGCACTTTTACGTTTTTTTGTTTTTAGTAAAGCAACTTGCGTAGTGCCTTCAACTGCAGCATACGCCATGTTCGGCCAACTCGGTATGTGTGCGTTAACCAGTGCGAATGCGTTCAGCGGCTATTGAGAGGAGGGGAGGGGCTGCGCGAGTGTGTGCATGCGCGTGTGTGAGTGCACGCGTGCCTGCGCTGTAGTGGTGCTGCGTGAAGTGTGGCGAATGAGGCGAAAACCGCGCTGTTAGTATCAATAATGCTGAAAATGAGTATCTAATCAAAAATATTTTTTTAATATCGATTAGAATCTGAGAATCGATTTTTGACATCCCCATACAGTGTCTCAGTATTTTCAACTGCAGCGTCAGCTATATCTTCCGTTTCTGATCTTTCGCGGTACATTTTTAGTGGTGTAGCAGTGAAAAAGGTCACCCCTTAAAGTTTCCAGCTCCGTCACTTTCCGAATGTTGTGTAGACTATTTAAACTGGTATTGCGGTATAAGAAAAATTCATATCATGACAATAATCAAAAACGGTTTCCGGTATGAACCGGTATACCGCCCAGCACTATTACACAGTTGCTTATTCATTATGTTACACATCGGCTAATATGTTATGCTAGCTACATGGTGACAGTCTACTGTGCATTATGCTACAGGGTGGCTAATATGCTCCATGTTGACAGTTTGCTGTGCATTATGCTACATGCTAGATAAATTATGCTTTATAACATAGCATTATTTATTATACACGCAGGTAATAAATAATGCTACATGGTGGATAGTATGTTATAATGCACGATAGCTAATATATTATGCTACACAGTGGCTAATACATTTTGCTAAAAGGTGGCAGTTTGCTGTGTGTTAAGCTACACGGTGGCTACGTCCAATAAGTAGTATCATCGAAATGGTTTGTCTATTCCTATGGCTTAGATCACAGTTTGAATCGGGATCATTTTCTCAGGGCTCCTAGTGGTGTAATAACATTGACTTTGTTCCAATGACTAAACAAGGGGAGGAGGGATGCAAACAGCCTGGGATTTATTGCCTTAGTTGCCCACAGCATAATGCTTTAAGTCAGGATATTGTGAGCTATTGGCTGTCAGGGCAGAAGATCACGGTGCTTCTCCAATCAGGGCTGAGCCATAGCACACGGCCAGTAGGATTGCGGCGTTGAGGGGAAGGCAGTTTGGCTGGACCTGGGGATTTCACATGGCGCCCAGCTGACACCAGCAGATCCTGAAGTGCTGACAAACAGAAATGGCGCCAGGCAGCTCCATTGGGGCTGGGGAGCTGTAGAAAGGCACACGTGCTTCCAGGCCATTGGCAAGTATCACCAGAGCAGAAAGAATGGGGAAATGTCCACATGATTACGTCTCTGTCAACGGGAATTCAACATGAATTTATCCCAGTGTGCACTGTGCTGCTATTCAGGATAAGTGGATAACGGTTGCAGTACCCAAATTAATGATAAACTAATATTAGTGATAAATCATAACATCCATCCATCCATCAATTTTCTGAAATCGCTTACCTTATTCTGGGCCGTAGGGGGTCCGGAGCCTATCCTGGAGGCTACGGCCGCAAGAGAGGGAACAACGCAGGACAGGGAACCAACCAATCACAGGAAATCATAACATCATACAGTATCTGTGAAATCAAATTTATTTGCTGAATCCATAATGATGAGTATTAAGTCACTGCTAGTCGATTGAATTTTGGGTAACAGAAAGTAAATACGAATCTTGTTCTGCTCTGACCGCTTTCAGCCATGTGTGTGAGCATCATATTCACCTCTAAAGGCACATCATCTCTGCCGGCTCTTTGCTTGGTTGCATCACACAGGGTGTTTCAAATAATGGTGCGTTATTAAGGGAGGGATGTACCACAGAAGACAATAGGAAGGTCCGTTTCAACTGTCAGATAACATTACAGACTCTGGAAAGGCAGGACCCCAGCGATCCACGCACATGCTGCCTGCTGCTCTGAACCTGTACGCAAACACGTTGGTCTTGCCTGAGCTACTGGCATGGCTGTTGTTTAAGTAGCATGCTAAAAATGAAACCCTTCAAAGTGGCAGTTTGTGAGCCCTTACCTGCAACACTTGCAACCTGAACTTCCAAGGAACTAACGAGACCGGAACAGATTCAGACGGAAGCGTGTACGTGAAGCATATTAAACTTTAGTAAGGTGGTCGCTGCCTCTTGGTCTCTCCTTCTGTGACTGCTTTGACCTGGTCCACCTCCTGTGAGATCTTCCCAACCCTAAAGAAAATGCATCGTAAAATATATATGTTCAGAGAAGCGTTAAAATGAGAATGAGTATTTTTTTAGACCCTTTGTGAGAACTTGGGGACAACAGGGGGAGGAATTGTACACCCCCACCCTCTGTGCTGTTTTGCGATCATCTCCAACATCCCTGAAGAACTGAGGTGCCTTTAACATGTAATGAGATTGTGCATCTCCAGCTTGTCTCTTGTGTGTGTGTGTGTGTGCATGGATTATGTTTATATTACATTGTGGGGACCAAATGTTCCCCACGCAATGTAATAAAAAACCTGTTATTTTGACATTGTGGGGAACATTTTCCAGGTCCCCACAAAGATTTGTGAATGCAATCAAAAAACTAAAAATGCCAAAAATGTTGTGTTTTTTTGGGATTAAGGCCATCATGTTAGAATTAGAGTGTTCCCTATAGAAATGGATGGGGAGTCCCCACAAAGATATAATTACAAACCTGTGTATTTGTGTGTGTGTGAGGCAGGAAGGGGCTGGACTTTAGTAGGAAGTGGCAGAGAGACAGATTGCTGGTTTATCCAATAGCATTATATTTTGTTAGGCACAACTGCAACGTAGAACTTATATTGCTTTTCAAAATTGAAAATAGACATCAAAACAGATGCAAATTTGAATTCTTGTTGGAAGAATACATCACCGAATTTTCTGTTTATTTTTTGCTTCCATGAAAGGCAGGATTTACCATCACATCATTAGGCACACTCATATTATTATTTGCTTACTCACGCTAAGCTCACCATTTTATGAAGCAGCTACTTAAATAGTAAAGTTTTGTTACATAAAAAGCTCTGAAATGTGGTGGACTGGTAGTCTGCATGTCAGTCCAAGATAAAGCAGAAAAGGTGGAGCCTATCGGCCATGTTCAGCACGGGCTCCTCAGCCGTCTGTGTAGCTGAAGTGTGTTTATATGCTTGATTCCTAAGTGTCTGCTGCTGAAGCTTGTGGGGAGATTCCACTATCTGCTGGGAAGATGGGACATGAAAGGATGCACCACCAGATAAGCAGAATGATCTCTGCAGTATCCCATGCAGCCAAACGTGCACAGATGTCTGGGAGCGTGAAACTTCAAGGCAAAGTAATGTGTGGGATGGAGAGGATTTCCATGGCAACCAGCTGAATAGGTTTATTTATGGTATAATGAATGAACTCATACTCAGTCCTGTTTGGGTTCAAAAACAGCCTCATATCCGTGCACTCCACGTGGACGGACACGCTCCTGCAGTGTGACACAAGCTCGCCGTGTTCTCCACGGGCTTCCAGCTCCTTAATAAGCTGTAGGCAGCCTGTTTGAATCAGCCCTTTGCTGTATTTTTGTTTTCAGGGTTTGCTGCATTCGTTATGTGACGCTAGTCAGTAGCCATTCAATTTTTATTTTTCACGAGTGCCCTTTAAGTTCAGACCATGATGTGCTCTTACTGCTGACTGTTTCTTATTAAGCTGGGAGACCTTAGCTGTAGCCCTAAGCAGACCACGTCTGATCATTGCAGCTTGCTGGGAATGCTGTGCCTGCCTGTGTCTTTTGCTATTGGAAATTGGACACATCATCCATCCAACCATCCATCCATCTATTTATCCATCCATCAGTCTGTCTTCCTGCTCTCTCTGGTCAGGGTCATGGGGTGGACTCCCTGGATGGGATGCCAGTTCCTTGCTGGGGACATACGTGCACATAGCTGGGCAGTTAGTTTACCTGCATGTCTTTGGACTGAGCAAGAAAACCTGCATGACACAGAGAGAACGTGCAGACTACCCGCACGACAAGGGGAGAACGTGCAGATTACCCGCACGACATTGGGAGAACGTGAAGACTCCCCACACAACCCGGGGAGAACATGCAGATTCCCCGCCGGAAAAGGGGAGAACGTGCAGACTCCCCACATGGCACGGGGAGAACATGCAGATTCCCCACACAACACGGGGAGAACGGGCAGACTCCCCACAGGAAACTGGGAGAACGTGCAGACTCCCCACAGGAAACTGGGAGAACGTGCAGACTCCCCACAGGAAACTGGGAGAACGTGTAGACTTCCCACATGGCACGGGGAGAACATGCAGATTCCCCACAGGAAACTGGGAGAACGTGCAGACTCCCCACACGACCCGGGGAGAACATGCAGATTCCCCGCAGGAAAAGGGGAGAACGTGCAGACTCACCACATGACACGGGGAGAACGTGCAGACTCCCCACAGGAAACTGGGAGAACGTGTAGACTTCCCACACGGCACGGGGAGAACATGCAGGTCC
>JAODLC010000001.1:31572807-31592810 GCA_026781145.1 Hippopotamyrus pictus
GCGCGTGCACGCAAGAAACAGTTTTCAGCATTTTTTGTATAGAATAAATATTCTCTGATAAATACCAGTATGGAGAACGTGCAGACTCCCCACACGACACGGGGAGAACGTGCAGACTCCCCACACGACACGGGGAGAACGGGCAGACTCCCCACACGACACGGGGAGAACGTGCAGACTCCCCACACGACACGGGGAGAACGGGCAGACTCCCCACAGGAAACTGGAAGAACGTGCAGACTCCCCACAGGAAACTGGGAGAACGTGTAGACTTCCCACACGACACGGGGAGAACGTGCAGACCCCACAACCCTCTGAGAGGCAGGTGTTATATTCACCACGTGCCCTGTCCCTAAACAGTGTGGTAAATGATGTTTCAGTCAGTCGTGTAGATTTATTTTAGCAACAGGCCAGCTGCTTGTGCAGTAAATATTGTGGCTAAAGCTATTAGCACTATTGGTGACCTCCTGAAGTTGGCAATACACTTTTCCTATTGAGCTGCTACAAAAAACACCCAGCCCAATATTGACAAATTTGCATGGTGACCTTTTTCAGAAGTGTTTATTGAGGCTGTCAAGAAGCACTTTTAAGGTTCTGTGAAAATAGGTTCTGTGAAAATAGCTCACGATGCATGTCCCATGAGAAAAACTAAAAGCGGCGTCTTTCCCGCCTTTGACTCTGCCATCCCTGAGGAGCTGAAAATGGCGTCTCCAGTCTCTGCTGGATGTTGGCGCTGGCACACAGGAAGCGCAGTGACTGCCATCCCTGAGGAGCTGAAAATGGCGTCTCCAGTCTCTGCTGGATGTTGGCGCTGGCACACAGGAAGCGCAGTGACTGCCATCCCTGAGGAGCTGAAAATGGCGTCTCCAGTCTCTGCTGGATGTTAGCACGGGCGCACAGGAAGCGCAGTGACTTTAGGCATGACTCTTGCCCTCTGAGAGGTTTGCTGTGTTTGGTAACCATGTCATGTCAATATTATTTATATCCTGAACAGATGTTTGATTCTTTTTACAGGTGTACGAAATGGAGAATTTCAATAGAAATAGCAGTGAGAATAGATATTAACCAACTGTAACCGAGAAAAAATTTAGAAATCAGTTATCATATAAGTTAAACGCAAAGGTTAAGGTATCAGCTGTGTACACAGAATTATGGTTATACAGGATGCTCTGTGTAATTTCTCTCTAAAGTACTTTCTTGTTTTTATTCGAGCAGGAGTTCTTTGACCATGCGAAGAAGCTGTGGGAAGACGACGGGGTGAAGGCCTGCTTTGAGCGCTGCAATGAGTACCAGCTCATCGACTGTGCGCAATAGTGAGTCCCTAACCCACCTTCCTGCTCGCCACATCCAGCACCTGGGCACCTCTGGGATGGTGACACTGTGAGATGATCATATTTGAAGTCATTCTAATTGCATTGTTTAATCCAAGTTCTTTGGGGGGAAGGATGATGTTTTGATGTGAATTTAGTGGGACGCTGACTTGTATGCATCACACTCGCAGTCTGCTTTGACCTTGAGATCCGAGGACCAGGACAGGAGGTCATCCATTTGGCAAAGAACCTAGACCTGTGTTTGTATGGGAGACTGCATGTAAGGGATGCTTTACATTTACATATATTTACTTAGCAGACACAGTTATCCAGAGTGACATACATGTGAGAAAGCAGGGTCAGCCAGTCCCTGGAGGAATTGCAGATACTGGCCTTGTGCAAGGGCCCGGCGGTGACATCACCCTGCCAGCCATGGGATTTGAACCAGTGAGCCGCTAGTCACGGGCACTGAGCCCCCACAGTGCTTTAGTACACAGCCTCTGATCCTTTCCCTGATGCTAGAGAAGAATTCTCAAGGTTTACATCATAAAAAGCAGAAGACCTGACATTTACTGTAAAGCAGAAACAGAAATGCTGAAATCGACACATTTTATAGGCAGCAAACGTGGCCCTTTGTCTTAAAATGCAGGCCGATAGACGAAACCAAACTGAATGAGTTCTGGTGTTCAAGAGCTTGTGTGACAGGGCATGTTAGAGCTTCCCCTGGGTGTGACACAGAGGTAATAAAAGCAAATAGGATTAAGAATTTAATTTTAAGGTGATTCAGAGCTTTGAAAGCAGGCCCACATCGCCATGCCTCCCCCCCACTGTGTTTAGCAGTTTGAAACCAGGATGTTGGTCTCAGCGCGGACTGCACATATTAGACATCTTTTGCTGTATTTTTGATCTGCGGCACAGCTTTGTGTCAAACTTTCAACTGAATTCTAGGGTAATTAGCACAGTACAAAAAAAAAATCATCATTTTACAAAGGGTGTAAGTGGTGTGATTATTCATAAAGATGAGTGTGATGTCCTCCCTGTTACAGACTCACTGCGGTGTGCGTGTGGGTTAAGAGCTCCACTGTTGTACTCACTCCAGCCCTTGCTGCTCCAGGGATTTTCAGTGTTAGTTATAGCAGGAACTTGTTCTGGTTACCGTGGCGACTCCTCATCGCTAATCACCCAAACTGAAAGCAGCATGTCTGCTTATGGACATTAAACTGTCTACTGAACTTTTTCTCTCTGAGCATCGGTTGTTTTCATTTATGTGTCCAGTGTTACTACCAGAACGATGTTCTGTACCCACATGACAGACTCAGTCTGTAAAAGTCATAGTGTTGAGTGCCAGGCTGCGCCTTATGACTCACAGAGACGGGACACTATCTCCTGGATGCATAGGGGCTTAGTCATGCATTGACACATGTAATACATTGTGTGTAGGTTATGTTGTTTAATAGGTTAACATACAATGTCCATGTTTGGCAGCAATCTAGCTCTAGCAGTTTTCAATGTCACCCTGCCATTTTCTGCTACTAGGGTACCTATGTTATGGGACTGTGTGAGACGCTTTAGCCCAGCTACACTGAGACCCTCCAGCCCAGCTGCACTGTGACCCTTCAGCCCAGCCGCACTGTGACCCTTCAGCCCAGCCGCACTGTGACCCTTCAGTCCAGCTGCACTGACACTTTAGCCCAGCCGCACTGTGACGCTTTAGCCCAGTTGCACTGTGACTCTTTATCCCAGCTGCACTGTGATTCTTTAGCCCAGCTGCACTGTGACTCTTTATCCCAGCTGCACTGTGACCCTTCAGCCCAGCTGCACTGACACTTTAGCCCAGCTGCACTGTGTCCCTTCAGCCCAGCCGCACTGTGACTCTTTCTCAGCTGCAGTTTTCTACTTAATCCAGAAGCTGACAGGATATAACTCTGGTTCATATCTAATAGAACAATGTTTTAATTAACACTTGTGAAATTTGCAGTGTGTCTTTTGTCATGTGATTGCTAAACTATTTTGTAAAATTAAACTATATTATGGTAAAGTTAAACCAATGTATAAAAATCTTGTTTCTTAGTAAATCTCATTGAGTTTGATTGTGTAAATAAGGAGCGAAATGTCAGTCAGGAAGCGTTCCTGACATAGGCAAAAGTAGCAGAGTGACCAGTCCCATCGTCCATCAAGTACCCCCCTGTCGGGGCCCTCAAACCCTAAACCTGGAGCTTCTGTAGATGAGCCGTGGGGGTGGGGCAAGCTAGGCTATTTTTGGATGCGGTGCCATGGAGCAGGAGCAGCCAGGGAGGGGAGGGGCGGGGGGGGGGTGGGTCACGTGTGCAGGCGCAACGATGTGCAAAACTGTGTTAAACACAGGAAGGTCATGCCATGTGGAGGACATAGCAGCACATGCTGGTAAACACATGATCATACATGTTACATGTTAACAAGCATTCTGGCCAGTAGGTCTGCGTGTGAAATGTCACGTCAGACTAAACAGTAAATAAACTTAATTTACCACTTGCCCTGGTGGCCCCCACCCATAAGGTTGTGGGTTCAATCCCTCTCTAGCTCTGTGTATCTGCAATTTACTGATATCCTGTCCATCAAGCAAGAAATAATTAGTGTTTGAATTAAATTATCATCATATAATTATTAAGTGAAATAGTACAAATAAAAAAGCAGGTTTGGTTACAGTGTGAGACTGAGTCTGTCTCAGGTAGAGCCTGGGGTTTGCATGGGGGTTGGGGGGTAGGTGTAAGCAGGGGTTATAGGGCCTCAGGCAGGCAGGGACCAGACGTGTGTCAGGAGTGGTTTACACATCACACCCTGAGCCTGCAGGCCTGTGCATACGTGCAGCATCAAGCCCTCTTTGTGCTCCTAGCGGCAGTTTAATTGTGGTCCCCCATAAAGACATTGTACCTCCTGTATCCCATCATCTTTTGCGATGGGCCACGCTTGTGGTCTCCCAACCCTGTTGTTGTAGTGATGAATGGCTCATAATGGGTGGATTAGCACACTATTCATGTGCCTGTTTGTTTCGGTCCTTTCCTCACATGCAGCCCATGCGGGGGCAGCACCGGTGATCATGGTACACAGACTGGGTATGGGGGGGGGGTGTTGGTGTGGAGCTGTATTGGAACAGCCAGGCTAAGACACAGGAGTGGTATTGACCCACTGTAAAGGTTTCCATGGGAACCCAGTTGCAGCTAAAAGCAGGCCAGGTCAGGAGAGAGCTCCGTGTGGTGGAAAGGTTGTGCGCCCTCTGGAGGCTACTACAAGAATGGCAGAAACTAATAGGGTGGCTTACAGTTTGGGGTAGGAAATGTATCCATTTAAGACTCCAGGAGGTTTCATTAGACCTAGTTATGTTTTGGTTCACTATTTTTGTGCAGATTTTGTGTATTAGTACTCCAAATTTGGATGAGCTGACAAACACGATTACTGTAGTTTATATAGAGTGCTGTTGCCAAATAAACTTCCTGGGAGTAAATCATAGTTTGTGTTACTTTGAGGTAGACTGCTGTAAAAGTGACCGGAGTGGCCACTTCGATGGGTACAATTAGCTGGTACCGGGTAGGACCCACTTCATTAGGTACAGCTAGCCGGTATCGGATAGGACCCACTTCATTAGGTACAGCTAGTCAATACTGGGTAGGACCCACTTCATTAGGTACAGCTAGCCAATACTGGGTAGGACCCACTTCATTAGGTACAGCTAGTCAATACTGGGTAGGACCCACTTCATTAGGTACAGCTAGCCAATACCGGGTAGGACCCACTTCATTCGGTACAGCTAGCCGGTACAGGGTAGAACCCACTTCATTGGGTACAGCTAGCCAATACTAGGTAGGACCCACTTCATTCGGTACAGCTAGCCGGTACAGGGTAGGACCCACTTCATTAGGTACAGCTAGCCGGTATCGGATAGGACCCACTTCATTAGGTACAGCTAGCCAATACCGGGTAGGACCCACTTCATTGGGTACAGCTAGCCGCTATCAGATAGGACCCACTTCATTAGGTACAGCTGGCTGGTATCGGGTAGAACCCACTTCATTGGGTACAGCTAGCCACCATTGGATAGGATCCACTTCATTAGGTACAGCTGGCTGGTATCGGATAGGACCCACTTCATTAGGTACAACTGGTTGATATTGGATAGGACCCACTTTATTAGGTACAGCTAGCCGGTATCAGGTAGGACCCACGTCATTAGGTACAGCTAGCCGGTATCGGGTAGGACCCACTTCATTCAGTACAGATAGTTGGTATCGGATAGGACCCATTTCATTAGTTACAGCTAGGTGGTATTGGATAGGACCCACGTCATTAGGTACAGCTAGCCGGTATCGGGTAGGACCCACTTCATTCAGTATAGATAGCTGGTATCGGATAGGACCCATTTCATTAGTTACAGCTGGGCGGTATTGAATAGGACCCACTTCATTAGGTACAGCTGGCTGGTATCGGATAGGACCCACTTCATTAGGTACAGCTAGGCGGTATCGGATAGTACCCACTTCATTAGGTACAGCTAGCCGGTACCGGGTAGGACCCACTTCATTAGGTACAACTAGCTGGTATCGGATAGGACCCACTTCATTAGGTACAGCTAGTTGGTACCGGGTAGGACCCAGTTCATTAGGTACAGCTAGCTGGTACCTGGCAGGACTCATTTTATTAGGTATAATTAGCAGGTACTGGGTAAGACCCACCTTATTAGGTACACCTTGCTGGTACTGGGTGGAACCCATTTCATTAGGTACAGCTAGCCGGTACCGGGTAGGACTCACTTTAATAGGTATAATTAGCTAGTACTGGTAAGACCCACTTTTTTAGGTAAAGCTAGTTGGTATCGGGTAGGACCCGCTTCATTAGGTACAGCTATCCGTCTAGCACCCATTTCACTATGTACAATTAGCTGATTCTAGGTAGGACTCACCCAGCTCCAGAACCGTTTCAATGGTATTCAAGCTCAGAGGTGCCTTTCTGTATGCAACTGCTGTACTGTTATTTTCTAAGAATCTGTGTCATACAAACTGCAAAAATACTTTCTCCTCAGGAGATATGTAAGGCTCGTGTTTTCTCTCCTCAGCTTTCTTGACAGAATTGATTCTGTGAGACAGAACGACTATACACCGACAGACCAGGTGCGTGGTCTTATGTGATAGTGTCATCATCGTCTTTATCTTGCTAATTAGGAGGTTTGAAAAACACATATAACATAACAGCTTTCATGGTAGGGGCTTGAGCTGCACCAGACTGCAGTGTAAATGTGTTTTTTCATGTCTTCATCTCAGGACTTGCTTCGCTGCAGAGTTTTGACTTCAGGGATTTTTGAAACAAAATTTCAAGTAGACAAAGTTAATTTTCAGTAAGTACACTTTCCTTTGGCTTTTTTCCCCTGAAATTTGCTTAAATATAAAACACACCATGATTGGAATAAAACAGGCAGATATTGCTAGGTCAGACCATTTCACACTTTAGTTTGAATACAACACAAAGCCCCGAGTTGGGCTGTTCCCTGCCTTGCACCTGTAGCTTCCAGGAAAGACTCCAAAACCCCCTGCGAACCTGAATAGGATAAGCAGTTTCAGAAAATGGATGAATGGACAACACAAAGTCAAGGTGCAGGCTGTGCAGGGTTACTGGCTTTTTGGGGTAACTTGTTGGATTTAAGGTACTACAGTTTAAATGGACTTCATATTCATTCATTTACATTTTGCCCAGACTACCTTAAATCCGACAAGTTACCCCGATTCGTAGTACAGGCCACTGGTCACAGCAAAAGCATTTAACTGGGAGACAATAGGAGACAATAGCACTGTGTCCACAAGGAGGCACTGTAGCACTTCACATTAAAAGTAAGTATGAAGAATTTGGATATTTGGCCAGTACCTTTTACACTGTATATATTTTTAGTTGTAATATCTGGTAAATATAAACAGTTCAAATTATTTACAACATTATAAATATGCACGGAGCAATAAAGGAGACTATTTTAGTCTGTTTCGCCCTGCTGTGATACTCATGATTGCTGTCTTTGTTTCAGTATGTTTGATGTAGGTGGCCAGAGAGATGAAAGAAGAAAATGGATTCAGTGCTTTAATGGTAAGTGGAGATTGTGATGCTAACGATGAGTTGGGGGGGGGGGGTGTGTATATGTTACGTTGTGCTACAGCTGTTATCCTGACAAATATATGACAAAATATATGACTGCAATCAAAAAACTAAAAATACTAGTAGTCTTGCATTTCACATAGAAGTTATGGTTGTCATTGTTTGGATTAGGGTTATGGCCATACAGATTAATGGACAATCCCCACACAGAAATAAATACAAATGTGTGTGTGTGTGTGTGTGTGTGTGTGTGTGTGTGTGTGTGTGTGTGTGTGTGTGAGAATACCTACTTTAAAGGCATTGCAATCGTTTCTTAAAATAAAAAAATCCGCACATAAATAAAATGACCGTAATGTTATTGTAGTCCTAGACATGAGAGGTTTACTAATCTAATCACAGTCCAGCTTCCCTTTAGCCTGGTATTCAGACGACCCAGAGAGCACCTACAGACGGTCTTTATGTCTTCTTTCTTTTAGACGTTACTGCTATTATCTTTGTTGTTGCGAGCAGCAGTTACAACATGGTAATCAGGGAAGACAACAGCACCAACCGACTGCGGGAGGCTCTGGATCTCTTCCGAAGCATCTGGAATAACAGGTCGTCTTCTCGTCTCCTCTGTGTTGGTCCAGTGTTTTCTCAAGCAAGAGGAGCTGATGAGCAAGATCTGAATTTAAATGTTGTTTTATTGAGGCACAGATGTAATGATCCTGCACCAAGTTGCCCTGGCATATTGTTAGTCCACATATGAAGAGCATCAAACTGTAATGAATTTTGACAAATCAGTGATGATTTTGATAGGATCAACCAGTTGATGCGGCTAATTTGGCTGGGGTATGGGGTTGGGGGCTTTTAATAGGCACTCTGTAGAACTCGCAGTCCCCCCGCATAACACGGTGTGATTTGATGTTGTCTCCAGGTGGTTACGGAACATTTCGGTCATCCTATTCCTGAATAAACAAGACATGCTGGCGGAGAAGGTATTAGCAGGAAAATCCCAGATTGAAGACTATTTTCCTGAATATGCTCGTTATACGATGCAAAATGAAGGTAGGGTGCAAATTACAAGCTATCCCACAATCTTCACTCTCGTTTTACTGGCAGGAAATAGTTCATCGTGTAGACGAAGTGGAGTACTGTAAAAAAAGTTTTAAAATATTGATACAAATTTATAGTTTACATTTTACATTTGTTGACTGAGAATTTGAAGAAACTGGAATGACAGGAATGTTTTACACGCACCTGGGATGTAGTAGTCAATTCAGTCAGTTGTTCGAGAAACATTTGTCTACATAATGAAGTAAAAATTCTTGTGAAAGAGTCTTTCAACTGAAAGTCATGGCCAGGTATTAGATGACAGCAATAAGGTCCAATAAGGAGTAGACAAATTTAGTAAATGTGCTTCTTTTATTGCTCATTATTTATAATAATTTATTTGTTTGTCATTGCTAACAGGAACTCCTCAGCCTGGGGAAGACCCAAGAGTGACCAGAGCCAAGTGCTTCATTCGAGATGAATTCCTTGTAAGCACAGTATTTTCTTCTACATGTATGCTTGTGCACATATGAGTCTGTGTGTGTGTCGTCCTCTTCCGTGTGCTCTGACATGTCCTGCACCCATGTGTGTCCTCCTCTTCCGTGTACTATGATGTGTCCTATGGCCATGTGTGTCCTCTTCCTTCCGTGTGCTCTGACCTGTCCTGTCCTCATATATGCACTCCTCTTCTTGTGTGTCTGTGTGCACTACTGTGCATCCCTTTCTTTAGCGTGTTTTCTGACGTGTTCTTTCCCCTTGTGGGCTGCAGAGGATCAGCATGCCCAGTGGAGATCGCAAGCGCTACTGCTACCCGCACTTCACCTGCGCTGTTGACACAGAAAACATCCGGCGTGTTTTTAACGACTGCCGGGACATCATCCAAAGAATGCATCTTCGGCATTATGAGCTCTTATGATGGACGGACGCACCTGTTCGTGTGAGGACAGTGAGCGCCACTTGACGCTGTGAAAATTGTCATTTTTCCCACAATGCCATTAGAACCTCATGTCATTCTTGCAGTCAGTAATGCGTGGGGGTGCATTCTTCCTTCATACTCCAGCGTTAGTGTCATTCCAGTCAGTCTGTGACTACCTCTCTTTCTGTTATTTTTGGTGTCACGCCTGGACCATCTAATATTGCCTGCAGGTGGGAGAGAGGTGGCATTTTCCCAGGGTGTAGGAGTACAGACTTTGTGACTCACCCCTGTGATGTGCGGGGCCTCTGCATTGACGGCGGAGGACGGAGTGGTCCCTTCCTGCCACAGAGGAGGAGTACAGCTCATGTAGCTTCAGGATATTGATTATATCGTCATACAAGTTGTGGATCAACCTTCTACTTTTTGTCGTGATGTGGCACAGGAGCAAAGGAGGTGGAAGTGGACATTCTGGGGCACCTCCAGTGTCACAACTGTGCCAGCTCCATCATCATACTGGCCTACATCCTCTTGGACCATTATCTTATATAGAGCTGTGTGTATATATGTATATGTATGTATGTATATATGTATGTGTATATATGTGTACATACGTCTGTATGAATGTATGTGTGTGTATATATACACTTAGATATGCACACACACCCATACATATATGTAAAATATTTTGTTTGACCTTGTAATGGTGTACAAGGTTTATTATCTTGTATACACTGTAAAATGTAATATTATTTTGTACAACGCTATTGAAAAAAACTACTTGTAGAAGATCTTTGTGCCTTGATTATGGCTGTACCTGTAAAATTAACTCAGATGTAAGTATGTTTTTGACTGCACTGTACAGCTTGATGTCAACTTTATCATAAGGAGAAATTGTGGGGGGGGGGCTTTCTCTGTAGACTTTAGTTTTTTCTGGTTTATAAAAAAGGACATGCTGTTTAGTAAAAAAATAAAATAGGAAAAATTCCTGTACACATTATGCAAATGTATCTGTTGCTTGCAGTTATGACTGACAGAAATGACCTTCACTTCTGCCTTTATCTCACACTCACCACCAGTATCTTACCCTGGTATTTCATTTCTATAAGAGATTCTTTACAGTACAAAATCTGTCCACAATATAAAGTGAGACTGTGTGCGTGTGTTTCTAATGAATGTATACTGTATGTACATCTAAATCTGCTTTGTGATAAGCATGCTAATTTATTCCCAAACACGAAGTTGAAGCTTGACGACCAGGTTCACCCTGAATTCGACATGAAATGAAAGCAAGCCTATATCACTTGTGACTGGAGACTGGAAGGCCAAAGCTGGGAAATACAGTTGGACCATATGGACTTAGAAGTGGAAATAAAGCTGTAGAGCAGCTAATTTGTGATGCTGAACCCATTTGACAGCGAACCAGAGGATGTGTGGACAGAATTCAGAGTTGTCATCCAAGAGGAACCTGAAAAATGTCTGGTCAGAAATCAAAGTGGTTAACAGAAGATACTCTAGAAATGACAAAGAAGAGAAGCCAGAATCAGGCAAGATAATTAGCACTGAATCCCAAAATCCAGAGGGATCTGCAAAATAACTAAGGGAGGAAATCAGAATGGGAACGTCCAGCTGCTTCTTCCAAAGATTTGTGGAATTAAAGAGAAGTTTCAACCTCAAATGGGGATGTCAATGGGCAAATAGCTGACAACAGAGGTCAGAGATGCAAAGGATAAGAGGCCAGTAACAGAGAAATCAGCAGCCAAGATATATTTAAAGTGGTCTGACGTGTGGAAGAACCTTCATTAATGTTAGTGGAAGGCCAGATCATCACTGCCAACAAGCCATTAGGGATAGCTGGCATTCTGATTGAAATATTATGGAAAACAAAATAATGAAAAACAGATAAACAACCAGTCTAAGTAACTAAAGGGCAGTTTTGGAAATGATCACGGCAGCTAAAGCATTAATGATGCACTTTGTTACATTGTTACTTGCTACATTTAGCCACCAGGTTGTCATTGATAGTTGTTTGGCTTGATTTCTACTGTTTTTTTTTTACCCTACACTGACTAACTTGAACTTTATTAGCTTCTGAGACCTGGGTATTACAAGGAGGATCCACAGGAAGCCCAGAGAGTTCTTGTTTCTGCTATCATGCATCAGCATACAATGCCAAACCACACACCCTAGACCACACAATGCCTGCTGAAGATCCTGGAGCCTTAATTGTTCTGCTACATTACAATTATTAGTTAGCTAATTTAATGCAGTATATGCTGCATTTCAAATTGTACTTAGTACAGTTATGTAATTTCATTTTGTTTGCTGCTTATTACTTTATTTACAAATGAAGGATTTGACGTGGAAGTGGGCAGTGGTGGCTTAATGGTTAGGGAAGTGCACTTGTGATTGAAAGATTACAGGTTCAAATCCCCAACTAGCAAGGCACCACTGAGGTACCCTGAGCAAGGTACCGCCCCCAAGCACTGCTTCCTGGGTGCTGAATTAGCTGCCCCCTGCTATGTCACATCTGGGTTAAATGCAGAGAACACATCTTGTTCTGATGTGTCAACAATGACAATTAATCATTAAATTCTAAAAATCTGCAGGGGGGAAAAAACATTATTCTATATGTGCTGTGTGTTTTCCCTGGGGTTGCTTAGCCATAGCCACAGGTTTTACATATGAAATAACCTGAGCATTATTTAAATCCCATCTTTATAGATTGATTTAAGGGCCTGTTATTCATCCTGTCCTCCAGCTATGCATTTTGTCTTGACTGAGCCGGTTGTATAATGTGAAGTGTAGAAATATGCTACCCAGTGCTTGAAGTGGGGTAAAACAGGTGCCGGTACTCCGGACTGTGAGTAGTGTCCGTACGCAAGAACCGCTCCAGTACTCTGAAAAGAAAAACAAAGCGAAGTCGGTAGTGCGTACCGGTGAGTACCAGCCCATTTTGAGTACTGAATCTAATACTGCATCTACTCCTTTTAATGCAACGCGGAGTACTCCCATAGAAATTCAACAGATGGCGCTGTAACCTAGTTCACGATGAACCTTACAAAAAAAAGTTACTTTTTAAAAATCCAGGCAAAATATTATTAGAGACGTCGTCGGTTTCCGATTCCCCTTTCCCATTGGCGGGGGAGCCCGTAATGTTTTCTGATTGGCTCAGGCGTTTGTCATTTAATCACAACAAGGCAGTGAAGTTTTCATTGAGGATAAAAACGTAAAATCGATTAAATCCGAGCGCAGATATCGGAGCGGCGAGAAGGTGGGTGGGCTGCTTCCTCGCAAAGAAGAAAAAACGATCTTTTTGCTTACTTGGCGTGCATGGCGTAAATCTTGAAGTTAAAAACTGGTGTGTCAATCATAAATTCAGAGTTTTTGTGAGTTTTTCAGTGAGACGAGCGAAAAGCTGAAGCCATGAGTCGCCTCACCTTTTCTTCTGCTGTCTGGTCTGAGGATTCTCTACAGGCAGTGTTTCTTCTTTGAAGTGACTGCTTCTTTGTCTGATAACTGAAACTTGGACACTGACTTTGACAAAAGTCTGAACTGATAGAAGACAGACTAAGGCTCCGTGGCTTTGGCGTCGCAGGTCCGTTTGGGGAGGCTGGAGGTGTGACGCGGTGCCATGTCGGGGTACCTGCGCTTCGTGGACCGCACGCCAAAGCTCTCCTGAAGGATATGCGCGTATCTTGAGCAGCCGATCCAGCCTGTCATCCTGCTCGAAAGCCATGGCTTCGGAAGTGCTCTGCGGGCTCGTCTTCAGGCTGCTTCTCCCAGTGTGTCTAGCAGCCGGTAAGCCGCTCCTTCTCACTCATCGCACGGCAAAGTTTATCGCATCAGCCTTGAAATAATAAACCATCATCTGCAAAACAACTCAGTAACCCCACGCATGAGGAATAGACATAAACCTGCAACGGTCAGTGTGTGTGCTGACTAGGAAACGTGCCATCGTGAAACACTCTTATTGCCGGAGCTTTTCAGCCTTTTACGAATAAGGGAAATTATGGATTTGAAGTGAAAAATCTGGCCCGGCACATGTCCCGTCGTATTAGGAAGGGTGATTAGGAAGGTTTAATTTAAGTTGAATACACGATCAGTTTTAATTTAATATGATTGTATTTGTATAACAGTCTTCCATTTTAAAAAATTAAAAACCGAGGCTCATATTTGAAGCTCTTCATGTAACATTCTGTATTATGACAGCTGTACACGGGTCACTATCTGCTTACATTAATACTCCATTTAAAACTTTATTCATATAGATCTATCCATTGATGAGCGCATTAGAATTACATGCCCACATATGTACTACATTTTAATATGTTGGATTTAGACTGTTACCGATGAGGTTATTAGACGATATTTAATAATATTAAGCGAATAAGTTAGTCTCCTTATTACGACTTTCTTTAAATCGGTATCATTTAGCGACACTTTAAATAATATTTTCATTGTACATCCTTACTGATTTCACTTACCCATATGCAAAAAGTTAAATATTAAGGAAATAGGCCTATAGCCTACTTCAAATTTGTTTGATCCCATTAAGGGAAAGTTTTCGTCGCCACATTTTTGACAATAGTATATTTCTTTTTAATGTCAAGTAATTAAACGTCAATAAAATGTAGGCCTACCTGGCGTTAAATACTAATTTAAATAGAAATGGATGAATTGATTTTATTTCCTTTGATATATTTATCGTTGATATTATTAATCACAATTTTCTCCTAAATTACAATTTTAGCAGTTAAACGCTATATCCATTTTAAATAACGAGTTAGGATTTTGCTGCTTCAAGTAGGACAGTTAGCATTTTTTCCATTGTGTTTTATAAGGTTTCTAAATTAATCGCGTGTCTTCGTTAGATTTATATACTATGTTACTAAACTACATGAACGTGAAGCCGTTTAAATGACTGGGTCGTCTTTTTAAATTTACTGCCGAATGAGGTGAGGTTTAGTGTAATTTGATTTAGCAACACAAACGCATTTCACACCTTTTTATGAATCCAACTGAATATATGGAGTCCATATATATGACTTTTTTCGTTTTGGATTGATTTACGGCCCAGATATTTTACGTAAATCATTTCATTTTAGTATTTAAATGGGAGATTGATCTGAAAGAAGCCAAGTTATCGGTCCATTAATCATTACGACATCGTCCAGCTGTTAAAGGGATCCTGATCAGCCACACATGTCGCAGTTAGAAGAAGCCCGGCCACAACACGCATTGAAAGTTTTCCTCCAAAAATGCAAATAATAAAAATGTTTTGTTTCGGATTTTCAAATTTGGCACATTGCGCTGAAATTTCATACAGTAGACTAGCGCACAGTTAGAATACTGTCTTGTAAAACACAGAAGGTGATGTTTTGGTAAGCAATATCAGGTCTGGAAATGTAGACCGTCTTGATAAAAGCATAATCTGAAAGCCATGAAACCATGTTGTCTCTGTACTATTATGCTGAGTTTGACCACATGGGTTCTCGTTATATAATTTTCAGTTGTATATGTAAGGTTTATGACAAAGCAAATTTGCAATATTAATATTATCCCCCTGTCTGGGTGGTCCTATCAGAGAGCAGGGTACATGTAAGTGACTGCTTTTTATGTAACAAGGATTTCAGCGGGTAGTATGAGTGAGCGGTCATGAAACGATACTGAACGGAGGCGTCTGAAACGCCCCCCGTCGGCACTATTAACCTCCTTATTCATAAACATGCCCGGTTTAGCAAACATCTTGTTCTGATTGTTGATTTCTTTAAATATTTGTACTATAGGCACATATTGCATGACACACAATGTACCATAAAGCTGAGGATTAAAAAACATACATAAAGGAAACTGGATTATGTGTATCTGTGCAGTTATCGAAATATGGCGTGATACTCTCCTATAATAAACGGGAAGAGCATATATCCTTGAGCACTGAAATTGGTCTTGCACGTGCTGAAATACATAGCCTACTGCTGTTTTTGAGTGCCGGTGTGGATGCTGGTTCATAGTCATGGTGGAGTATTACTCGCAGCGTTACACTCAGGAAGGATTGTACGTGTCCATTCATTCACACAAAGCAATTATAAACCGCATTAATTCATAATACTGCGGTGAGAAGGATGGGCTGTATTTCTCGTATCCTTAGTGCTTTTTAAATGTTTCATTCTTTCGTGGCAGAAATAAGTTCTTTACAATCATATTCCAATTGCCAGAAGATTATTTACTGATAATGATGCAGACTATTGGGTTTTATACTTAAACATACAGAAATATTTTTGTTGTGTTTTCGGGCAGATCCAAAATGAAGCCTTTCAGGCTATCTTAGAGGGGTCCTTGTATACAGTTATTTGACTAAATAGTCTTATAAAGTTTGGTTAATGAACCTATTGTAAAAATTTAAGTTTTGCCATGTAAGATTTATTCACCAGGACTGATTTAGTCACTTATGATGCATCCATGTTAACTGAGCCATGAACCGAAAAACAAGAACATTCTGGATCCACGGGATTTTACATGGTAAAAGTCATGTGAAATTCCAAGTCCATTCTGATTAATAAACCTTTGTGAGCTGTTAAAATGTTCATGTCTTATTTAGTGGTTTTACTTTTAATTATCATTTGAAAAACAAAATATAATGTTTGAATTTAGATTGTCAAACATATATTCTAGCTCTTAAGTGTGCTAAGTCCATCTGGTTAATCGTATCTGGGATGATTTAATAAAGGGAAATTATGCTGTGTGAATTAGCCTGTCTTTGAATGCACATGTCCTCCAAAAATGATTTTCTGTTGCATTTTGAGAGGATCTGCATGTCTAACCACAGCCTGATCTAATATTGTGCCCTTTTATAAACCTATACCACTGTCCTAATATCTGTTAATCCAGAATACAGGGTTTTAAATGTCACCAAATGTTTCTCAGTGACACCTGCTGCTTCAGCTGGACTCCCATAGTAGTTGTACAGTTGGTCTCAGTGTATTGCAGTGAGTGAATTTCTCATTCTGAATATTTTATCATGATAGTGTTACATGTATGTGCTGCCAATGGCAATAGTTTACAGAAAAAGCAGATTCATCTGAGTGCCTTGTTTGCTTTTTGTCATTACATCATCTGGCAACATTTAATTGCCTTTTAGCATCTTGTTTATAACACCGAGAATGGGGGATCAAATGTGTTTCCGGATTGATTGTAGTGATACATGCACTTCAAATAAAAGGCCTTTTACATTACATTTACATCATTTTCCAGACACTTTATCCAAGATGACATGCAAGTAAGGCAAATGGCACATTGCAGACATACACTATAGGGACAAAAGTATTGGGACACTTGTCATGAAAGTTCCTGTGAGTGTAATGCCATCCCATTCTAAATCTATTGGCATCAATATGGAGTTAGTCCCTCTTTGCAACTATAACAGTTGCCACTCTTCTGTGAAGGCTTTCCACAAGATTTTAGAGTGTCTGGAAATTTTAGTCCATTCATCTAAAAGTGTATTTGTGATGCTGGACGTGAAGGCCTAGCTTTCAATCTCCATTCTAGTTCATCCCAGAGGTGTTTTGATGGCGTTGAGGTGTGTTTGGGCGAGTCAGCTTCTTTCACACCAAACTCACCCAACCATGTCTGTTTGCTTTGTGCACTGGGACACAGTCATGCTGGAACAGAGAAGGGCCTTCCCCAAACTGTTCCCACAAAGTTGGAAACATAAAATTGTCCAAAATGTCTTGGTATGCTGAAGCATTCAGAGTTCCCTTCACTGGAACTAAGAGGCCTAGCCCAACCCCTGAAAAACAACCTCATACCATTATCCCTCCCCCACCAATCTTCACAGTTGGCATAGTGCAGTCAGGCAGGTAATGTTCTCCTTGTATCCACCAAAACCAGACTCAAACTGCCAGACAGAGAAGCATGATTTGTCGCTCCTTGGCAACACGTTTCCACTGCACCAGCATCCCGTGGTGGCTTGTTTTCCACCACAATGCCAAGCATCAGATTTAGTGCTTGGTGATGTGAGGCTTGCATGCAGCTGCTCCACCATGGAAGCCAGTTCCATGAAGCTCCCGGTGCAGTTTTTATGCTGGGCTTAATGCCAGAGGAAGCTTGGAATGCTGCAATTATTGAGTCAACAGAGCATTGGCGACTTTTACGCACTATGTGCTTTAGCACTCATTGACCCCACTGTGTTACTTTACGTGGTCTGCCACATTGTGGCTGAGTTTCTGTTGTTCCTAAATGCTTCCATTTTGCAATAATACCACTTACAATTGAGTGTGGAATATGTAGCAGGGAAGAAATTTCCCAACCTGACCTACTGCAAAGGTGGCATCATATGACTATACTACATTTGATGTCACTAAGCTCTTCAGAATGATGCATTCTTTTACAAATGTTTGTAAACATGACTCCATGATCAGGTCAGGTTGAAGAGCATGCACCGGTACAAGCTGACATGCGGTCCAGTCCCACCCTTCGGAAATGGCTGCAGCCTGGTGTTACATGGGCATCCCCTTGGTCTGATCCAGCCGCTCGGGTCCTCAGCAATGTGGGTCCTGCGAGCTGCATCACCCTCAGGGAATTGCGCCACATGGCCATAGTGCCGAAACTGACATTGACACTGCGCAGCCTGTCAAACCAGTGGTACCCAAGGACTCTCTCCAAAGAGACACATTACCAAAGGAGTCCAGTCTTCGTCTCGGGTCACTGGATAATGTTCATGTCTCGCAGCCATGCAGCAAAATGGGGAGCACCAGGACTCCAAGGACTTGGACCTGTGACCTCATACAAAGATGTCTGGCTAGGTGCTTGATTTTATACAATATTTATATTAATGTGTCTGAATGGAACATCTGAATTCAATGATTAAGAAGTGTGTCCCAGTACTTTTGTCCATATAGTGTATGTGCTGTTGAGGGGTCGACTAGGCTGAACTTCCAGTGAATGCCTGGTTACAAGCGTAAGCAGTACTGGACCATGATATTAATATGTAATGTGTGGTGGCTCTTTAAAAAAAAAAAGAAGGTCTTTGATTTCACCTTTTATTTCTTTATGTCTATTGTGGTTCCTGGCAGCGGTATTGCTTTGTAGTCACTGTTGGCTGGATAGTAAAACCCAAGGGAGGATGATGGTCATTTCCAATTCGTTCCCAGGGACATTTGTTTGAAGACAAAAACAAATTGCTCATGGCTGCATTTAACATTATTTGATGTACATTTATGTGTAGCGCAATAGGGGGCCCAAGGGAAACAATATTTCATTGCACAGTGTGCTTGTACAGGGATGTGTTGACAATAAAGTGCTTTTGAGTCTTGAGTCCTTCGCTGAATTGCAGGAATGGAAAACATTGTCACGCTCGTTCATGTCTGTTATATTTGTGCCGTTTTGAGTGGCAGAGAAGGCATGTAGTAGACAGATGGGTGTGTAGGGAGGTGTACTGTATTGCTCTCTGGGGGGGTGACTTCTGTAGCAGGGGGGATATTTTCCGTACGGCGTTTAAATCATCCGACATCAGATGCTTCATCCTGGATGAGTTAATGGCAGTGAAACTCATCCGGGATAAGTCGATTTTTCAAACGCAGCTGTGCAGTAAATTAGTGTAGCTGGATCCATTTATCCGAGATATTTGCGCGCGCCCGCGCTGATTTGAAAAGCCCATACATATCGAGTCTAGGCTGCAACGAAATGAGGAAAGGAAAGTCGCACCTTCTCACACAAGCGGAGCAGGACCTCGTATTAGAAGGATATGAAGAATTTGAAAAACTAATATGCACAAGGGGTAACACGTACGGCAAAAGCAGCCCAAACCAGAAAAGACGACTGGCAAAAAGTGGCCGACAAATTAAACGCGGAAGTAGTGTAACGTTCTTTGTACTTACTGAATGCAGCGTTTCATTTCCTATGTGTCAGATTAATTATATTTAATACAGTAAAATCTCGTTACCTGGCTAAACAGTCCGTTATATCCTAAGTCCGTTATATCCAGAATTGCTGTATGCCTAAAACACAACTATAGGACACCAAAAATTTACTCATGCCACACCCCAGCAAACACACTTGTGGTATAGATTATTATATTGTACATACAGTAATCCAACTTTACCTGACCAGATGCGTTACTATTAATAATCCCGAATACGTATCTGCGCTGGGTATCACTGGGACGTACGTCAGGTGCCTTATAGGCGGAGCCTGCATGTCCGTTATAGCCGAGCAAAACTACAGACAAAAGCAGCCCTGGGACCAAATTGTCTGTCCGTTATAAGCAAAATTCCGTTATATGCGAGTCCGCTATATCCAATACTTTTTCTGCATGTTCTTATAAAGGCGCACGGCCGGGACCAGCAGACCTCGTCCGTTACAGACGGTATTCCGTTATAAGCGACTCCACTATAACGGGATTTTACTGTATGTCATAATTCCACATCAATCATAGGCACAATGAGAACACGGGAACAGGTTAAAGTGAAGTACAAGAATATACTTCAAACTGGTAAATATTGGTATATAACTAAATAATTGTTGACATAAAAAATCATATACACACACATACGTATATATACTGTACACTCACCTAAAGGATTATTAGGAACACCTGTTCAATTTCTCATTAATGCAATTATCTAATCAACCAATCA
>JAODLC010000001.1:31598540-31610764 GCA_026781145.1 Hippopotamyrus pictus
GTAATGTTGGGATAAGATCTTTATCGTTTTGGAAGCCATTAAGAAAAAAATGCTCTTCTTGTTTTATCCTGTTCATTAAATGCTTAAAAAAAATAAATAAAAGAAAAATAAAAACATATTTAAGTGTAAAACCAGTTGGTTTTCCATTATTTCTTATGGGAAAAATTCGATCAGAACTCGAACTTTTTAGGATTCGATCCGGAGTCCAAAGTTCGAGAACCGAGGTACCACTGTATACAGATACCAAATTATTCAATGTCACAGATACAAGTGAAGGATCAATATTCACTGCTGATAATATGCAGTTACTTTCCTGGGTGTGCAGTTATGAAAGATGTATGGATTTGCAGTCTGTAAGTCACGTGAAGCAGTAGCAGGCCTTCAGGTGTTAAGGCTTTATGAGTAATGCAAACACTGATTCTTGTTGTACTTATGGCTGATGTTTCACAGCTGTAGGTTGTACAACAATTAAAAAAAAAAAAAAAAAGTCAACGTAAATTACCCTCTGTCCCCCCCTAGTGGTTATTTGCGACGATGTTGATGATGACGATGAGATAAAAGAAGCAAGTATTAACGATCATCATATAAGATAAATGCCATCTGCAGATTTGTGCCATGCCGTAAAATGTTTTAAACTTCGAAAAAAATTAGAGTTCTGGCAGCAGATGGGGGTAGAAAAACGAACCCCCCACCCCTAAGTCAAACCGCAGTTGTGGAACAATGGGGTATTGAGGGAAACTGTGTAGAAAGCAGAGTACTCTACTGCAGAGTTTGGGGTGGGGGTGTGCACGCTGATGGAATGCAGGCGTTAACAGTCTGTTTGCTGTTCACGCTCACATACGCTGTCAGCCTCCCCCCCCGCCCATGTGTGGGATCCGAGCTTCTGGCCCAGTAACTGATAAGACTGCCGCTCTTCTTAGGTCACCCGAGCCGAAGAAACATTCCTCTGGTTTTTGACGACACCTCTGACTATCCAACAAGATATGAGGAAATTTTTGATGAGCATGTATGTGTGCAGTTGACCCTGCCACATCGCGCGCGGGGCTTAGTGGAGCAGGTCCCCCGCTATCTGGAGAAAAAAACTCCTAAAAGTTTTTTGGTCTCCTTGGCAAGCAAAGAGAAGCAAAAAGATTTGGGAAATGTGAGACATAAAGATCACTGGGAGATCAGTGCAAGATCATCATGTGAGAAGCTGCCATGGACACCTTTGGTATCTTCCAAACCAGCATCTTCCAAACCAGCACTGTGTCTGCTGGCGCTCGTGTGTCACCTGTGACTTTCACAAAATTCCCATTTAATTTCTTATGCTGACCCCACAATATACAACTCCTGTGGGGAAAGTCGCAATGCAGAATGCAGTGACTGTATAGGTTTTCCTTAAAGCCAGCCATCATTAGCCCGCGTGAGGATAAATGGGGGCAGGGGGATATCATTAAATCAGTGGTAAGTCAGAGAAAGACACTCAGCACTGCAGCCTCAACTAATCAGTGTCACTCCTGATTACTGCTCTGGAATGTTTCGCACCCATCACTGATGCTGAGAGTCTCGCTTCCACAACGTGGTTTTTGCAGTTGCTTTTTTCCATTTTTATTAAACAGGCAGTGTTTTGTTTAAGCTGTTTTTAAAGTCAACCACATGTGTAAAATATACCATAGGATTTTAGATGAAAATTTAGATGAAAGCTTAAGGTAATGCATCTCATTATCAAGCTCCTGAATTTTAATCAGGTTCGTAGACCCTTCGCATTTTGCTGCCGTCCGGTGGTTACGTTTGGCTCTCATGGTGCCTCTGTATTTAAAGAGGATACTAGGGAATGGTTACAGCGATGCACAGTTCTGCCTGTAGTGTTCTCTGTCTTCTGGCGACTAGGCGGATTGGCGTGCTCTGTTCATCGCCGAGTCAGCAAAGCCTCTCCGAGCAGATGGCCAGAAGGAGCATGTCAGCCTTTCATGTCCCAAGCGGAGGGCATAAAAGCAGATCAGTATCTCTTCATGTGTCAGACACCCCTTACGTGAGTGTCAGCCATGAAGTCTTTCTGACGGCTTCTAGTTGTCAAAACTTTGTCACATGGCATTTCTGATTAACGCAACAGGGGGAAATCTATTTAAATACTTAAAAATACATGAATGTACTCATTTTTAAGTTTATGATGTTCACTTAAATATGTCACTTATTAAATGACCTTTGGCCAAATCTCAAATCATGTAGTATATGATGCTTTCATTCTAGTGCCAGGGGTTGGTGTGGGCACCACAGAAACAAAGAAAGCTAGAGAAGCAAATAGGAGAAGAACCAAATGCCCTTCTTGCTCCTAAATGGGCATTGTCCTGCATCGGCCTAAGAAGCAGGCGGGCTTCCGCATTACAGAGAGAACAAAGTGCAGCTTCCAGACGTAACCAGCAGCAGTAAACTGGAGGGGGGTGGGGCTGAGGAGGCAGGAGGGCCCCCACGGTCAGGCTCCACACGGAGAGATGTCAGCTTCCTCAGGAAATGATGTCGGTAGAAAGCCTGTCTCCGAGAGCTCTCTGCCTGTGTCCCGCAGCCGGAGCTGCCTCCTGTTTCCTTTGGACTCTGCGTGCTGAGGTGGGAGATCCTGCTGTTCAGCTTTCATCTGGCTGCTCTTAACACCACTGTCCAGTGTCTTTTCCACTGAAGTATTACTTTGTGCTGTCCTCCTCAGCACTGTTGCTTGTGCTGGCTTCCTGAATATGCTTTTGTTCATCGTTGCTCATTGATGAATTCCCCTGACAAGCTCTGAGGTCAAGGCGCTGCCCACCTTGGCATATGCGCCTCCAACCGCTGTTGCATTGTGGGAAATATTTCAGCCGTGACTCACAACATGAAATCTAATTAAATGGCAGTAGAAAATTTGTCTTTCTGACAAGTTGAACTTGTAGTGCTCTATATAACCTGAGATGCACTCACAGATTTTGGAAGACCCCAGTCAAGGTGGAGTCAAATGTGTTAGACAATGGAGAGCTTTAAGAAGTCCAGTGAAATCCTGTAGAAGGAGAGCCCTGTTACCCCAAATGGGGCTATGGCAGCTCAGGATGCCTGGTATATGCGGAGAAGAACCATGTTCCAGGGTGGCAGAGACGATGGTGGTGGGAAGTACCAGCAGCAAAAACAAAGACCATGTGGTGAAACTGAGAATGTGGGGAAGCGGGACCCAGGGGGGCTCGGGGCCGGAGGTGTCATGCTCTCATGTGGCATCGCAGGGTTTGGCGTAGCATTAACTCTCATTCACAGAAAGCCTGTGCGGACTGGGTGCTGAGGGGACACTTTGATTTAAATCTTCCTTTCTTTGCTTTATAAGCATTATGATGAACCAGAGACTTTGGTATGAAGTGATATGAATCGATCGTCCAGGCCTGGGAGCGTGATTTCGGGCTTTCTGCTTAATAATAATAATCATCACTTTATTAATCCCCATGGGGAAATTGTCTTTATGCCTCCCTCAACTTGCTCTTTGTAAGGAAGCTGTCTGTGAAGGGCAGCCACTCATGGCAGTGCCCAGGGAGCTGGGGGTTAAGGGCCCTGCTCAAGGACCTGCTGACATGCTGAGGCTGTCTACTGCTATAGGAGGAATGCTTTTGCTTCTTTGTATTAGGGGATTTGTAAATTTGCAAATTTTGTTCCAAAAAGTTTATTTTATTTCCCTTTTTTGTTCCAGTGTAAGTAGTTTGCAAAGGCACCCTTTCTATGAGGAACAGAGAGAGACATGGTATGGCTTAGGCTCTCTAAGGCAGGGGAAGGCAGCCAATCAATGCTGGAAGTCTAATACCACATTTGATTGTCATTATGATGACAAAGTCGATAAGTTATGTTAGTAATTCCTCCAGCTTCTAATGTGCGGCCTGGTGTCTTTGTAATTCTCATTTTTGCTCTTTCCCCTCCAGGTCACACGGGGAACCTGCTGAAGGGCCTTTGTTTCACCAGTATGGCGTCCCTGCTGCTCCACATCTTCTATCAGATATTCATAAGCAGCCTGCTGGCAGGAAATAGAATTGAGGCCAACTTTAACTGTAAGTAGAACAGCCGGTCAGTCTGTTTGACCGAAGCTTATACATTGTATGTTTGGTCATTTGGGGTTGTCAGAATATTTTAGAAGAACTTTCACCTTGATTGGTTGGATAGATGGATGGATGGATGGATGGATGGATGGATGGATGGATGGATGGATGGATGGATAAATGGATGGATGGATACCATTAACAACTAACAAACAACTTTGTCATTATAGATGGTTCAGCCACTTTGCTTCTGGATTTAAATGGTGATGGAATATATATTTGACTGTCTGAATACTTCAGTGGTGTAGTCTGTGGTTATTCTATCAAGATTAAACGAGTCAAGTAAACCATACTGTAGAATCATATCTTGTGTGTATGATGTGGTCATTTAGCGAAATTGAGAATCTGCATTTCAGCTGCAGTAATGTGTGGTTTTATTTCTCATTCATGTAGTTGCGTAGTAATGAAATGCAGCAGTGCTCGCAAGCACTGAAAAGTTAATGCTTCAAAATGTAACCCTAAGTTAGGGTGGTTTTTTAAAATAAATAAGCTAAATTTGTGAATAGAAAACACAACTGGCAAACAGATGAGAATAAAATATGTGGTCAGCAGCATTACTTAGCTGTGGAATCCATGGGCCTAGTGACGTGCAGGTCTTTGCCTGACTGCTGTGTTTCATAAACTGATGCCTTTAATAAACCGGGGGGTATTTTTTTGGCTTGGGGGAGGGTGGGGGGCTTTGAAGGTGCCATCACTGTGCTGAAGTTGTGAATGTTTGACCCTGCGTCATGCTTTACAAACAGTGATGTGACCTTAATTCACAGTTGGGTCCCTTTTTGGTCAAATTGGCATGGGAAGCTGACAGGCCTTCTGTAAATGGGGGACATGTGCAGGAAAGCTTCCAGTAAAGATTATCCTGTTGAATTCGGCATGGGCTGCTTCATATATCTATGTCTGCTGTTTCTGTGTTGATGTTTAACTGTGTCCCTTGCAGTGTAGGAAGCGTTGGCTCTGTTCCAAAAATGACATCTCCGTCTCTCTCTGTGACTCTGTGCGGCTGCTGGCAGGAAGCAAATCTGACAACATTAAAATGTGCTGGCAAACCTACGACCCCCTGAGTGTGGCTCAGGAAAACAACTGGCCTTTCAGCAGAGGCAATGCAGGGAGGGGAGGTGAAATATGATCCTGCCCTTTAAATCAAAGTGTTTTAAGACCCACAAGCAGTGTCAACATCTGCGCTCGTGTGAGGTTTCAAAATAGTCCACAAAACCACTTTGGAATTGTACCCTTCGGGTGTCAGAATGGCCTTGATCAGAAATGCCAAGAAAACCCACAGAAATGTGAAAGAATACATGTCACATTCCCTCTATTGTTAGCTCCTAGGGCACATGCTAAATGCTGCTTTTTGTTCCGTTTGCATTTTTGGAATGCCAGATTGCTCTCAGATTGGACATCGACTCAATGCTATAAGCACACGCAGCTTTTGGGGACCCCTGTTTAATCCCCAGTCGCTCACATTATTCTCATCAGGAGCCTTGTGTCAATGTTAATTTTGTTTTTATTTTTTGAGCGTTTGCATGCCGACTCCATAATCGGAGGCTTCAGTCGCCATCCCCAGTTAGCCCGCTTTCCTGTGTGTGCCGCTACGTCGCGATGTGCCTCTTCCCAACTCCCTTCCCGGAAACCTGTCTCTGCCCCTGCTGAGACGCTATATAAGTCACTGTCAAGGCTTTTGTTTTAACGTCACTGTGAGACAAGACCCTCTAAGTATCTGCTGCTAATAACCAACATTAATTTCGTTTAGTGGTCAACAGATACATTGTTTGACTAGAATATATTTCCTCAGGATACAAACCCGCCTTGCTCTAAGAATAGGTGGCATGTGTTCCTGTGCTGGTCGCCACAGCTGGGAGCTGATTCCAGGTTCTGTATGAATATGAATGAATAGGATCAGCAAAGGTGCTTTGCTCAAAGCCTTCGAGAGTCATTGTTCTTGTATATTCCTTTACAATTTAATCCCAATTGTTCCAAAAACCTCCACTTAAATACCGAAAAATAGTATTTTGCTTTCAGATCTTAACCACAAAGTATGCAGATATATCGCTGGCCAAAATGTTTAGACATTTTGTCTCTTTGATGCCAGATTGTAAAATGTTATTTATATTTATTAATAGATTTAATAATCCCTTCTTAATTTAAGTTTCTTTTTTCCCGGTTTTGTGGGACCATGTGAGGACAAAGCATTGTGACAATTAAGATGCTTAGATAGCTGTAGGTTTATTAAGATGCTTAGATAGCTGTAGGTTATTTTCCAAACCATTATTCCTCAAAAAAAAGAAACAAAATTAGGAACTAAATGTGCATTTATGTTTGAGTGTGTTTGTGTGTGTGTGTGTGGTTTATGTTTATCTTACATTTTGACATTGTGGGGAGAATTTTTCAGGTGCCCACAAAGATCTGTGAATGCAGTAAAAAAAAAAGTAAAAATGCCAAAAGTCTCATATTTTGTTTGGTTACTTTGGTTTGGTTAAGGTTAGGGCTGGGTAGGGGATAAGGTCGTCATTTTGGGATTAGAGTTTTCCCCATAGACACAAGTGGAGAGTCCCCACAAAAATATAATTACAAACCTGTGTGTGTGGTAGTGTTGCTGTAGTAGTAGTAGGATTTATGCTATTGGTGCAAAAAACAAATTTTAAATTATATTGTAAATCTAGTTCATAAAATTGCACTTTAAAATGCGCACTTTAAAAGTTTCAGTATGCCATAGTGATCAATATTTTGCATTTCTTGGCTTTTAAACTATATTGAAATGGTTGCACCTTTTATCTTGTCACTGTCATTATTTACATTATTGTGTCTGTGCTGTGTGTGTTCTTTAGATGTTTTGAATGTTTTACTTTTAATTGTATTTGTATTTTTTAAGAAGAATTCCCCTCAGCCTCCTTCCTTCCTTTTACACAAGCACACTGTGTATGCAAACCCCCCCCTGCACCAACCCCTACACCTCCCCTCCCCAAATAGCCAGGCCTTCACCATCAGTGCCCTCCCCCAGCAGTCATGCACCTGGACAGACTGACACAGTTCCTCCACCGAGGCGAGGTGCCCAAATGTAGACTTGCTTAAAATGACAGGAAGTATGAATATCGCCAGCTGCTCCTATACCTACAGTCTAGCTTAAAATATATGAAAGAAGTATTCACCCACATCTGACATTTAATAAACGTCAGGACCATGGGTAACTAAGCGCTATAACATTCAAGGCAGTGTTTTCATCATAGTGTAAGCAGGTCATGAAGCAGTTCTGTACTGTTCCTTTACTCTTCTTGCTATTAGCTTACTGACAGCGTTCTCCTGTTAATTTAAGGTGATGGCCCCGTTCCTATGAGGAAATCCACCTTAAAGCTCTAAGGTTTAAAGAGCTTTGCTATGATACCAGCCAGGATCCGAAGACGACAGAAGTTCAGCTTTTGAAAAAAAATTAAATTCCTTTGCAGATTTCATTATCAGAGGACACAGAGAATGCTTGGTGATATTTGTGTACTTTGGGCTCATGGTGTTCCTAAGCCAGTCCTTCGCAGATGTCAAAGAGATGTACCTAGAAGAAGAATAATCCCTGAGGAATGAGACGCTCATGAAATAAGGTTCTTAATGCAGGCAGTCCCTGCATGAAGCTTCCATTTGCAATGAGAAAATACAAGTAGTGCAGAGAGCTTCTTCACTGTGTCGGAGTTTCACAAGTAGTCCAGTCTTGCATGTATAACTCATCTGTGTATCTGCTGTTTATGATAATGATCATGGGGACCTCCCATGCTGTATGGGGGGGCAGAGTTACTGCAGCCACTCCTTCTACTTCATGGCCCACAAACCCCAACACTGGGAGGCCTGGACATTGGACCCCTGTCTCCCAGTCTCCCAGTTCTGCCGGAGTGCAGTTTCTCTTCCTTCATCGGTTCCCCCCCCCCCCCCCCCCCAGGGCTCTAATACTCTAATTACTGAGCATATGGTTCCAGGTTCACTGAATGAGTTTTAAGAGAAAACAGTTTACAGTTGGGGGTGGGGGCAGATTCACGCTGCGGAGCCCAGGGAGCAGCAGGATGTAGGTTTTTGTTCTTTGCACACTAACATCCAGAGGGCTTTTCTGTATGAGCACCAATTATCAGAAGTACCGCTACAGCACTGCAGTGTTGGTCTGTCAGGTGTTTCCCATAAGAAATATGTGTTTTCCCCACAGAGAGCTCTTAGTCTCTCTCTTTATGGCTCTGGGTCGGACTCTGATGGATCCGGCTGTTTTCTTGGAGAGGAGAGTCGTTCATGTGCTCTTGGGGGTATGTTTGACTTAGTGATACTGCCACTATATTTGTTTAGAGGGGACATTAAGCTTTTACAAATATATACAGAGTATGCTAATACAGTTAGGTGGATGAGACGTGGAGTGTGTGTTTGTGGTTTGTGTGTGTGTCCATGTTCCCAAAGGTCCCCACAATGTGATAAAAACATGTTGTTTGTTGTTCTTTTTTTTCAGTCCCTACAAGCAGAAACTTAATTTGATAAAAATCTGTCAGTGGAATCACAAAACTAAAAATGCTGAAAGTCTTGTATTTTGTTTGGTTACCTGTGGTTAAGGTTAAGGCTGGGTAGGGGTTAAGGTCATCGCTGTTAACATTAGGGTTATGCCCATAGAAGTGAATGGAGAGACCCCAAGATATAGGTATCTTGTATGTGTGTGTGTGTGTGTGTGTGTGTGAGAGAGAGAGAGAAAGAGATTTGCTCAGTGACCTGTACATGATCTGATGAAAAATGTACTACTTATGTCCTACTTACATTTACTGAGGTATACATGTTCAGCATAGTCATCAACAAAAATGTTTAACCAAAAAAAAAGTTTCCCACAAAGCAGTTTAATTGCCAAATAAAGACAGGCATCCCAGCAGGGAGGCTAAGGATTCAGGTGTTAACATGTGCAAATTTGTATTTCCAACTGACCCTGAGGCAGAGCATGTAAAACACACATGAAATTCATACAGAATGTGAATTCCACACTTTGCCAGTGTTTACTGCTCTGTTTGGTTGGTATATTTCTTGTTGACTGCATGCTTAGTAACATTTTTGTGAAATCTAATGTATGGTTATAGGCTGCTAATGTAACAACTGTATCATTTTGCTCTTGACTTCATAAAGTGACCATATTCTCACGTGACTGAGCTTCTTGTTATGTTTAAAAAAATAAATTGAATAAATCATTGCAGTAACCTAGATTGATTTGTTTAGTGTGTTTATTATAATTCATAATTAACCTTCACTTCATCAAATTGTTTAAAATGTGGTCGTTTCCCTTTTCCAGGTTCAGTGTGGGAGAAATCCGTCCGGCAGCTCGGTTTTGGGAGGTGAGTAGCTAGACTCTGTACTGGGCGTGCTCCCAGTGCCTGTGTTAAAATGGGAACTCGTACCCTATCCCTCTGTACTGGGCGTGCTCCCAGTGCCTGTGTGAAAATGGGAACTCGTACCCTATCCCTCTGTACTGGGCGTGCTCCCAGTGCCTGTGTTAAAATGGGAACTCGTCCCCTATCCCTCTGTACTGGGCGTGCTCCCAGTGCCTGTGTTAAAATGGGAACTCGTCCCCTATCGCTCTGTACTGGGTGTGCTCCCAGTGCCTGTGTTAAAATGGGAACAAGTACCCTATCGCTCTGTACTGGGCGTGCTCCCAGTGCTTGTGTTAAAATGGGAACTCGTCCCCTATCGCTCTGTACTGGGCGTGCTCCCAGTGCCTGTGTTAAAATGGGAACTCGTACCCTATCGCTCTGTACTGGGCGTGCTCCCAGTGCCTGTGTTAAAACAGGCATTTGTACTGAATTCATTTTTGAAGGATTTAATCATAATTTGGAAAATCAAAAACAGTGTGTCACCTCAAACTTTCAGTCTTTCTGGTTGGGCAGCATTTTTGTGTTAATGATCCCTAAGCACTGTATTCTTGAAGTCTCATTGTTTTTCCATTAATGATGGCCGTTGCCTTGTTGTCTCCTGATAAAGTCGGGCGATTAACGTAAGTGAATCTCCATTAGGTGTCTGCCAAGTGGCTGAATGATGGTCTTCATTCCCAGCAGGGCCCATCATTCGTCACCTGACAGGCCCTGAGCGAGACAGCTGTTAAGGATGGGAAGGATACTTGATGTACTCAAAGACTTAGACGCTCATTAAATGTCCCATTAAAAGGCTTTTTCTCCTGGGAAGACTAAAAGGCGTCTACAGTCTATTCTGCTGTGTGAGTGCTTTGGGAATGGAAAATGGCATAACTATTGGAAATGTGTTTGGCTTGTGACAAGTATTTTATTAAAGTGTGTGTGGCTGGAGAAGCAGGGGGATGTTCAGGGTACCTGGCTAAGCGTGCCCTAGTGCATCTTTCCAGTGTTCCTCAGCCTCCCAAGTGGAGTGCATCTGTTTTTTAAAGCTGACTACCTGTGACCTACACCTCATCCTTACCTCATCCTTATCCAGGGACACTGTTCCCTATGGCAGCCTTATCAGATTTGGAGATGCAGCTGGTAACACTTTACTCGAGGGAGCACAGGTGGCTTAGAAACTCAGTTACTACTCATGTTAAAATCATGAACAAATGTAGAAACTGCGTGAAATGTATGAAACATTATGACTAAAACTCTCAACTTGCAGCCACAAATTTACACATTTCCCTAAAAGATGTATGGAAGTATAGTGGTAGGAATTAATTTCAGCATTTTGCACAGAAGCCTTTGGAGAGTGTGCTAATAGCTGCCAAGTCTTGGAGGGCGAGGTTTGCATTATTCTGGAAACACACAATTCAGGGTTGCAGTGGAATTGTGAAAGAAGCAGCATTTCTATGCTTGACCTTCAAGAATTGTGGCTGTCGTCTCTCTTGGGTAGAATTAGTATTATTCTTCTATGAGATCATTGCCTTGATTTTTTTTTGAAAGTTGAGGAACACCCTCAGAGTCCATTTCCGTTCTCGTGAAGAGAAGTGCATTGTCAGTCTGGCTTTGTCTTAGTCTCTGTCTCCTTCTCTACAAGGTCAGCTTTTGCTTGAAATTTGCTTCCGCTTTGTCATATTGGGATTGTCTGATGCCTGTTCCTCTGGGAGGTTGCTGGCTGTTGTATAAATTTTTATCCTTTTGACTAATGAATTAGATGTTGGACCTCAATTCTCATCTGCTATGTATGATTGTTCACTGAAATTAAGGATCGCTTATGGCCTGTTATGAAATATTCCCAAAATAAAGCACAGAAACTGTGGCCATCCATAGTGATTTTATTGTGTGGGACAGGATTTTAACTCTACTCAAAGAAATGTTTATACCTTTGTAGGGGAATGTTGGCAAATAACGGTTTTGGTTCATGTACCTTTTTTTTTTAAATTTCTTTTAGGTAAAAGGATAACAAGGAGTTTTTATATTATATTACAGAACTCTGCCTAGAGGCTTTGATCTGACATTTTCTGGTCATTAAATGCTGAATGATTTTTTCCAGTACACTGTTACAGATTTAGAATTTTTGTTTTTACATTTTCTTCTCTCCATAGCAAAACACTAGTACAATTTTACACGTATTTTGTCCAGAAAATAGAACATAAATTCAACCAGGGCACCTGGCTGAGACCCACGTCAGAGAGAGCATGAAGACTGCACATGCTCAGAGCTGAGATGGGATTAGACCTCACCGCCCTGGAGGTGTGAAGTGGCATTACTACCCACTGATCTGTGGCGCCCCCAGATGGCTGCAGTCAGTATGTTTTTATTATCAGTTTTAAATCCCAGTCCTCTTCAGCTTTATTTGGCCAACTCCAGTAAAAATAAAAAGATTTACATTAGTTGCACACACAAGTTTTTTTTGTTTTTACGTGGCTGGCGAGCTCCGAGTCCATGGAACTGTTCATCCACTCATCCCGTAACACAAGGCGGTCGAGCAGTAAAATCCTCGCTGACAATCACACATGTGTTTTCTGTTGAACTTGGATTTTTGTCAGATTAAGATATGACCTTTTTCCTGTCCCTGATCAGTGATCAGATGCGGGTCGTTGGGGTGCGGGGGTTTGATGGGTACTGGGTTTGTGGGCAGTGATACGTGAGGCGTGAATCATGGCTCTGTGCTCTGTGTTAGTTTTGGGGATTCAGATTTAAACATTTCACCAATGTAATTTCATTTCGCATGTGTGGACTAGGCTTTGCAACAATAAATTACTCA
>JAODLC010000001.1:31612467-31623027 GCA_026781145.1 Hippopotamyrus pictus
GCCTGTCCTCCTGGGTATTTCTCAGCTGGATGCTCGCCTGTCCTCCTGGGTATTTCTCAGCTGGATGCTCGCCTGTCTTCCTGGGTATTTCTCAGCTGAATGCTAGCCTGTCTTCCTGTTCTGCTGGGCCGCTGGCCTGCATTCGCTTAGCGTTTATTGATAAGTTCCCCAAACAGGGTGCGGCTCTTTGTTTCTTTCCTCTCTCTATATGCATCTGTTCTTTCATGCTTCTGTTCCTGAAGGTCACTGTGTGTATACTGTGTGTATGTAGGACCCCTCTGAAGATACAACACCTGAAGAACAGTCAAGGATGCCAAAATACTTTTTAAAGTATTTCTTAAGGAGTTGATTGGTTTCGTTTTTTGTAAAGGTGTTAATGCCTTCATTGTGAATGACTTGTATCGCATAGATTTTGCCGTTTCCGTGCTACATAAAGATCATTTCGTGTAAGACTGGAAGCCATGAATGTCCTTTGCCTTTGTTCCTCCTTCAGTTTCCACCTTACAGGATCATGGCTTTTCATGATTTTGTTTTTTTAAACAATGTACAAAAAAACCATTGCTTAAGTTAATATCTGTGACTGAGCTTCTGGTCGCACTGGTTGGTTACATCTCATACTGCTGAGTGTTCATCTGTTTTACAGGCTGCGATGATCATTCTCCACCATGCTCAAGACTTGTTGCTTTTGTTGTTTTTTTATTTAGTAACTTTTGTTAATGGAAGAATTATTTGGAATTTGGAGGCATCCAAAATTAACATTGTTCTTCAAAACATTTTAAATTTAAATAACAGTTTTCATAAATTCCAGTCAGTGAGGATGTTCAGCTCTAATATCCCTAACATGACATCATCATAACCCTTGTTTATGACATGCCAGCAGAGCAGATACTGAAGCTGAGGAACAATCAGCAAGCAGTTCTCACTAGCAGCTGCAGGATTCATGCAGGTGTCCAGTCATATGAGGGGAGTGCACTACAGCTATATCATAAAACATAATGGAAAATTTGAGAATGAACAAATGGAAAGAGGATTAGCATACACCATTAGCCTTAGCATACACCATTAGCCTTAGCATAGTCTTTTCTGATCCCAACTTGTCTACAACAGTGATTCCTTAAACTGTCTGACTGGTATATACCATACTCTGAATGGACCAATACCGCTTGTGAAACATCTCTGGTTCACTGTCACTTCACCCACATGTTTGAGACTGACGCCTCTCACCGTTCCCTCAGTGTGGCAGGAGCCGATGCTGGTAACGGCATCCGTCTTTTCATCCCGGATGTCGCAATGTGCCTGGCCAGCTTTGGCACGTTGATCATGTGCCGCAGCCTGCAGACGCAGCCGGGGAAGGAGCCTCGGTGTGATGCTGGCCTCCGAGCAGCCAATCAGGTGAGACATTCTAACTAAATCTATTAAATAATATACTATGCTTATGGACACAAGTCATGTCATGTTCTAAAGCTGCATCTTCTCCATATCTTCAAATGTGATCTTATTGAAGGTAAGGAGGTCGTTATGAGTAGCAAATGGTGCTGGATACACTGCCTAGCCAACAAAAACCTCACTGTTGGATTTTATTTAAGCAAATGCTTTAGACCTGGTGATTGATTGGATCAATATTACAGCTCAGCAACGTTATGAAGCAATAAAATGAAGTCAGTACCTGAATCTCCTGAATAACCAGGTTGATCTCATCAATGGATTGCACGGGCACATTCCAGGATGACATTGCCAAGATTCGTCAGGCTCGAATCGTGAAAGGGTGGTTCAGGAATCATTTCCATAATGCACTGGCCACCACAGAGTCTTGACTTTGAAATTCTTTTGGGATGTGCTAGAGAAGACATTACGGGGCGATTCGACTCTCCTGTCATCGGTACACACAATCATGGTGAAAAATCTGGATGACAATAAATGAGATAAGCTCATGGAAACTGTTCCATAGTGACTGCACCCTGTAATCAAAGTTAAAGTGGTCCCAAAAAAATAATAATTTGCAACTATTTTTGTTTTGACCATGCAGTGTATGTGCTGTGTTTATCTAAATCAAAGTCAGACATGAGTCAGTCAAGCAGCACTAACATGTTATTTCCCTGTATGCAATTAATATCATTTACAGTTACGGAAGCACTGGATTTTTACCAGCCTCCTTATGTCTGTCTTTCAGTGAGAAAGACAGCTCTTTTCCAGGTATAGGGCCCTCGATGATGGTTAATTCTCCAGTGAGTAGAATATGTCGGGCATGTTACTGTCTGGATTAACGTGAACAAGTAATCATTTGTGTGTCTCAGGAGTTCTGTTTTTCTTTCTCATGACATCATTGAAAGTGGAGCTTGCTGATGTGCTGCCTCAGCAGTGTGTGTGTATAGTGACAGTCATTGTCTGGTCTTTGCATTAATCGTAACTGGCACATCATGATCATCCTCCTCATGATCATCCATGCTGATGAGGCTCGTTGTGGCTGCATGCCAGTCGACCCCTTAGACTCCAGCTGGATCGGAGCTGTCCGACTGGCTGACACAATCAATCCATGCTGTTCTGGCTCTTCCCTGGGGTCCGTAATAAGTAGGATGTGCCGTACAGCGCACAGAGTGCAGACAGAAGAGCAGAACAACAGGATTCAGGGAAAATTTGGGGTTTAATATAAACTCAGGCAAATGCAGACTGACAATACAACATTAATGAATGGACTAGGGAAACAAACTGAAACGCGGACTAAATACATTGGACTAATGACAACGATCAGAAACAGCTGGTAAGCACGGGGAATCCACACGAGGTTAACGAGGGGGCGCGGCACACGGAAGAAGCGGACGATCGGGGCAGGACATGGGACAGGTTCTACTGGCATTCAGACTGGTGGCATTCTTATGGGATGCTCAATCTCTGCCCAGTAGTACCAGTATCAGGTTTGTGGGTTTGTTGCTGTCATTTTCTGGAACCATTGTCTTTTTTATTTGGATAATTGTTTTTGGCTGTAACACACTGCGTGTATACAGCCTCACAGCCCTGATTTAAATTTTTTTTTTACTTTATTCACCAGATTAATGTTTCAGCCACTTCTGATACCTTAGCCTTCCTTTGACATTAGAGGCGTGGTGCAGAGCCGCAGTTCTGCTCCCGGTCAGCATTCCAGCACCCAGCTGCTGAACATCTGGAGAGCATTAGTCACAATGTGCATTTGGTGGAACCAGCACTGAAGTTACGGCACCCCTTCCTGCCGAGCCGCTCCAGTGCCTGCGAGCTGTTGGCCAGGCCCCTCACCCCAGCACAGCCCCCGGCTCCAATAAGAACGCTCTGAGGACATTTCATCTCCTCCCAGGGTGCAGTGCGCTCGGCGCTGATTCTGAGCTGGAATGTGGCCCCCGAGTCTGGAATGCGCTCAGCTGCCTTTGCTGGTGCTAATCAAAAGCCTATGACCCCCACCCCCAGCTGCCTGCCTGGCTGGAGACTGACATTCTGTCTTACACTCACCTAATATACATAAACCTGTTATTTTAATTGCAAAAAAAAAACACACATCAGCACGATTTTGAACTATAGATACCCCTGTAACTTTGAAGCCATCTCACAATTGACAACCGGTCAGTTTGCTTGAGTTCTCATGCTGTGTAGATGGAATTACTTGTATGTGGCTTATTTAATTTTCTGATAGCCATGAATGGCTGTTTCCACTCTCTCATTTGGTTTAAGTGAAGAATAAACTCACAAATGCATGCAATCACACAAACCAAAGAATGGAAATAATTAAAAACTACCACTTAATGAACGCATTATCACATATCCTCTGACATAAAACACTATAAATTGCTCGCTGGTTTGTACTGGTGTGGTTAGTGTTTACATCTGTTCTTTGTATAATTCAACGGATTTCACTAAAACGAGAGCAGGGAGGATAAGAAATTGTTAGTGGTCAGTGCTGGTGGTTTTCAGCACCTCGGACAGCTCATCCAGCAGCCGGTCATGTTGGCAAATTATTTGCAATTTTACGATGAAAATAAGAAAAGCGATTCCGAAGTGTCCTTGATGAATTCTATCATTTAGTCTGTATTTGTGTCTCCTGATTGTTTGCCATTCCTACCCAAGGAGAAGTCGGAGTTGGATGACAGCAGGACACATGAGCAAGACGACGAGGAGCAAAGTGATCCATCTAGTGATGGAGATGAGTTGGAGGAACCACAGCACAGTGCCAAGCTGATGGTCTTTCAGAAGATTGCAAACGTGGCGTCTGCAGTCAAGGAGATCATTGGGAATCTCATTACAACGGCGGGGAAAGTCGTCGTAACCGTATTACTGGGTTTAACAGGTAGAACAACTCGTAAATCAATCTATAGTCCTATCGACTTTATATCCATGATGTGCATTTAGTAAAAGTCCATAGCATAGTTCTGTAAGGAATATGAAACGTTTAAGATCTGTAACTCGGTTTTCTGTTTTCTCAGTAAGTGTCCCGTATTTGCCTGGTGTCTTCAGGGATCATGCTGCCTTCCCTGACGTCACTGGTGTACTTCCTGGTTTTCCTGGGCCTCGGTACCTGCTGGTCTCTGTGCTGCTCCTTTGACTTGCTCGTCTTCAGCTGTCTCTGTGTGCTGATGGCCATCTTCAGCGCCGGTCACCTGCTCGTCCTCTATCTCTACCAGCTGCCGGCCTTCCAGGAGCTTGTCTCGCCCACAGACAGATACATCAGGTGGGCCCCTGCTTCCAGCATCACTGCTCCGGTGTGGTGATTCCTAAATCTGTGTGACACGTGACTTGTGATTAAGGTTAGCTCAAGAAAGGCAGAAATGTAGGGCTGCCACTAAGAACTATTTTTCTATGGATTAATCTATAGACTATTTTACCGATTGTTCAGTTAATCTAAACAATTAATTTTCCTCCAGAAAATCAAATTTAATGTTTAAGTTTTTTTTCTCACAACAACAAACTGTATGTCATTACAGTGCTTTAGATAATGGACACCGGGCAGTATATGGGCAGTATATGGACATTATTTTCCCCACAATTCAATAAGCAGATGAGTAGTATGTCTAAAATATGAATGAGATTCTTACTGTGATGCCCAAAAGTTAGTAATCTGTAAAACTCGGTTTATCTGTATGCTTATTAAATATGCTTAGTGGAGCATGCCGGATGCGACTGTTTCATTACATCATGGAAGTGATAAGCACTGAAGCGGCGGTGAAGAAAGGGACAGGTTAGCAGCCACATCATCCTTTAAAAGAGGAAATATTGTGGTTAAACGAGGTAAAAAGACATTGGCAACATTTTTTTGGTAAATATAGTTTTCATTTTTATTTCAGTTCATGACTAATTTTCTTTTATTTCGTGTCCATTTTTGTTTAAGTTTTAGTTTGCAGTAATAACGCTGATCCCAATAAGCCCAATGAGCATGAACACACACTGGCACCATCAATCACCGAAGAATGAACCCAGATTCGAGCCTAAATACTTCCTCTGGGGAGATTATAAGGTAGCAGACAGACTACTACATGGCTTTAATAATGATTGTATATAGCAGCTACAAGGACAAAAGATATTTAAAAAGCTGTCTGTATTAATGGTAATTCAATAAACACGAATAGACAACTCAGTGGACAGCGCTTGTTCTTCAGGTGCTCGTGATATGCGATAGAAACATTGCACAGTGTAAAACCACCTTTTTGTTTAATCATAATTTGAAGTACTCCCATAATTACGTAGTGATAGTGAAGGAAAACAGTTCATATGATGGATTGCAGCATAATTTAGTTAATTTAAAATATTGATGTCGATGCATTTTCAGTGTCAACATCATGGAATACGTCGACCAATCGCGGCAGCTCTAGTGAAGTGTCACCCTGCCGCATGCTTGCAGTGAATGGGACGCCGGACACTGAGCTGCATTAGCCGTCACACGTGCTCTTTCTGTCTCACTGTGTGTTTTCCTCACCTTGCTTGACAGACAAACCACACTAGTTGAAAAGTGGTGGGTGGTGCTGTGGTGGAGGCCCTGGACCCCTCTGGAACACGGGGCATGAATGTTTTATGCTGCTGCCACTAGAGAACACATCCACCCCTCCCACACCCCCTAGTAACCCAGAAAAAACAAGGGGGGCTGTTCCAGATGGTTCCAATTATAGCACGCCATTTTTGGCTTTACTGGGAAAAACTACGCTGCTGGTTACGGGGAACACTATGCAAAGCACCTATAGTCTATCAGTGTTTCCCAATCCACCACAGCTGGTCCACATTTTTGCTCCCTCCCAGCTCCTGGCAGGAGCAAGAACATGGACTATCTGTGGGTGCCTGAGGACTGGATTGGGAAGCATATTAGTCGCTGTCTCTGAATTGGGACCCGACCACGCAGCATTACCGTATTTTCGTGGTGACGACCACAGTGGCGTAACATTAGGAAAGCAGCCAGAAAAACCCATGAAGCCTTTCTCAAAAACTGTTAATCCTTTGTATTTTTTTCCTGTCAGCTTCTAATTTCATATGAATTATCTTCCTGCCGCTGCGCTGAAATTTCTGGTTTCTGTCTCAGATATGAAGCTCACAGCTGATTTCAAGTAGACATTATAAAATGTAGCTGACTTCATGATGCTGCCTAATCTCAAGTATCGATTTGTTTTTTGGCATTTAATTGGCAATAAATTTGCTGTGGATTTTATTGGCCTGATCACATGAGTGTATCAAATGTGTTTGGCTGATAGCACATAGAACCCATAAAATAATTTTTAAATACGCATTGTTGTGTATAGATAGGTAATTGAAATACTGCACAAATAACAACTATAAGTAATGAATTCATCTTGTGTTTCTGTTCCTTCAACATTATCATCTATATCTTCAGTTTCTTTACAGTTACATTAATGTTTGAACAATCTCCATTATTATGAATGGCAAGTGGGGAGAGAGCCTATTAAAATGTGTGTCACTTATAATTATTGATATCCCTCAGGCATGGATATTATTTAGATCAGTTTCCCAAAATCTGGACCTGGTAGGGAGTTGGCAGGGAGCAAAAATGTGAACTGTCTGGCAGGGAGCAAAAATGTGGACAGTCTGTGTGTCCTGTGGGTCAGATTGGGAAATACCGGTTTAGTTTGACTGAGGTCAGTTGCTGTCAATGTTAGTCTCTTTTGTTGGCTGATCCCCCCCAGAGTCTTTGTCAGTGTTGATTAATTAAAGAGATGATCACCCTGAGGAAGCTGGTTCCCTTGGGAATCCCTGTTGTTTCCTGGAATGAATGTTCTCAGGCGCTTGTTTTAACTTCCTCTGCAGTTTGTTTGGTATATCCTCCATCATTCAGAGTGACTGTTCCAAGACATGGAAGTTCATTGTCAACCCCAAACTGGAGTGGCACCACTTTGTTAACCCCATCGTGCTTCTGCTGCTCTACTACACCCTTGCCACTTTAATTCGACTCTGGCTCCAGGACCCTGTAATTGACCCAGTAAGTTGGTTTGTTTTCTTGTCACACTCTAGTTAAATTTTACTTTTACATTTATCTTATTTATTGACCTTATTTATTGACAAATACACTGTCTAAAATAATTGGCTCTGATTTCCAGGACGTGTTCTCCGTGTGGAAAGTTGCAATTTTCTGGTGATTTGTGTCCCTTTTGTGGTTGTTTGACATGCTGGTCGCTGTAGGTGTGTACTGGAGGGGAGGTGAGCAGAGACAGAGAGACATGTTGCCAGGATGCGGCTGTAGCTGCAGAGGAGCAGAGACAGACGTGCAACGGGGAGCTTTGCAGCTTAGAGGGGAAGCATGTAAGTGTAGCCGGTTTCAAACCTGTCTAAGACTGCTTTTGTATTTGATCATTAAGAAGCAGGATAAGAATTTATCTTCTCATCAGTTGTGTTGTTAAATTTATGTACAAGAACATGTTAAAAAATAAGTGCAGTATACAGCTTATACTGTTTATATGTCAGCTTGAAACTGAACATAGAATTGCTAGCAGAAGTTTTATTTACTTTAACAGCTTTGCATCTTATTAATATGGTATCATAATGGACTGTGTGTCCCTTTCTGAGGACAGTCAGAATAAAATGGCTCTACTGATATGAACACATCATGAACTCAAACTGTATGACTGTTTACCTTTTATAGCATTTTCCTATTCTGTATGGAAATAAACACCCGTCAAGTATGTGTGTGTCTATGTTTGTTTGTGTGTGTTTTTGTGACTTCTTTATCACTTGTAAAATTAATATTCCAATCAAAAATTACACTGGCGTAATGGTATGTTCAACACCCACTGGAACAGAGAGATTACGGCTTTTTATATCCATCTTTCAGCAGCCTTACAGTGTGTTTGCCTATGGAGACAGCAGAATCAAAAAGAGTCACAGCTTCACATGGTGGTGCTCTGACGGATCATGAACTGATTTAAATGTTACTTTCATCCAGATGCTGGTGGTGACCTACAATGCTGAAAATGATCCAGTCAGCTCAGATCATCCCTCCTCTTCTCAGTACAAAGTAGACGACACAGATTCAGGTGAAGCTCTTTCACATTCACATACGCTGAAATTTACTGTCAAAAGAAAAACCTGTTAACTTTCAGATGCTAGCAAAGAACAGCATCTCTAGGAAATACAATGTTAGTGACTGTCCCTAACTGTCATTTTGTACTATGATAATCCATCTTTCCTTGTGGATTTTAGGGCTGCTCAGGGGAACTAGCCTCACTGCCATGGCCACAGCCTTCAGGTTCCTCATGAAGCAGAGCTACATCTGTGCACTGATTGCTATGATGGTGAGTAACACAGCCCCCCTCCCTTTTACTGGCCCACATCCTGGGCACCAGTGACACGTTAAAGCCCGTGTAATGAAAACCATACGTGAAGCTCTTCTGTCCTCGGAATGGCCCATAAATTCCTCATCTATTGCAGACAGGCAGTAGGCCTACAGGTTTTCTAGAAGTTTCAGCCACCGTCATGAGTTTTTTTTTTTGATGAGTCATTTTTCTGCAGTTCATTATTCAGTGCATATTCAATTCTCTTCATTGTAGTTCTTAAATCAGCACTATCACATTGTTGTAAAATGAGCACTACTAGCATACGTGGTGTTGGTTCCAGACGCTGTGATCTCCCTACAGACCAGGGCTATTCAAGTCGCGGTCCTCAAAGTCCAGCCTTCCTTTACCCATGAACCGGGTGTGAAGCCTCAGGCCAATCAGAATCAGTAATTATTAAACTAACTACCTGGGAGAACTGAAAACAAGGTCTGGATTTGGAATCAAGGTCCAGATTTGAAGAACCTTGCTTATAGGCTGAAGGTGTCCACTGTTCTAAGGCCTCTGACATCTTGTCCTGTTTGGGCTGATCCTAACGTACCATCAAGCTGCTGATCCCCCCCCCCCCCACCACAGGCCTGGAGCATCAGCTACGTCAGCTGGCTGACCTTCGTCTTCCTGATCTGGTCCTGCGCCTTGTGGATGGTGCGTGACAGGCACCGGTACGCCATGGTCAGCTCCCCGTTCATGGTGCTGTACGGCAACCTACTGATCATTCTGCAGTACATTTGGAGCTTGGAGCTCATGGAGGGCGTGCCGGGGCTCTTCCTGAAGAAGGAGGTGCCCTTCCGGGAGCTGGCCACTAAGGTATGGCTGCGTGATAACCCCAGGCCGTGTGATAACCCCAGGCCGTGTGATAACCCCAGGCTGCTGATAACCCCAGGCTGCGTGATAACCCCAGGCTGCAGATAACCCCAGGCTGCAGATAACCCCAGGCTGCGTGATAACCCCAGGCCGCGTGATAACCATAGGCCGCAGATAACCCCAGCCCCGTATGGAAGAAATCAATTTACACCTTGGAAATAAATATTCATGTATTTCTTTTTAGTTACATGCTTTTATTGGTTTATACTAACCATGCAGTGATAATCTCCTACTTCATGCTAATGAATAGAACAATGAACTCAATATTGTGAGATATATTGCTTATTTACAGATGTTGGTATAGTAAAAATACAAATTTAGATAAATGTTTGTAAAGTACAACGATGGAAATTTTTCTAAGCTTACATACTTGAGTTTCCAGTTTTAAATGCCATGTTTGACAGTGGACCAAGCCTTGGTTTCTTTAAGTTTGATTTTTTTATTAGAAACCTCTTATCTGATACTAAAATTAGCTGCCTGTGCTAAATACATTAACAACTAAACTGATCTTGCGAACAGTCATATAACTATCATGTAGAATAATCTATACTGGTATACATACTGTGTTGTTTTGCACTAATCATTTTTTTGACTGTTCTGTTAACAGGAAAATGCTTAACTAGTGATGAGCTCTCAGGCGAGCCTCAGTGATACGATGCCGCTGCCCTGTATGTCCATGTAGATACTCCAGTAGGGTAACGTAGGCCTGGCAGATGATGGGCTCTCAGACGAGCCTCTGTGATACGATGCCGCTGCCCTGTATGTCCATGTAGATCCTCCAGTAGGGTAACGTAGGCCTGGCTGATGATGAGCTCTCAGGCGAGCCTCAGTGATACGATGCCGCTGCCCTGTATGTCCATGTAGATCCTCCAGTAGGGTAACGTAGGCCTGGCTGATGATGAGCTCTCAG